>VZSZ01001793.1:526790-577196 GCA_013398815.1 Ibidorhyncha struthersii
GTTTTGCAAGTGTGCAAAACCCTCTTCTGAAGCATGAGGAATGACATAGAAAAATGTGAATATTTGAATTGAGTAATTAATTACAAAGGCATAGATCCTACTGTCTTGAGCTTATCAGAGGAAGGATTTAACCATTCAGTAACATTCAGAGGTGACAGACAGTAATGGAGGGGCTGTGAATGGATCTAAGGAGGAGGATTTTTTTTTGCTTGATGCAATATGCAAACCAGAAGGATATGACCCTAGAAAAAGATCATATTCTCAAAGTCACCGTCTAGAAAAAAAAACCATATTTTAGCAAGATAGACATCAGCAGAGAGAAGTACCAGAATACATTCATTTACTATGAAGCACAGATAGAGAACCTTAGAAACACAGGTTGTTGGGTTTTTTTTACTTGCTGACATACTGTATTTGCTGAGAAGTAGTGAATTATGGTACTGAGAATCAATTCTCACAATGCGGTTTTGGAAAGCATTTCACATTTGCCAGCTACATGCTTAAACAGAAGAATCCCCTGGCATCACCACTGACTTACACAGAGATTCACTTATACACACTCCATTTTTCATGAGATGCCCACATCAGCCATGTACCATTACTTACAGAGAAGCCTTACTGATTTTCCTCCACTGTTTTTTAGTAAGACAAGGTTTCTGTTTCCTCTGGGCCCTACCATTTCCTCTTCGTTACTTTATATCCTGAGGCACAGAAGAGCATCTGCTGCCTTTCACTGTATTCCTCTGCTAGCTGTAAGGAGTAATTTTCATGCTTGGTGTGTATAAGACCTTCATTAGGAAAGGCCCATTTTAGCCAGAAGACCTCTCTGTGGTTTGAAAAAGATTAGCTTATTTCTTCTGTTATATCTCTGGCCTCTTGAAGAAACTGTGTTAGACCTTCCCCAATTGCCGAAAGTCTAGCCTGAGCTTCATCTTCCAAAGTAGGAGATCTTCATATGCTTATGCTTCTGTATGAACAGAGTTACACATAGGAACTTACACAGGACTGATTCCAGTTCATAAAAGGCCTTGGAATTCCCACAATATTATAATTGTGTTAATGGCAGAAAACATTTGTACCCCATTTGTACTGTGGGAGCCCAGTCCTTTACTATCTATGCAGCAGACATGCAGAAAGATTTGGAGCCCAAGCACAAGTAGCTAAGTATAGCCAAATGGATCTCCCAGGCTAATTCATACATTGCATTTAAAATTAATATTTCTGTCTCTCTGATGATGGTGCATCGGGGAAGCCCTCTGATGAAGAAAAAGCTGTAAGGATACTCTGCTTCCTGCTTCCAGTTTCATGGAGAGACTGGAAACTGCTGTCATAATTCTTCTGTACATCTCTGCCAACATTCTGAGCTATAATTAATGGAAAATCTCCCACAGGTTTCAACAGTTGGTAGAGAAGGGCTGAAAGTGTTAAGCTATTTTACAATTTTCATTAGTAGTTTTGGGCATTAACCCTATTTGATCTCCATCAACAGAGATATGTCAGGCATCACATCTTCACGGAGTTCCCCTGCTACTTGTTGATAGTCCTCAGGAAAAGTGCTATTTTATTATATTCCTTTATTGAAACATGGGCAAGAACTGCTTTTCCATTTTCAGAAGAATTTCTAACAAAGCCCAGGGCTTTAGTGATTTGAGCCTAACAGGCACACTAATTGCTCAAGTCTTTGAGTCTCTCAACTGGAAAGAGATTGCTACCTCTAATTTAATTTATTAACTGTGCACATACCCTTAATTCTCTACAGGAATGAAGTAAAGGATAACAAGGGGAATAATATATCTTAAAGCCATACATTTAAGTGGCTATGAATTAACTTCCTCAGTTACTGCATAATCCATCATATTTTGCCTCTCTTTTCCTCTACATATTACTAAAAAGCCTGACTAGATAAAAGGGAAATACAGAGAACTTGTGAAGAAATAGAAAGAACCACTGATACTTATATCTGGATATGCACAGCAGGAAATTAAAATAATCATCAAGACCTAGGTTTTCACTTTACCCTATTAACCTTTATATGGGGATTTTGCAGGCAGGTTCCAATTTGGAGAACAGTGTAGAAGAGTCTACACAGTGAGAAAGGATTTTTAATCTAGAGCAAGACATTGTACAGGATAGACCACATACGTGCTCTCTATGTACTGACGTCTGTTCAAGGTGGTGCAAATCTGCATTAGATTCATCACTTGAGAAACAGCAGTGGTGGCATCCGCACCTCTTGCCTAGAGCATAATTTAAACAGGAAAGTAACACTCGTTTTAAAAACACAATTGAAGAAATTACAAATGATTAAATAATAAAGTTTTGGACGTCATATAACCTGAATGTGGTCTCCTTTCCAGTCACCACAATCTAATTTCATCCACAGTAAGATCTGAAACAATTTCATTACTAGAGAGGTAAAATATACTGCACATCTGTAAATTAATCATGAGGGATGGAGGGAATGTTTTCATATAGTTTACACAGGAAGATGAGATTATGGTAAATGTAATCACTTCCCACTCTATTGAATAGTGTTCTCCAGTTTAACAGGTCCAGAGTTTTCTGGCAATATTGCGCTTACAGTCCCTACAAAAGGAACAGCTCACAATACAAATTAGTAACTTCTTGGGAAACAACTCAGTGATGTTTCAAAGAACATGCCTGTCATACTAACAAATTCCTCCCACTCACGATTGCCATAACATAAATCTTCAAATATAAGTCAGAGTTTGAACGTACAGGAACAAAAGGCATAACCTCTTAAGCTTTCAAGAGAATGTGGAGGCTGCCTCCATGTTCTGTCTAGACAAAGACTTTGTGAGCATTATATTACTTGCTATCATCTTATTTTAACTCTCTGTATTGATTTGTTATGATCATCATCCTTCTCTCTCTGTGTCATCAGTGAAGTTACAAGTGAACATGCTCACATTCTGTAATTAATACCTCTCTCTCTCCAGTGGAAATTTATGAGATTACCAATGTTTTTATAACAATTTATAGTGCAAGAAAATGCGTACAAGTGAACTTTATCTTCCCATCTGTCATCAAAATCTCTGAATCACATCTCATAATTCTGATTTTCCTCAAAAATACAACTTGTATTTCTTCTGTATTTTTCCCAGGATTCTTTTTACACAGGGGAGGGAGTGTCAAGTGTTCAAAATGTAAGCCAGCATAAATTCAAGTATGCTGTGCAAGAACACCTAATGTCACAGCATCATACAAACCAGAAATATTCAGCTGTGTTATGATACAGATAACCTTTCCCATTATTTCCCTCAGAAAGTACCAGTGTTTGTTTAAACTAAATATAACCATATCAAATGTGTATTTCTTCATTTTATGTATGTCAGACTGAAGAATATTTAAAGCATTTCTTATTGTTATTATTAAGATAAAAGGTATTTTCCTTTTAACATGTATTTCATGTACTTTGACATGATCTGGGAAACTACCCAGAATAAAAGAACTAAATAGATTTATTTACACAGCAATATGCTGCCAACAAGTGTTGGATATGAAGGCCAGAAGTCAAGTTCCAATCTTCTGAGGCAAATCCACAATAGAAACAATGTCACCACTTCACATTTTCTGGAAACATTGCCTGTCTTTTTTGCTACCCATTTGTCAGCACTCCATCAAGCTTCTGCCACAGCATAATGAACTGTTAGCTACCTCAGATTATTCACTGTTATTAATGTATGATCTTGCACTATTTGGCTAGATATATTTGAAGCCTCATTAGCAAAGGTTACATCATTAGTGAAGACTTAGTCCTGACAAGAGTTGGTCCGTTAGAAAAAAAGGCTGAGCTGTTATGCCATATAGTAATTTTGCAAGTTTTATTGGCTATACTTTCACACTTAGTACAACTGCGTTTATATTAGGTATTTTGTTGGTATGGGAAGAAAACATACTTACTAACAAACATTCAGTCTGCAAGTAGTGAAACCAATCAAGTCCAGCCTCTGGACTTCTCTGGAATTTGAGAACTTGTGGCATCTGATCACTTACTGTCACAAATTAGTAAGAAAAAAACCCCAGTCTTCATTACTTTGGTAGAAATGGGACAGTGGTGTGCAAGTTGACAACTTGAAAAGCAGCTGAAAGATGGCAGAATCTCATAAAACTCATTTAACTGGAAAGCCGAGCAAAGTAAATATCAGGTCCTAATGCAGATTATTACACCATCAAGATATTGTAGTGTGAATCAGGATTTAAGAAGAGCAATGGTATTTAGAAATCTGCATATTAAATTAGTATTAAATGCTTTTTAGCAAGTATGAAGACAATATAAGTTAAAAGTTAGTGATGAGATAGAATATGTTAACATAAAAAGCTTCTTAAGAAAAGATACTCAGTATATTCTTCTCATATCACCAACTGCAGACAGCTGTATAACGTGACACACAGAGGATAAAAATAAGAGAACTATGAAAATGCCTGCTATCTTTAACACACTACGCTTCTACAGTCCACTGTAAAGAAAGCTTAAAGCCTGGAGTTTACTTAGATTTATTTTTCAGAGATTCTAGGAGCTCCTAAGAGGACCTCCAGGTGCTGTCAGAACATCTTTAATTTATCTTGAAATGGATAAGCCAACTGTGCCTCAATTGCTGCTAAATGTTTTCCACCATTCTCCCGCTGCTGGCATTACACTCTTTTCACAGAATCTGAGCTTGGCATGCTGCAGCCATTAAACTTATCTTGACCCATGCAAGAGGCCAGGAGAACTGAATACACAGGCTATTTTAATTTCTTTATAGTCAGCTTGTGAAAAAGGTCAGTATGCAGAGTATGGGTGTGTCAAAGCCCATTGACACAGACAGCAACGTTACGTAGGTGCACCTGGATGGAAGTTTGCACAGGAAGCTGCAATTCCAGTGTATGAATCAGTGAAAGAAGCAGAAGTCCCTGCCATTGGTTTGGTTGATTCTAAGAAATAAACTGATTAAAAGATGGTAGAACCATATTCTACTTTCTTCCTCCACTTTGATTTGAAGAGCAGCATAGTGTAGTCACAGAGATAATCTGGGCATTGGAATCGCTCTTCTGTCAGCATGGCCACATACCCTAAGCCGCATCCTGCTTTAAGCTAAATTCTATCCCACGTCACAGCAAAAGTATGAAAATGTATAGAGCCACATCCTTTCTTCCTGGCATATGTTCCAAGGAATACCAGTAAAGTTTGCTTAAAAGAAGGGTTATTTATATGATGGCTAATAAGTGGTATATAACATTGCATAGACTTATATACTACGATTAGCCTCTGCAGCATATGCTTTCTAAAGCACATATATGTAATTTTGACAAGGTATCTAGAATTGATCTTTGTATCCTTGCATGTGCAGAAATAAAAACATAAAAATTGAAGTCTTCCAAAACATGCTTTCTCGGCGATTGATAGATCTTCCTTTATTTCTCATTTTGTGGAACAACAGAGTATCCCCCGCCCTCTCTAGTATATGCATTTATTAATATTTCCTCTTGAACTCCCATAATCAGGAAGGAGTTTCCCAAAGGAAGGCTTTCCAAATAGTGTTTCATGTCAACGTGTGACCCTGAAGCAAACTAGCTGACATGCCAGTATCTTCCAAGGGTGACATATCTATTCCCCTGATACATGAGCACCTTGAACTCAATGTTATGTAGTCCAGATTGCAGGGATGACTAGATTATGATGCAATTCTGCTGATTTAGTAGGATTGCAGAGAGGTGTATTCAGTTTGTGGAACTCAGCAATGTTTTCATCTCTATTTTGAAAGGGTACCGGAGAAAGACAACTCCCCCGCAGACTGCCCAATTAACTCCCACTGCTAGTACTCTGATGGATATTAGTTTTAAAATACGAAAGACTGCAGCATGCTATGTAGATACTATCCCTTCAAAAGCAGGCATTCTCTTCTATTTCCTGCTCTCTCATTTTTAATACTATTGCCATCTTCTAAATACCTGCTATACTCTGAAATAATGACCCTTTCCTCCTCCTTCTATTTCTACCCACATATTGACTTCCTAACTTACATAGATAAGGACAGAGTATAATCACACTACAGATGTTAGAATCTAACCTTTTATATAAACAGCACTCATCGATAATATCAATATAACAATAAAATAATTTCCTGAGGAATTCAGTAGCACTCTTGCAGTCCCACCAAGGTCAGTGAACATGTAGGAAAACAGCATTTGTCCCACAATAAAAAATTCCCCTCCCAATTACTTAGTTCCTATTTCGAGATTTAATATCCCATGTTAGTGAAAGTTTTGAAAATGTTATCCCAAGCTAATAAAAAAATGAATAAAAATATTTTTTCAGTTGAAAATTACCCTCTTCAAATGTAGCACCGATACTTATTACAACAGTAGCTCCTTTTGGGTTTTTTTTGGCATTTTTAGATACATGGCAATTATGTGTACGTTTTGTGGATGATCCTTAGAAGTTCATTGAACATTTTATTCTTTCAATTTCCAGTAAAAACACTATTGTAGGATTTGCTGATTCTCCAGAAGGCTTGCAGATACTGTCCAAAACTTTTCCTACTGCTCAGTGGTAGAAAAGGTGAAGAAAATGATTATACCATATTCTATGATACTAGAGTAGAGTCAAAAAGAGTTATTTACAGGAAGAGCGAGCCATTAATCTTTCACTTCAGAAAGCAATAGCTATGATGGTATAGACTCTTGCAAAACTTTTTCCCTCTAGCATGAGTTGTAAAACATACTAAGAACTGCACCCAGTGGGGAAGGACTACCATTATCCTAGCTTTGCTTCTTACAGCAGTAGTGGAGGTAACTGGTTTTGACTGGACAGTGGATAAAACTAGGAGCACAGGGATCAGAATGTATAACTATTTCCTTTGTAGTCACTTTCTTTTTCTGAATTAAGTAGCTGCTGCAGCAACAGCAGCTAAAAACATTGAGATTAAATAAAAGAAAAAATATGTATGTGCCTATTTATATTTGTAAGAGAAAGCCGAAAGGAGGAATTTATGCGTGAGGCACACATTCCTATCATCAGTGATCAAAAACTCAAATCTCATCAGGGCTTTCCTCTGCTGAATTCAAAACACTGCCATTGATAACCCCACTGTTCCTCACCATCACCAAAAATAGGGTTTTAACATGCTCTGCTGGCCAGGTCAAACCCTTTGCAAAAGCATTATGATATTAGCCTGTCATTTGCTCCTGTATTATATCTCCAATTTCTATTAATGCTGCTTGAGTACAAAGACGGGAAAGGATAAGGAAGTATGATCCATAGCTGCTGCATCTGGAGTCCCCCACTTTCAGAGAAACTATAGAAATAATTAAGCTTTTTATATGAGAGACATACTGCCCTATTCTTGTGGCAAACCCAGCATCAAATATAGTAGCTTTGCTTAGTCACAGGAACACAGAACAACTTAGGTCCAACCCCCCTGCTCAAAGCAGGTGCAAGTAGATCTGGTGGAACAGGGCTTCGTCCTGCCCAGTTCTCCAATGACGAAGATCCCATGACTTCTCTGGGCATCTGTTTCAGTGTTTGGATCACCCTCACAGTGAATACATTTCTCTTTGTATGTAATTGTAATTTCCTGTGTTCCAGTTTGCATCCATCGTCTCTCATCCTATAGCTGTACACCCCCCTGGGAAGAGTCACCCTCTGTCTTTTCTATACCTTCCCATTAAACAGATGTAGAGAGCAACAAGGTTCTTCAGGTTCAAATAACCCAGTTCTGTCAGCCTCCCCTTGTGTCTCATGTACTTCAACCCCCTAAGTATCTTAGTGGCCTTTTGCTGAATTAACTCCAACATATCAATGTCTTTCTGGTACTGGAGAGCCATTAAAAGGTTTCTAGCACTCATGTACTGGACAGATATGTCTCAATTAACTGACTGTAAAAGGTTTGAAAGTCTTTCAAAAGTAGCAGTAGAATATTTTACAACTGGATCATAAACTGTCATACTTTTGCATTTTATCTCCTCCATCTTGCACAAAGCTTTCGCACACTACAATATACATGATTTAATATATAACAATACAAGAAGCTGTCAAACTTCTGTTTGCTTCAGTTTTTCTGCTGAAATTAGGAACTGGAAACTAGGACACATCCTGCGTAAGCTTTACCTTCACCCACAGTAAAAAGACATATTAACAAGGAGATCAGGACTTTGAAAAGTGTCATAGCTTCACTGTCCTAGATTTAAAAAGGAAACAGCAATGCAGTGTCTGCTACACTGAGACTGACTCCTGGGAGCCAGAGGGAAAGCAGATGAAAAGCAGCTTTCTAAATTTAAACCTCCAAATAGAGAGATCTTGCAAAGATCTTAAAGAGAAACCTTATCCCACTTTTAGAAACAATGATTATTTTTTTTTTTAATGTGCTATTCATATATAGAAAAATAAAAGCACTGGGATTACGTCACCTCAAAAAGACATAAAAGGATAATCATGGATTTCATGCTTCAAAAAGAAAGGTGGTGCAAACACCAGCCTTCTCTTTGTTAATATTGACAAAAGTCAAACGAAACAAACTTTCTCTTGCTCACACTAAGCCTCACAAAGCATGGTTCCAATGGGGTGTGTGCAACTGGAGGGAGCAGAGGCAAAGCAACAACCTCACATGGACTAGTGCACTGGAACAAACACTGCTTCCTTCTAAGAAAATACTGCATAGAACCCTGCATAATACTGCACCTGTCTAATATTAGCATAATGCCCCGCATTTTCTTCAGTCGGTTTTCTGAAGCACTCAGAGGATCTCCATAGCTCCAACAGTCAGCCAAGTCATGTACAATAAATAAATCAATCAGGAGCCTGCTAAAATGTGCACTCAACCAATAATATAGCTTTCAGTTTTGCTTTTTTTATTTTTTAAACCAATGGACACCTGGAAGCAAAATGAGGATTCAAGACCCCTAAATCCTGTATTAAATTGCTGACTAGATTACTCAGATACATTAGCCTGCATTGTAGGCACAAAATCTTTGACCTCATTTAAGCTACTGCAAAAACAGAGACACAAAGATGGCAGTGAAAAACATATTTAAAATTAGACACTGAGATATTCAGACAGCATGTGCTAAATGCTGTTTTATTCACTGTCAGGGAGGGAGTGCTGGAATTGGGAAGTTCCATAAAACCTGAAAATGCTTGTGTTGTGAGAAGTGAGAATTAATCCAGCTAGCTCCTCAGTCTGTCTATAGGCAACGAAATTCTTTGTTTGTTTTGTATTATTCTCCAAAGAGTTTAACCCCAAATGGGTAAGATTTTCAGCCCCTGGCAGATAGCTAAGGCTACTAGTTAACAGTGACAAGAGTTAGAGATCTCCTGCAAACTCTGCATAAAAAGCTACAGCTTGCATGGAAGCATCTGACCTTTGTTGAAAGTCATACCAGTGTAAACAGAAGTGTTGTCTTTCCATAACAAGTACTTGCACAACTAGGGCAATCCCCTGAACAGATGAATTCAAGTACCTTTACAAAATGCAGGGAAGCAAGACTATAGCTGGAAATGACCTGACTCGCAAAGAATCTCTGTCTATTTATTCTGCTTTCAATTATACTTAAGGAAATAAACAAAAAGGTTGTCACTTCCACTGTAATGTGTAGTTGTTCAAGAACATCAACAAGCCCTCCTGATTTTCTTTCTCACCAAAAGAGGTTTTGTGGGTTTTTTTTGGGGTGCTTCTTTTTTTCCCCTATGGTATTGCCAGTCTTAGCCTGTCACATTCAAATTCACTTGTTGTAGCAATTGGTGATGTTTTCTTCATATTTGGTTCTTGTTTGCAGTCTCATTTTCTACACTTAACTTTTGGGAAATAAGATGTTAGTGGCATGTCAAGTATTTTAGACTTTTGCTATGCTGATGCTATGCTTTTAGATGCCGATAGATAAAATTGGTGGAGCTCCTCTATAATTATAGGAAAATTACTGAAAAAGATACCTTGGGGGGAAAAAATATCTCTGCAATTCAGTAGGAGAAAAAGATTACAAGCTATGCATAAAACTTGATAAGAAACTACTTTTATCTTTGAAATATTGCCAGTGCCAATATTATTAATAGTTTCCTGAAGGACAATGTAAATGAGAGTACAGGAAAGGTTTTTTTGGGGGTTGTTTTGGTTTGGTGGTGGTGGTGGGTTTTTTATTTGTGTTTTTTTTTTTTTTTTTTGGTGTTTTTTTTTTTTTTTTTTTTTTTTTTTTTAAGAGCTACTAATAGAGAAAGAATGCACTATTTTGAACTGTCCTATTCTTATTTTTTTAGCTAAATACTTAAGGGGCACACAGGTACCAGCCTTCTTGACACAATACTGTTAAAATAGACCTCTGGTCTTGCCCAGCTCACCACACCACTTTGGAACCTTAGTCCATTACACCTCTGAATAACGTGAAAAAGGCTTAGAAATAAAAATACTGAAATGAATTCAAAGGAGTCATAGGAGGAAATGGGCAGGGAAGAATCTGTTCCTTTTCAATACAACATTTAGGAAGAGACAAAGTAAATACAGTACAGTCTTAATCATTTAGATGCCAAGAAAAAGGATCAACTATGTTTGAAACAAGTGATTTATTATGATTTATATAGTCCATGTATGCACCCACATCCCCCTACAAGGATCTGGATACCAGTGTCACAAGGACCTTCACCTACTACAAAACGGGAAGGAGGCCAAGAACAACCTTTCCACTGGCCTTTGATGGCTATGTTTTCTATCAAGCCAAGGAAAATTGCAGAGGGACAGTCTAAAAGTGAACATATTTCTATGCTTCAAAAATTTGGACTGATTTATTTTTGTCAACAAAATCTCAAAGAAAAACCCTCATAAGATCCATGAAAAGCGGTGCTCACATAGTAAGTATCCATGTTCTGCACACCCATATTGCTATACCATACAGTTTTTAAAGATACTGTGGAAAAAAAAAAAATGGAGCCCTTTGCATTAATATTTACTGTTTGATTTCTGAGCATTAGTATTTTTCTATTTTCTCTTTCCTGCCAGTTAGTAAATATTTCTACAGTTTCCCTTAACACTGGACCTTTTTAAGTGAAATGGACGCAGCAAATCTAAGCAAATATATCAGAATTTGGCCCGATTCACCAGCTGGCTCTGAAGAATCCTTCTGGCCTTCAGGGATAGTTAGGGTGTAGGGTCTTAGTATTACACCTATAGCATTTAATATTTAGAATGCTTGTGAAACATATACTGCTTCGAATTATTTTAAGAATGTGTTTAGGTATAACAGAGAACATAAAGGATGCCTGTTCCCTTATGAATGGGCAGCCAGAGAAGTGGAATATCTTAGACCATCATGATGGCAATGGACATTTATGCTTTGGCAACTGATTCATGTCCCAATAATGAAGTCCCAAAAACTAGGGGAAGTAGGATAGAGCATGCATAATATGAACTGCATACCTTATGAGGATGTAAAGATGTTTAATTACACCTTAAGCAACACTTTCCACAGTCAGAAAACTTTACAAAATTAATCTTGATAACCTGTAAGATACTGGCATATCATAATTTTACAAACTGAAATACAACTATTTGATTTCCCTGATACAAAGGACTACAAAATTGCAAGGAATGAGGATAAAAAAAATTGACTTCAGTGGTTTATGCTCAAAGCCAGAGAAGCTTAATACAGGCTGGGGTGCATATGTTCAGCTAGACCTCTACCCATCTCCTTACTCCCCCAAAAGGCTTTTATTACATATGGGAACAGCTTATCATGTTGTTTATAAATTGCAAAATGAATATGACTTGACCATGCAACTTAAATTCAGTCAAGAAGGCCCATCACTTTGAAGTTACGGCTACTTTATAGTGGTAAGGAATTAAATTTGTTCAGTAACTAATTAATAGTATCTATATCCTTCGTGGTTACGAAGGTTTTTGCTTATTAACAAAAACATAAATATTATGATCATCAAGGGATATTTTCTTCATGGATTCACAAGAGTGTTGCTGTTTCATGTAGTATTCAGTACCTCAAAGGGAGATGCTTGGTACTTCTCCAATTTGGTCATAAAGGTTCAAATTCATTTACTCTTGAAGGAAATAAATGGGAAGTTTGCCAAAGGCTAGCAAAGGAGCTTGTCATATTTCTGTTATGACATCAAACGGCAAACAACAAAAATCAATTCAGAGTGAAAACTTCCACTACCCAGGATTAGAAATTATTTTTACTGTTATACCTGTGCAAAGTGATTCCTGAAATATTTTTTGTACACGTCTATTACAAATCCTATGGTTATTACACTGCAGCAGCATTCTGCACATGAACTTGAATTTAATTTTTTCTTAAGATACTTAGTATTAAAGGGCACTTACTGGGTCTCAGTTAGTTGGATTGGTGGTAAATTTTATATCAGAAGAGTAATGCAAACGAAGTACTCAAACCTCCAGACACCTACTGCAGTGCATTTTCACTCACAATGTTCTTTGACTAAATTGAATCCAGATGTTTACACGGAATAAAATATTAACAAATGTCTCCCAAGGGCAGCCAATCATTACTGAGTGCTTTAATAACTTAAACCAAACATTCTTTAAGGTGACAACTAACTTTTAGCCAGAAAGATACTTTTCCTTATTTTACTTTATATTTTTAATAATGCAGGGTGTGCTATCCTAATTTAATTCCAGCTTGTCATCTACAAAATACTTATCTGGGATAATTCTGAAAAAGCTGTACAACAAACCATTTGTGAAAGCAGTAATAACTTAGTTCTAAACATATGGTTTCAATTTTTTTTTCTATAAACATAAGTTACTTGTTGTAGTTTTATTTTTGTAACACAAATCAGATATATTTGAGAGAGACCTAGACATAAAAGAAAAGCTGTATTTACATTTTAAAACTGCTTCAGTAGCCACCATTTTGTCCCTGTAACAATATAGTATTATTTAACAATATTCCAGTTCTTGAAGATTAAATTCATAGAGAGGCTATTATTTAACAGAAATTTTCTGGAAAGACATTTCATCGTTAGATTTCTTGGGAAAAATTACTTGACACTGTCTAAACAAACACAGTTTGTGTCTGCAGCTTGTACACATACAAACCTAAATTCTAAATTTCATAGAAGTCAGTGTGAAGTTGACCTGTGAGGACTCAATAGCACATCAAGAAACTAGTATGCATCTTCAGTATGTTCAAGCATACAGCAAGGTAGTGTGAGATTGTCATTTACATTTCAACTTCCTTCTGGAGTAGTTTGGCCTAATTTGCTTTATTAGGAACTTGCAATATGCAAGAAGTAAAGTTATGGTCCATTTTAGTACTAAAGAGTATTTTGATAATTGAAGACATATCCTAAATTTTCTTATTTTTAAAATTTTTTTTTTTTCTTTCACTTTCTTAACTGCGCTTACCAACTTGTATCTCCCCGGTCCAAATACGAGCCAGTTTACTTTCCTTGAAGATTAAGGATGCCTATTCCTCTCATATACAGAAGTCTTATCCTGAAGTGTCACTAAATGTTTAGTCAGGAAAATTCCTCCATTACTAAGACTCTCCAAGCACAAATTTCTTTCTTCGTCAAAACTACTCTCTGACAAACCTTGTCCCCCTTCCCTGTCCCAGGTGTTTCAACTATTTTGCATGCAGTGAATCTCCAGCCTCCTGATTTACCAGATATATTTACCGCATCAGAGTGGTAAAAAGTGGCTGTATCATGAGTAGAAACACATCTTAGAGACTTTAAGAGAAAGTCAGCAGGAAAACTTTACGTTACATGTCTGTTAAAATGCAATATATGGATAGAAAAGCTGAAATTCTACATAAGGCATAGACATTTCTAGAGTGTTTTTATACATAAATGCTGTGAGGAATTAATACTAAGTTCAGTGAATGCTCAGAAACATCAGATACATTGGAGAGTTTAACCGGCCTGTTTTATACTTCCCTAAAACAAGGGATAGAAATACGTGAGACATGTGAAAACTTCCAGTGCATTTGTCATGTGAAGAACCAATGGAACATGCAAAAATGCATCAGCTAAGACTCCTAAGTACTATTCACAGAGAAATACTTGTGGGACTTACCCACCAGACATGCAAAGACCAAGCCAACACAAACACAGATGGTGAAGCCCTTTTCAGACCCTATCTGGTGTCAAAGGCACAAAAAGGTATTGAGTGAATTTTGCAACCTAAAAGTAGGTGAGAAATCCAAATTCCTCGATCTGCTTTGCAACAACAGTTAAGCACACTAAACCAGACAACGATGCAAGAAGTAACTTTCTGGTCTTGCTTTTTGGTTTTCTACTGAGGACTTCTTTCAGAACTGTAACAGGGTAACATGTTTACAAGGCTGCTTGCCCTTAGATATATGCATGGCTTCTATCTTATCTTCTATTTTACTTGGATTTCATATCAGTTACTGAAATGAGATACCAAGCATGTCAATAAAAAAAGTCCAGTGTTATATTGACATATGGAAGAGATGTCACAGAGTGGATCCTTTACATAGACTGGGCAGTGTTGGTGAAAATGTTCTATAATTATATGATTTGGAGTACAAGATTTAGGCCTACATTTTCTTTTGAAGACAGACTCTTGATATTTACTAGCTGACAGAAAAGCAGTAGCTTCCAGGAATGTACTCGGACACTACAGAGAAAACTGTAGTGCACAAATCTATGAAAACTGGATTACAGTTCACTCCTTCCGGCCCCTCTCCTCACTTGAGGATCCTGGCCTATTAGTTTAAGGGGGTTATGCACTCAGGTTCCCAATGTATTTCCATAGGAGCTTCTAATTCTTTTAGACTTGTTGCAAAACTATAGTCAGAAACAGATAGTACCACTCCTTTTTCAATTGCAGCTATTTCCCCCTTCACAATTATCAAATCTTTTTTCAAATGCCATATCTTTTAAATTAAGTACCAGGATCTGCCCTATAATTTTTTGCTTGACAGTTTCACATTGTAATGCAATCAAAAAAAGGGTGCTTAGACCTTGGAGGATGAAGTGTCCATGCCAAGCCTTGGTGTTTAGTTAATCTTCATTCATATTTAGTTCCAGAAAAATATTTATAGCATCTTTGAAATGTTTCACTTCTGAACGTAGATAATGGGCTGAGAGTTGCAAAGAAGTAGGATACTGACTATGTTTATGGTGTGCAAGTGCTACAGAAGAAAAGTAACAGGATTGTAGCTTAAACATACCTGCATTTTCACATATAAAAAATTTCTACAGCTACGCAGAACTGAAAATATATAATAAAAAATAATAAGGGGAAAGCAGACATTTTCTGACTTTGCTAGTAATTGCACTCATCTCCATATGAAAGACAAAACGTAGTTGAAATTAAAATATTCACTGATGATCTGAAACCTGTGCTTTTTCTGAGTCACATTCTATAACATATCTTCTGTTGATTCTGGATTTGTCTATATTTATGCAGGTGCTTTGGTAGGAAAAAGAGCTTAATCTTTTTAGGTCAAAATATCTTATCCTGACCATTAATTCATGGTACCTTTAAGGGAGCCAAGTAAAAAGACCTCTTGATTTAGCTTTTCAGTATAGACAAGCACTTGCAGTCATTAAACAAAATTAGCACAACAAATGGTCAAGTAATTTCAAAGTAATCTATAAGGAACAGACAGTAAACAAGATTCCTAGCCACTTCAGCGGTTCTTGGTCCCTCTAAATAAAAAAAAAAGAGGAATCTAAAAAGTTTTCTTTGTTCATACCTTTCTTCTCTCTCTAGCTGCGTTTTATCTCTCTTTTAGGATCTCCACAATCCTTTCTTCCCCTCTTGGGCTCTGTGGCTACATATACACAAATAAATAAGGTTAGCCAGAACCTAGTTTCTGACCCTGAGGAGAAGTGGTATGCAGCCCAGCCTACATCTAGAACGGCTGAACTCCCATCTTTTGCGCACGCGTGCGCACACACACACACACACACACACACAGAGGGTCCCCATCTTCACCCCAAGCCCAGTCCTGCCCTGTGCTACCCCCCAGCCATGCCTTTACACTACCTGGAGGAGTTCAGTGCCTCAGGGAGCATGCTAACAATTAAACAGCATGGATGACCAAGGGCCAGCACTCGAATCTGTGCCCTAGTCTGGCTTAGTTTGCTAGTACAGACTAGGAAATAACTCTTTTTCTTTCTCCCCGTAGCCAATCTTTTCCTTTCCATATTTCAGGAAATTTGCGGTCAGACCAGGCATCCTCCTCCTGCGATGGAATTTTACTTCTGTGAAATGCTTGGGAAAAGTCATAGCACCACTCAAAATGCCACAGTTGGTAGCCTCCTAGTTAGATTGTATTTGAAAACGTGCTTGTAGCTGTAAACTTTTACATTCCTTTTAGCTGGAGCTCTTTTGGGGTTATTGTTTTGCCTACTACTTCTTGGAGAGCATATTTTCCAGCTGTCACTAAGGAAAAATATCTGGAGGCTAGGCCATCTAGCAGTGTTCTCCTTACTCCACAGAAACCAGGAAAGGAAAGCAAAGTTATCAAAAAAGAGATGGCAGATTTGGGCATACACTTGCACACAGATTAAATACAAAATGCAGAAAATCAGCATTAATGCTCAGAATGACCCTTAGCTTTAGATGAAAATTAAGAATACTAGATTGATTTGGCTGTAAAACACAAAATTCTGATTTCCACAATGGTTTGCAGTCTTTGCTGGGCCAAATGCTGAAACAACTGAACTGCTATGATTTGCTTAGGACCTATCAGCATATCTGCTTATGCTTTCACCTATCATTATAGTGTCTGAATACTTTCTATATGCAAATTAGTAAAGTCCAAAGAATATTTCATAAAATATTTTTCATGTCTTTTTCTTGTGAAATCAAATGTTTGAGAGACCTTTACTTAAATATATAATTAATTTTTGTCAAAATAATTATTTGGTGCTCCCTGAGTTTTCTTGGGCTGAAGCTGGTATCCAGATTATATATGTAATTCCAACAGTAAGACTTTTTCTGTGAAGATTTTGCAGAAGTTCCTGAAGATGTTCAGTGTCTGGGTTTATTCTGCCCTAGAAGCATTTTTCTAAGCCAGAACCACTTAAATGAAAAAAACTTTTTATTCGAGACTGTGATCTACATTGTCCCATGGAATCGCAGCTGTTGCCTTAGCATTTCAGAGACTGAAATTCCATCTTCAGTGTGACTGTGGTTTGATCTATTAACCACTGTGTCTTGTCACCAAACTAATGAAAAAACCTTGGAAGACAACACGTTATGTAAATTTAATCCATGTAACAGCAGCATAATTTAGCCCAACGTTACCACTGGAGAAATTGGTATTTCACTAAGTGTGACTGCCACAATATACGATGTTGTGAACTTTGTTTAGAAACAATTGGAACAGTCCCGATAGTTATATAAGACAAGAGTTAGAGACATGATAATGAACAATTAAAGCACAGGACTGATGACAGGAGACACATCTAGAGAATATGTTTAGTGTGTACAGTCCTCTTGAGAAGGAAATTATACTGATAAATAGCAACCACACAAGAGGCAAACTTCCTGTTTGTAATAGTATAGCTGTCACAAGGGAGGAATCAACATCACAAGCCGTTTGAACTTAAAATAATAAAATATGTTAAACAGAAGAGGAAACAAGTTCAGATGCAAATACCTCTACACAGTCCTTCACAGCCTAAACAAAGAACGTTGCTTTAAGGTCGGCACAAGTCTAAGCAAATCACTGGAACTTATCTGCAAAGTTATCCCAGATGGTCCCTTCTTGGCTTGACACCACAGTAGCTGCCTCAATGACAGGAGCGATAAAGCTCAGTCATTGTGTTAAGATAACTAGGCAGCTAAGGGAGTATATCACCATTTGGAAATTCCCTGGAGAATTTCAATGAGCCAGTTAAATGTCAGATATGATCAGTGTCTAAAAGACACCAGAACACCCTCTTGCAGATGTGTTGGGATGAGCGTAAGGGCTTCCTGAGTATCATAGGAAATGGAACTCATCCCAGAACCCCAAACAAATAAGTAAGTCGTGGTTACAGAAAAAGCCTTATTTTCAGAATATGCATCTTTATTAGTGGTCCTTTATAAATAAAGCCTCATAACCAGAAACAAAGACTCATTCAGTATGACAATAGCTCAAGAAACGCACTCTAGAACTACTCCATTCAGAGAGGAAGCAAAAAATCCTGCCAAACTTTGACCAATAAATAACACCCTATTTGCCTAAACAAAGCACTTGAAATAGGTATAAAAAAGTTCCTTAGGATTAAGTTTTAATTTCTGTGACCTCTGACTTTCCTCAGATCTTCCTCTTCTACCTGTTACCGTTTCTTATTGCATTAATTTTGTATTAACTCATAAGCTCCTCTAAGGCATGTTCTGTTCATATCACACACTATTTAGCTCCCAGTAGGATGCTATGGATAAATTTTGGCATACTCTAGAAACACACCAGACTCTCACCACATAGTGATCACATGAGTATTCCCCAGTCGTGAACAGACTGGTAATAAATATCAGCTTTATCCAACCATCTAGTAAGAATTTTAGAGCCAAGTTCAAAGGAATATCGGCCTTTACAAAATTTCATAAGTACAGATTTATGCAATTCTTATGTATCATTCCAATGAGCTGGTGATTATTCAAATGAGTACTACTTAAAGAAAACTGAGTAAATGCATATTGGGAGAGAACTAATGTCCAATACCAAGACTATGTGGTAGAAGGAAAAACTCCAGAACTTTCAGCTTTCAAAAAAATCAAAATGTTAGAAATAGCAGAATTATCATCTTGTATTTGCTACCACCTCATCATTTAATATGTTGTGTTTTGAATTTAAAAACTTGAAAAGCTAAACTGGAGCTACTTCACCATTAAAACCAAAACTGAATTTGCCCAAGTGAAAGTTTTAAGATTTAATCCATAAAGAACTGTCCTTATGTATGAAAAATGTTCTTCTGTGAAGAACAACTTATTTAGTAGCATAAGTAAATTAAATACATCTTGGGAAAAGTCTTTAAAAGGCTTCCTAACTGAACTTGCTTAGGCTCACAAGTATTTTTTTAAATAGCATGTAAATATTTGAAAGCCAATAGGAACAAGGTGTCTCCGTAAATTTTACTTCTTAAGAATTAGCGACAAGTACCTATTGAAAAGACAGTTTGTTTCTGATTTAGAAGTACTTTGTTTGGTTTTTTTAAGTGATACTCTTACAAAAGAAAGCCAAATCAAAACTTGATTTCTTGTTCAGCCACTTTCAGAAAGTCTACAGAGCCAACACAGAAAAGGTTCTAAGTATTAGAAAAGGTGTTTTTAATCCCTTTAATGAGGTAGCAGTAATTGCCTTTAAGGTTCTCCCAATCACCAACATGCTAACACTCTTGCTGCTCTGCCAGGTAGCCTTGAAGTGTACCACTTGCATGTCCCAGGGCCTTAATTATCACTTCCTCCAGTGCCCAGAACAGTCCGTTCTGATTTTCATTAGACATTGTTGTGGAATGGGATCCTCTTCTACAGCAGACAGTGCCATATGGAACTAAAACGCTACTCTAAGTTAAGTGAGTTCTTTGGAGCCTTCAATGGGCACTTCAAAACATGCAAGATAGTAACCACTGCTACCCACAAAAGCTTAAACAATCACCTGTAAATTTAGCAACATTTTTTACATACCCAAATAAAGCAAATAATAACTATTCAGAAAGAATAAATATATTCAGAGCCTGTAAGTCCATGCTACAAGCATAAATTCACTGATGTCTTCTATGCTCTGGCTCCACAAGCACAGAATTAGGAAAACAGTAGGTCAGTTTTGGGTGAGTCAACTCTTGCTGCAGCTTTCTGTCACTCAAAACTAGGTCATCTACTTGCTCTGGATGAGAATATTTTAAATAAGCCCATTCCTGTGAAATTTATCCTAGATACTTCTGTTAAGTCCTAAACATTTCTAAAGAATAAGAAGTGCATGCTAAATCCTATTTCAAAATAAAGAAAATCAGTTTAAATACCTACACTGAGAATGCTATGGGTAGTGCTAACTAGATCTGAACTTTCCTAGAACACAGAGATCTTTGAAATAAATTTTGTCATTTGTCTCAGAAATTAGAATATTTGCATGAACAATAGTTTTGGAGCTGCCACTGCAGTGTATTAACTGGAGAAACTATGTCCAGCTCTGCAACCCTACACACTGACCTTTCCAGGAAAGAAATAATACAGAAAGTATAAAACCATGCTGAACTAGCCAAGAATTGCACAGAAGCATATTCAGAAACTCAGTTTTTGTCATCTCTGACAACCAAGTACTGTGCAAGTTCCTTGACCAGATTCAAAACCTGATATACTTAGCAGTCTAGCCCTGTCAGGGAGTCTTTTCCTTCCTCTTGCTAGGAATGTGACTTTAAACAAAACGACACAGCTGAGTTATGCTCCCACATCATCATTTAAAAATAAACCTTTAATTGACTTTCTGTAAATTTATTTTCAAAACTTTTTTGTTGATTTGTATGTATTCCTAATCCCTCAGATAAGTAAAATGCTCAGATTATACCATTAACATAATTATTCATAATTAGCAGGGCTATCTGTGTGCTACTTGTTATCTAGGACTTTCTGTTGATTACATGTATGCTACAAAGCAGATCTCAAAAATAGAAGCTTCCATTTAATCTCCTCTGCATTACACAGAAATATTTGGCACTTGTTCATAATACATTAGCTTCTAAGTAACATAATAATAGAGCTAGCTGTCTGACTCAGGGCTATTTCTGAAGCTGCTAATTTGATTTTTTTCCAATAAACAGAAAACTTTCCCCATTATATATACCATTATGTGGCTTTTCTGCTTGCAACAAATTATTCCAGATTGCTACATAACTAGATAATCTGATAAAACAAATTTTGTTTGTTTCAAATAACCTTCTTCAAAGCATCCACTACATACAATGATGAATGTAAAGTGAGGATATAATGATTTTTTTAATAAACATGCCTTATATTTTTGACTGATTTATATGACAGTAATATATTTTAGGTATCAAAAGAGGAGGTATGTATGCTCAGGGGGCTACACTAACACAAATCTATAGGACAGAAATGGCACATTGGTAGCCATGGTAGAGATGGGGGAAAAATTTTTTCATTTTATGCCTAAAGAGCCAGTCAAACAGAGCTGAGGGCTTTTAAAGGGGTAAAAGCGAGAGTTCTCTTGTCCAGTGAGTACGTGGAAATTTGACAATTCAAAATTTCAGATTTAGGTTTTGGTTTCATTATTAGTCATTGCAGACTCTTTCAGAACACGAAAGACAATTTAAAATTGAATTCATATAACTTTACTTACAATGGTTTTTACTGTAAGAACTCAATTAGCAATTGTACACAATTTAGTGAATGCATCGCTGTACAGCAGACTTGACCCAACAGTTCTTTCAACTAAAAACTCTGAAATTAACAGGGATTTTGCCAGTGAGGATGGAACTTTACCTCCCATCCCTGCCCCCAAACTATCAAAGATCAAATAACCCTGGAATTAGTAGTTCATTAAATAACATAGACTGCATAAACAGAATGTTTGACTGGGTTCCAGTTTCTCACAGATGAAACACTAGGGCTACTTTGTGGAGATTAGCCAGATTGTGTACAATGATAAATATTTTGCATTTTAGGTAGCCACAAATCAAAGATGTGCAGTTTCTCATAAAAGATTTAACTTTTGTTAATAACCTCTAAACATACCTCCTGATTTATAGAATGCATTTGCATTTCAATAATAAAATCCAGAAGAATCTGAGAATTTACTTCAATTGTTGATCCCACATCTCAGATTCTCTTTGCTACAGCCAAACTATCAACTTTTTAAAATATGAATCTGAAAATTCCTGCCAGAGGTTTAATGTTATTTTTGTCAACCCCTTAGGGAGTTGACAGAAGTTGATTCAGAATGACAGTCATTTTCTGGTCATTCAAATCCAAACTGATCATCACTTAGTGAATCTGATAGACACAAATTAAATTATTATGATACTGTGTTTAATCCAATAATCATCTCCTAGGGTGTCAGAGAGTCCACTAGATAAAAACAGCAGTCCCTTCAATTACCACCTCAAGATTTGGGCGCAATCCAGATATTGGGAAAGTAGTCAAAAAATGATCCATAATTTGTGTAATGAAACAGCAGAGATGATGGTGACAATGCTAGTGGCAGCAGAGAAACAATGTAAAGCGTAAGACTTCAGAAAGAGTTCTCCTATAATGAGCACTTCCCATCAGAAAACTTTCCTTGTTAATACTGCTGGCACAGAGTCCAATTCCTGAAGATAGTGGGTTAACAATGCATAAACATATGGCAACTTGTATTTGTGCAACAGTTATGAAGCTTTCAATACTGCTGTCCATACTGCTTCTTTTGTGAATAAGACAACGATTTTGGCAATCACATTTAGAATGTCATTCTCTCTAACAATTTAAAGAAGTAATATTTAAATAAATATATTTCTTTGTTTCACCTTTCATATCTGCTTTCATGAAAGAAAAGCAAGTAATGATTGCTACATGCATCATAATAGCAGATTTCATGAGATCTCACATAAGAAATTCGAAATCCTGCCTTCTGAAATAGTAGAGTGGCACCTCTTCACCACCAAAGTTATTTTCAGAAAGACTAATCATCTGCAATTACAGCTCATAATGAGGGAGATGGAAAGAGCTAAAGTTACATATGCAAGTCACCAGCTCCTAACTGATGAGTACCCAGAGGAACACCAAATTTGTAATAAGCTGAATTTGCTGGGCGTGAAGAATCAGTGAAGCAGTTCAGGGACAGGAAGGGAAAGCATATTAGATTGCCTACTTCCAACTCCCAAGGAGACTTTATCTACACAGTTTTCCCACAGTTCTGTCTTTAGTTCTGTCAACGAAAAGATAAAATATAATATAAACGTTCAAGTCACCTTATGCTGCATGAGTCCTCATATTGACCTTAAGGACCCTAAATATAAATTTGCACAGACAGGCCACAAAGCAACGTAGGACCTGGATTGCAACACATAAATACCACCCATTGGCTGCTCTAGAATTTTCAGCTGAGCTAACAGGGAGACGCATACATTTCTGTAAGGACAGAAACATGTGGAGAGTAATCAAGCATCTGGAGATGGGTAGCATATGTTATGAAGGGAGTTGAAGAATAATAGATGGAAGTTTCTTGTTAAAGCAAGAAGAATGCATGCCTCTAGGCTGCAATAAAGAACAAGACATCCCAATTCCCATTGTCCTTAAGTAACCACTGCAGCCATCTCCACAGACAACATCTTTATGGCATTAATATCATGCTGTTATTCAGTCCTTCCTCTCCCAAGTACACAGACTAAACCTTCTAGTTGCAGGTTTGGTCACCTATGCTTTCATATATATAGGTCATATAAGAAAAATGAAACTCTCAGAAACCAGCTTATTTGTGTTAAGGCCTCCTAGAAACACTTAGTTGGCATAATAAATTTCTTCAGTGTTGTATCAACAAGAATTCTGCTAATAAAAGACAAAATTGCCTTCATGGTATGAAAAAAAAGTCTTATAAATGATTCATTATTTGATAAAAAAAGAGGTGCCTCATACACAGAAAGTTCCGGTCAAGAATCTCTTGTACAAGATTTTTTTTAAGGGTTAGGGTACCATTATTTCAGTAATTGTGTAGAAATCTGGAAGCAGTTTTTGTCATAGAAAACGCCTTATGAAAAAGGTCCTTTCAGGCTGGGAAGGCAGTGCTGGATTATAAACCATGTTATGCAAGCCTGCTGCTCCAGCAGCCAAAATTCTGCCCCATCAATTGCATAACCAGCTCCAAGGGAGATCTGAGCCCTGCTCCTTTATGAAGGAGCCTCGATGGAAATTCAGCAAGTTACCAGCCTTCCCCAGGCAATAAACAAGGCATTTACTGTCACTTGGTATTTACTGTAGCCAATTGTGCACAATTTTATCCTCCCCCCCNCTCATGTTGACACCATTCTGATCTGGGAAACATATTGCCCCTTTGAAATGCTGAACAAGCCTGTAGGCTGCTGGTACAATTCTGAAAGGAAGTGGGAGAGGCAAAAGCAAAACAAGATGCTCTGCAATGGAATGCACTAAAGAAAACCAAATATTTCAACCAATATTTAAATTCCTCAAGTGTGGGACAAGACCTACTGATCTCATCCTTAACAACTGAAACCACTACAAAAAACATAGGGCTGATTTATATAGACATTTAAAAAAATATCTTGCTTCACTACAGATCAAGAGACACCTTAACTATTCAGTTACCATGTTTTCGCTGTACTATACTTTTTAGATTGTATCTCTCAGTTCTGTTACCGGGCTTGCCAAACCATTTTGCCAGGTTTGTACAGGTGAAAATAACAGCGCAACTTTCATTTCCCATGTACATCTGCACTGAGTCTTGATCTGTGTTATCCTTATTATTCCTGTATTGTTAGTTAGCCTTCTGCATGCATATTGTTCTCATCTTTACTGGCCTATGAACTGATTTAACATGCAGGATACCACACTGTTGCTTTTCTACTACAGTAAAAGGTGAAAGGAGGAAACAAAGATACAAAGTCTATCAAGTCTTGATAACCCACTGGACAGGTCTGGTCAAGGGATGACATTTTCCATTGCCAAAACCACATGAAGGACTCATATAAATATTATTTTTTATAAGCACTTCCCCCCCTCTTTATTTCTTCTTCCCTTGCCCTTCCAATCTCATTCAGCTTGGAAAAGATGACCAGAGGTTTGACCCAGACACCAGGCTGGAATTAAGAATGGCAAATGTTGGAACAGACAAGTAAAGTTTGTTTAGATTTAGTTTTACTTTTGATTTTAAAACCAGAATTATTAGGGTTGGCATTACATTTTTCTAAATATGACATTTGTTGATTACTGCTTAGGGTAAATAATTTTTGTAGAACAGCATGTAAGTTTACATTGATTTCCCTACAGCAGCAGCTTTTCAGACAATATATCCTGGAAAAAAAAAATTATTCATAAAATATATTGTTTTGTCAATCATTTTCCTGCAAAGCATTCAGCAGAACTGAAAGACCTGAAAAAGACCTCAGTTACTTTTCCTTCATAGATTCATAAAGAGACTGAAGTATAGCAAAAATAATACATACCCATGTTTGAAGAAGAAAAGTGCACAGTCACCTAAAAGAAAAATTTACTCACCATTCTTACACCATTATGTATCACATTTGACTTGATTAGCCACCATGCTAAAAATCTAGCCCAATATTTCTAAGTCTCTATAAGCAATTAACTGTAGAAAGCAAAGAAATGTTGCAGTTTGCAATAGAGAACCCAGCAATTAAAGATGTGTGCACTAACAGGAAGCACTCAAAGAAAGGCCTTTTGAGATTTCAGTTTCTAGGATTCCTTAGATATGATTCATAAGATTAAACTGATGAAGTCCACAGTCAGCACAAATCCCCCTCTCTCCCTTAAATCAGGTTGCACAACATAAGTGATTGAGCAATATATCCTAGCTACCTTTAAGATACATTCGATTATCCTGGCCATGGCTCAATGTGGACTTTATTATAAATAACTAGATAACCAAATGAAAAGATAAAAATTATAACATGAGATACATTAACAGGAGCATTATTCCACATGATACATGATGCACAAGTTAGCTACAAGAACTATCAAATACCATTACTGACCATCTACATGCAAACCAGCTCTGAGTAGGTAACTTTTTCCCCTTCACAATTAATTTTTCTATTAAATTAATAATCATTAATCAGAGTCTGATGATCTTCTTATGAGCATACAGAGGATTCCCTTTGCTTTGCTGCTTTATTAAGATGACTACTTCATTTTCATGTATTCCTAATTGCTTAAAAATCCAGCTGCTTTGCTTTGAGATGCTAAAATCTCCCTGAAAGACTGTTTTGGCCATACATGTTCCTGTAGCATCCTAAAAGTCACTTTACACGCTGATGAAATTAAGTAATGAATTATTGATTGAACAGAGCTTAGCAAATGAAGACATTGTCAGCTATCACCTTAGCCTTCACATTGTTTTCTAATTAGTTACTGTGTTTGAATCTATGCCAAAACACACACACCCTTAGTTAAGCATCAGATAAAACTTCAGTCAGTAAATTTGTCAAGTTGTGTAATCCCTTTTAACTCTGTCAAGCCAAATAAATATTGCTTTGACATTATAGATACTTTGAGTAATCAAAGTAAAATGTGTTCATAATATATAAACCTGAACTGCTTTAAATTAAAAAANAGAAGGGTAGTGTTTCAAAAGCACTTATTTTCCTTTGAAATCAATGAGAAGGAGTCAATTAGGCACTTCCAAAAATGCCATTAGGCATGTATCTGAATATTCAGTTAACAAAAATATCATTAAAGCCAGAATTTTCAATAAACTATAGTGGTCTGGATAAGTTGCTTATTTATGATCCATTGCAGTAGCTAATGACATGTATTATACTTTAAGAAGAGACATGCATTTTCTGAAGCAATCGATATCGAAATGTATTCTTTGTGTAATGTTAAAGATGTCAATAGAGATTATATCATACTGTAACATATAAATTACATTTTTCATGCAAATTATTATATTCTCAGAAAACTAAAATACATTAGGGCAGATATCCACAGGTACAGTACAGTTGGGCTATGTCATAAATAAGCAACCTGTGGACCTCATTTTTAATCTGCAATATAATTCTTAACCTAATTGTCTTCACAAACTCAGTTACATATGCTGAGTTTAGTCTCCATCTAGGCACTTTCAGTGAAACAAAAGAAGTTACAGCTGCATCTACTTACAGACAGGATTTGCTTAATGGTTACAGTCCAGGTCAAATTCCCAAGATGTAGTTATTTTATTATTAAATATATATTATTGAGTGCAAATATATTTTTTTAAGCTTAAGTGTGTTGGTAACGAAGTGTTCTCTGGCAGCAATTAAGGAGCAGTTTGAATTAGGAGCTTATAACTATGAGTAGTCTATAACCTAAGAGTAGGTAAGAGGAAGAATTTGTGAGGGAGGGCATCCTGTGTGCATCTCACCAACTACTGCTTGTTTTGTTGCAAGGGTTGCTAGTCTTCACAAAACCCTGACAAAGTGTTGGTTATCCACCCAGTTGCATACAGAGTATACCTTGACAAATAAGTCTGTTAAATTTATAGGGGAAAAGTTCAGCAGGTAAGGCAACTGTATTTTACTCTGCATGTAACCAGAGCATTTAATTTATTATCATATACATATATATGTATATGATATATATACACAAGATCTATATAAAGGGACAATACTAACAGGACTAAAAGCAGGCTGACAATAGATCTTTAAACATAACTATCAACATTTGCAGGTTACCAGATGATTCATTCTTGAATAGTGCCATTTATACTTTTATAGGCAATCTAGACAGTTGGGCAAAATCTTTACTGCCAAAGCCTTTATAGGATGGAAAGTTACATTAATGACATTGAACACATGGTTTGATGGTCATATATTGTAATACAGTCAATTAATATTCTATATCTAGGAAGGAAGAAAGGACACAAAAATGTATGTTAGAGGTGGAAGCCATCCTAAAAAGCAGCAATTCACAGAAACACCCGAGGATCATTGTAACTAACACAGTTAGTGAAGTTAGTTATTAACCGTTTTCTCTTGCACTTGCAGTTTCAAAGCTGCGAAATTCAAGCCCTTTCATGCTTTCAGTGGATTTCTTCACATTTCATAACATGATCTATGGCACAATGCTAGTGTGATTATTCAGTTAAAATGTAGTATCTTGCATAGTGAAATGCATGGCATACCATTTTCTATAAACCTCAAATGTGGAGAACTATAGCTATAACAGGTTAAGATTTAGTGACATCACCAGCAAAATAACGCTATTTCCAAGATATATTTGCCTTTAATTCTCTTTGTTATGAACAACAGTAGCACTTTCAAGCACAATTTTTTTAATAAAGCAACTTGTTATATTATTAAACTACCAGACCAGACTTTCAGCAGATGGAGTTAATTAACAAATGTAGCACACCAGCCAGACAAAGAATGTCTCAAAAACTCAGAGTTAAAAGCAAAATGGTAATACATGGAACATTGATCAATTCCATACCATTTGCTAATTGTGTTACTGTTAAGCAGATCTTGTCTTCCCCAGATTTACCTCAATGACTAAATAGCATATAATCTGTGAAATTTATACTCACTGTACTAAAAATGTTGGAAACTTTTTCATGGGCTATTTCCTGTTGATTTGTTCTACTTAGGTGTCTAGCTAGTTTTCATTGGCAGGATTTTCTGTTGCCAAAGGACTGGAATGTGGAAGCTTTTACATTGACATGCAGGTTTTCTCTGTGTGATCTCCCTGTTTACATGTCCTGGCCATTCTGAAAATACCAAATCAAGTTGAAATTCTGTAGATGAAGATTCTTTCCTTTCCATAAAACATATGATAGATTTGTTGTATCTGCAACTGTGTCTACCAACTAATGTACATACGTAAAACCAACGTGATGATGATCCTATTAATATAAAAAGCTGTGTTTTAACTGTATCTGGACAGATACACGTCGTGCTTCTCAAATTAAGTTTTGCTCCACAAGAAACCTCCTTGAAGAGTTTCAGAAACCATGTCCACAATCACACCCAAACATGCAGTTCCATATACTAAAATCATAATGAGAAAGCTCTTCAGTATTTTCAACTTTATTGCAAGCTTAGCTTAAAAAATTTCCACTTGAACCCCTACCAAATTTGCAGCTTGGTTGGTGTCTTTTACTTGGGGGAAACCAGTCAACAGCCTTGAAGGCAATACTGCTATCCAGAAGGACTTAGGCTGGAGGCTTGGGTCAGCAGGAACCTTATGAAATTCAACAAGGACAAGTGCAGGGTCCTGCATTTGGGATGGAACAACCCTGTGCAAGAATACAAGTTGAGGACTGTCTGGCTGTGAGCAGCTGTGCTTAAAAGCAGCTGGGGATCCTGGTTAACTGCAAGCTGAACATAAGCCTACAGTGTGCTCTAGCAGCCAAGATGGCAAATAGCATCCTTAGCTGTACTAACAGGAACAGGCCCGTAGACTGAAGGAAGTGACTGTCCCCCTCTGTACCTGGCACTCATTAGGCTGCGTCCAAAATACTATGACTCATTTTGGCTTCTCCAATCCAGCAAGACATTTATAAACTGGAGAGAGAGAGTTCAGTGGAGGACCATCAAGACAGGCAGGGCCTGGAACACTCATCCTGCAAGGAACGGCAGAGGAAAGAGCGCTGATACAGCCTGGAGAAAGGAAGTCTTTGAGGGGACCTGATAGCAGTCCCCCAGTACCTACAAGGAGGTTATCAAGGAGACAGAAGCAGGCTCCTCACACTAATGTATAGTGGAAGGATGAGAGATAAAAGAAAAATTGAATCAANAGCCAAGCAGTGGAACTAGTTGCCTAGTCCAGTTCTTGGAGGTTTTCAAGACCCAATGACATAAGGCCCGGAGCAGCCTGATCTTGTAGCTGACCGTGCTTTCAGTAAGAGGTTGGACTAGGTGATGTCCTGAGGTCCTTTCCAACTTTAATTAATCTACAATTATATTGACTCAGTAAGCAAAATTGGGCCCTATCTTGCACTAATCGTTAATCAAACTCAACAGCAGGGAGAATAAAAGATAGTTAAGATCTTTCACCAACGATGCTTAGACTTCGCAAAAGCAATCACTACAGAGAATGTAAGGAACATGAGTTCTGATAAAGCCAAAGTAAATGAAAAAAAGCATGATTTTTTCTTTTTTTGAAAAAAAAAAAAACCAACCAAAAAAACCCCCAAACCTCACCCCAAAACCAAAGGAGGGATAAGCATACCAGATGCTGGCTTTGCTATTCTGAAAAGAAGAGCTGTATAGACAGGATATTGTGATATTCATGGAAACAAGTATTTCCATATCAAAATTCTTGTAGTTATACATGAGGAATTGTGTTTCTCCTACTCCGCTCATCAAAGGGAGGCTTTGTAAAAATCATCTTGGGGCCTGAGACACAAGCTTGGAGTCTTATATTTGCTTCAATAACAGTAAAATTTTGCAGTTACTGTGTTTATGCGGAATCTTGAATGCTAATTTGCATATATATAGCTATAAAATCTACCAATACAGAAGGATCCGTAAAGCTCCACTGTGTTTTATTTACTTAGAGACACGAATATTCAAGGACTTTACATAAGTATTTGAAGTTAAGCAGAAGTTACTGTAGGCTGAAAAAAAATTATCTAAGAGTAATTTTTTTTATGCTTAGTACTTTATAAGCAGTAAGCAACCATGAATCTTTAGATGGACGCCTTGATTCTGTAAGTGCAATTTTATTCTTTTTTATTTTCTAATTCAAGACCTTATGTTTGCCATTTAGACGACAAACGGTGGGCCAAACAGAACTAGTGTACCTTATCATCACAAACATCATTAGCCTCTCCAATAATACATTTATTGGAAAAAGTTCAGTCATTGAGACAATTTTTTCCAAACTTAAAAAGAGCCAAACAAGCTCGTAGCCCTATTAAGGTCAGCTGAATAAGGGCTAGAGGACTGGGCAGCTGATCTTAAAGCTGATATTAAAGCCAAATTTTAGAGTATTTAATAGACTGTTAATGAAACTCACAAGACTATATGCTCCCCAAATAGCAATTTCCCTGTCATGTGAATTATTTCCAAAGATTGTCTTTGTGGGCAAGGTTTTTCTTTAATTTCTGACCTTTTTTTTTTTTGAGAGAAAACTGTTCCAGTAAATAGATTACAATGGGAGCTGAGCATCCTGGCTCAAATAATGCAACCTTATACTGACCCCCTAGGTATACATGCAGTCTTCCCCAGTGAGCTCCTAATTTTACCCCATAGATAAACCAGCTGGGAAGGTTCTGCAGCACTACAATGAATGCCCTCTTCCAGGCCATATGCTCCTTCCAAGACCATATGCCCTTTGTGACAGTCCCAGATTAACCCAGTTTGTGTGAACTCAAAACCCATAAATGGCACTTCTATAGGCCATAGGAATAACTCAGAGCTCCCTTCTCTCTCGCAAAAAAAAACCCAAACAAAAAAACAACCCCCAAAACCCCAAACCTACTCACACCCCAAAATGCACTTCCCATCAAAAAACAAGACACCCCTCCTAAAAAATAAAAATCAAAAACAACCCCAAAAACCATGGCACAAAACATTTTGGTTTGTCTTTTAAAAAGTATTACAGACTTCCATTACATTGAGAAGGGAAGAGCTTTTTGTGTNTTTTTTCCCCTTTTTGGTCCAGGTGAAGCAGAATCAAGGGTGGGAATACTAAAAGGATTTGCTTTATTAAACTAATTAAAATATAAAAACCCGAAAGAGGGCCCTTCCAAATTGAACCCAAACAGTAGACCAGTTATGACATCTCTAGAACTTAGAAGAACATGCTTGTCTGTAAGTCTTTTCTTCTTTAAATCCACAACCAATTTTGTTTCACGAATTAAGTGATATGTTCAAGATTCCATTTGCAAGTGCATTGGCTCTTTCAGCTTAATTACATGCCTCACTAAATTCACACATCTAAGCATTTCTGCATGGTTGCTTCATATTAAACAATTCACAAGAAACAGAAAATATCACAAAACACTTCTGTAATCAGATATGTCATTGTACTATATATTATTTTTGTGTAATAGAAACTGTGCTAATAAATAGAGACGCAGCTGGGAGAGAGCCTTTATGGTTAAATGGGCCATCATCTCTTTATCACTGGTTAAGCAGAGGGGAATTCCTAAGGAGACAAACACTTGTAAGAAGCTTACCTCCCAACTGCCAGGCTAGGCAGATTAACCGCATTGTCAGTCACACCAAATCACCATGATTGTTACTTCACTTTAATGCAAGTGTTTTGTTACTTGCTAGTTCTGTATTTTAAAACCACAACAGCTTACTTAAAAAAAAGAAGTGCTTGTGTACCAAAGTTTCAAGTAAACATTTATGCTTACTTTTGTATTCAACAGCAGTCAGAAAAGGAGTTATGGTATAGGATGAACTAAGGGCCTGGAAACAGCCAGCAAAACAAAAGCTCATGAAGGAGATGGGGAGTTTGTCAGGGAGCTCTTTCAGGCCAAGAAAGCTCTGATTTCATACTAACCTAAGATCAAAGCATCAGTACATTTAATGTGCCAAAGACATTCAGAATGGCTCTATGGCATACTTCACACTGGAAATGCTCTTGCTGCTTTGGAAAAGTATCATCCTGTGCAAGGTTCAGACAAAAACAGACACTCTGAAGTACACTGAAGCTTCTATGAAAGCATTTCAATGTCCACCTGCGCAATAAGATACTGAACTTGCTACCTTTAATGCCAGCAAGCAAGAACTGAGCCTGATGCTCAGTACCCTAGGACTCGTAACTTTCTTATGGGCTCATTTATTTAAGCACCAAATACATGATGAACCCCCTAAAAACAATCTTATCCTGCACCAACAATTGCAATGAAACCAGAGCAGCATTCCCAACATACTTCAAAATTCAGACTACTTGTTCCTGTGCAGCTGCTGTAGTACAACCTGCTTCACATTTATGCCCCCAGCTTTGAGTCTCTCATCTTAGATCCCTTCGATCTTCATGACAGGAAGTTTAATAACGAGCAGAACTGGAACTACATCCAGTAGTTTAGCAAGTTCACAGTTTCATGACTGTGAAATCAGGCTCAAGACTCCCAAGAATACAGTGTGCATCTTGCAGCAACCTGTAGCCACATTTGGGGCAGTTCACATGGAAATGGTGCACAGCCATGTGGCTGCACTTGTGCATTCCTGTCGAATAAGACATACTGCTCCAGATGGTGTTAATGCTGTGGGACCTAAAGTACATTTACCTCCCACTGTAAATCCACATCTGATCTTGTTTCCTGAGGTAGTCACATTTTGGTGATACTATATAAATGCAAAAGATGGGCTTTTCAAAAGTGTAAGTGCTTAGGTGCTAAAGCCACACTTTCTAAAGTACCTGAATCACTGTGTTCTTTCAGAGGTATTTATGTATCTATACACTTCTGAAAATTCTGTAGAGCTCCCAAGTGCCTTGTAAAGCTCCTGAGTATCTTCTGGAACAAAATCTGCCCTTTTTTTTTTTTAAAAAAAAAAAGAGAGAGAGAGAGAGGGAGAAGCCACAACTCCTGGAGCGCTATCCATTACAAATGGATGACTTGGAGGTAAGGAAATATTTGTTTATACCTTCGCGTTGTCCACAGAATTATTCTAGATTTAAAAAGCAAACTGGAAAAAACCAAAAAAATGAGTGATAGCTAGATGAATATCATCCTTACTGAATAGCAGAAAAGAGAAGGATAAGAAAACTGAGCTCAGCTGGTTTGATTTCCTCAAATCCACATAATATTCCTTCTTAAAATTATTAAACAGGTTTATTACATTAAAAAGTAAATTACAACAGGGAAAGAAAATGTATAGTGTAATACCATCACTTAAAAAGTGTCTATATATGTTAATAGGCAACAACTATATGTTATATATAGTGATGCAAATATTACATCTACTCCTCCACCCCCCAATTTTGGAAATATTGTGAAGACAACAGCCCCAATAGCACAAACTATTTCCTCTACAAGATTTCTTCCTATTATTTTCTTTATTACCGATTCAAGCTACAGGTTTTGCAAATTGCCTAAGCAGACCTCTTTCTGCAAAACCCTTGACTTTTTTGCACTTTAATTTCTCTATCCATCAATAGAAGTAACAATATGTACTTCTTAGTAATAATTCCCTAGAGATTACAGGCAAAGACTCCTCTGTCTATCCCAAGAATTATCATTAGTCTGTAAATATCTTGTTCTGCAGCACCTTCAAATGGATTTCTTTGGGAAAAATACACACAGAAAAAAGTTAATTCAAGTTAAACGTGCTAATTTATATCAGGGCTGATGGGTTTAACTAGCTTGGAGAAAAACGTTACATCTAGCTAGTTCAAATGGTATTTAGGCACCAGTGAGAATCTTAAGTACCGAAAATCTTCTATTTTTACTTTTAAATTCACTCTACTCTGAAACAGAGTTCTTATGGGGAATCAAACCAACACAATGGAAAAACAGGTCTATCCAACCACCTGCTAGCTTATTTATAAGTAAACCCTAAATATCCACATTTTTTTTCCCCAGTAAAACATTATGGTATACCTCACTATTTAAGATGCAGTAAGATGACTGAAGAAAACACAGAAATGGACTTGCATAGACATACAAAAATGTCATATTAAAAATTGTCCTTATGAATTAAGAGTTGGTCATATGTTTTTTCAAGTTCAAAATTCTGGCTTTCCATTACTGATTTGGTTTCTTCCCACCAATCACTCATCAACACATTAGAATCAAATACAAACCATCATAGGCTTACACCAAAGCAATAACTTACACAGATTGCTAAAACAAGAAGAAACTGACAAAAAACAACAATCAAAATTACAAGATAACTTGAAAATGTAGAGGAAAAAAACCCAAACCTTATGTGAAAAAACAGCTATATGCCTGCATCACCCTCTCAGTTCTTTAAATTTTTGATTCAGAATACAGTCTTCATGACACAGCTCTCTTACTCTGAATCTTTTACTCTGAATTTGCAGACCACATGGCATAGCAGAATCTTAATTCAGCTGGGTCTCTCAGGTATTTCCATAATACCAGTTACTAGTCATCCCAGTATATATTCTGTTCACCTGTGAGATAAATTACCTTGTCAGTGCATAGCCTTGCTTTAGGAATCATAGGGGAGTGTGGTGTCACAGATGTCTTCAATATAATGCTTCCAGAAAGGTTCAGGGAACGTGGTTGAAAAGGGAACACAGATAAGGTTGCAGCCCAGCACAAAGTGTGCCATATTTTCTCTCCCTCAACTCTGTTAAGAGATGGCAAAATCATTCCTACTCTTTTTTCTGTTTTAGTAGGAAAATCTTGGAAGCAGCTTTGCCTTTTTGCAAGTGCAGGGATTGCAAGTGTTGCTGCATAGCGATGGGTCCTGATATAGACCTTCATGCCCTCTAAAGCCAATACCTGCATAACATAAGAACCACACAGTATACATGCCATTTTTCCTTCTGAAATATGCACAACAGAAAATGTGCACCTATTTCCAACATTGTTCAGTATCACAGAGTGTCAAATCAATTAGCAGAACAGACAATCCTCAGAAAAGCAGTTAACTCGGATCAAATGTTAGAAAGTGTAAAATTTTAAGCCTGTTAAACTTGTATTGTACAGTAGGATATGGTTTAATATCCAGCTCCTTCCACATTTACAGTCTGTACAGAGACAGAGTGAGACAATAGCATTGTCTATGGCAGTTTATTAAGTTGTTACAACTCACAAACACAATCTATTCTGAAATACAAACACAGTTTTCAAATATACTGCCATGTTTTCACTTGTGGAATAGAACTTGCTGTATATACCCACTCAGTGTGTTTCAGAAACTTCTGCTGAACACTGCTTATCATATTTCCCACCCTTCTACACAATGATATCTGATCAGACCTTCTGCTCCATGTCTGCATCCACTTACCACAAGATAGCCTTAAACAAGATTCTAACAGACAAGACTTTGTGCTTGTTTCATCCAGCAAGAAACTGGAAAGAAACCTTCATAACTTCAACTTTTCATACTTTTTTTTTTTAATAGTTTTATAGCAGAGTATAGAACCATTCACTTTATTGTGTAAAGATGTCATCCTTTAGACTGGAAAGAACATCACAAAACCTCTACTGTTTGTTTTGATATCAAACAAGGTACCTCCCTGCCGAACAGCTTGCCTTCTTTAATTTAGCTGAATTCATCTTGTGTGTGAGTGTTTCTGTATGTGTACAGAATTAGGAGATATTATCTTAATGAAACTTTTTCAAAGTACACCTAACCTGCATTTTATAGGAGGGACAGAATATGTGCATGGAACACTACTATTTAATCCATAACCACCACAACTAAGTAGCAGTCCTAGTAATGAGAAGGTGTCTTATATATACTTTATATACTTATGTATTCCCCCATATACTTTAGATGGGGGAAAAAAGATCTAGATTCTGTCTCTGCCACTACAGTATTGACTAACAATTGGCAACTCTGCTAACTCTCCACTTCCCCTTCCCAGCTAAGGGCTTATGAACAGACACACACAATTTAAGGCAGACTCCCATTACGTCCTTCTTACTATGTATCACTCACCATTAGTGCATTATGATACAAACAAAAGACAAGCAAGAGCCTATCAGTGAGGAAAGAAATAAAGGGCCATAACATTTTTACAGGAACATTACAAACTCATTTAAGCTGCTTTATTATTTGTATATAATTAAATATCATATTAAAAGAAATCATAACCTCCCCACCCAAATAGCTCCTCAAGCAGCAATTACATTCACCTCCTACCAGAAACATTTGAATAATGTCCCTGAAAGGCCCTGAGACTAAACCCACCAGATGGGATAGATGAGATATTCTGGGCTTTTGCATGAATTATTTCAATCCATCATAATTTGGAAGACTCATAGCTGCTGTAATACTGGAAAGCTTAATTTGATTTCCGTTTATAAAGTAGGGCTTTGATGGATGCTATAAAACAAAGGATAACCATCTTGCTACTATATCTTTATCTTCTCTGCATTTTTGTTGACAGCAGAGAACTGAGGGCTCTGACTCACAATCTACAGCAGTTTTAAACCGATATGCCAGCTGCAACAACTGAGAAACCAACACACAGCAGCCCTGCAGTAGCAAGGGGAGCTGAATTGAATTTCCTGCAAATAACATTGGTAATATTTTAGGCCACTACAACATATACTGCTTATGAATCAGAGCCCTAAATAATTTTTAATCAAAACTAATACATTGAATGGTTTAAAACAAAAATAATTGTGCGCACACAATGAATCAGTAGAGACTCTGCAAATTAATTTCATGACCACACTAGCATTGTCTTAAACCATTTAATTTTTAGTGCTCATTTACTACTCATTTACTCAAAAGTCAGCTTCTGGATCAACTCTGGAAGGGAAACAAGTTTGAACATTGTGAAGCTGAGTGTTGATGTTACACGTTTCACATTAAATTACATTCAGCCTTGGAAATTTCTCTTTAGATTAGATGTTAGCAGCTGATAGACGTGCATACCAAGAGAATAAAAATTTGGTTAAAAGCTAAAATATAGCAAATTCTATTTCCCTAATGTAAAGAATCCTTGGGTAGCTACAAGTGCAACAGAAAACATAAATTTGTTTCCAGCGAACATCAAATATTGCTATTTTAATGCCACTTCACTTCAGAATGTCAAGAATGTCCTTATCCATATTCTTGGTGTTCTGCCAACAGGAGATCTGGCAAAGGACTCTGATGTGCTCTTTTTAATTCAAGGCCCTCTGCTGCAAAGATCTCCCGCAGAAAAGTATTTATAACTCACAATTTATCTCCTCCTCCTCTTGGAAAATACTGCCAGACCTTCATGCTCTTCCTTTTACATACTCCCAATTTCCTTCTGTCTTTGCAAGACACACAGTTGACTTGGGTTCATTTGGATTCAAGGTGCAGTAATGCTCCTCAGATAAAGGAGTCAGACAGACTGGCTTCAGTATCACCACTAGCTTTGATATCTTCTCTGATTTTTAAAGTAATCCCTCTGAATTTCTTTTCTTTATAAAATATAATTTCTCATGCACTCATATCTTAACTTTTGGCAATCAGACTTGTCCAAACATCAGATTTCTGGTTGCAATTCAAACAGCTTGTATCAAAGGTAAATATATTACTACCAATTTAATTTGCATCTCCAAACTAAGCTATTAACCAGCTCAAGAAAAGTACAGTCCCTGAGCCAAGAAGCAAATGAAACCAAACCTATAGCAGTAAGGACACCAATAAAGATCTAAAACGATACATTAAGACATACAAGTTAACTTCTGCACGAAGACTAGGTAACTATGCAAATATTTATTATGTTCATACATCATCTCATAACACTCGACATTTTCTTCAGAGGCCAAGCATGCAACTGTTTACCTTTAAACTGAAGAGTTAACAAGTGGCTCCCTCTATTGTTACAAGAATGTCAGTACTGCTATTTCCTTCCAGTAACTGTTTTACATTGTTTTGTGACCATCAAAATCATTATATAAAATTAAAGAACTGAAATGCTTACAGTTTGGATTAATCTTTAACACTTGTTTTAAAAAGGGTGTGTGCGTCTATACACAAAGGCAAGCCAGCCTTTTATTTTTTGCTTGTATTTTTTTACTAATAATATTTTGCTCAAAGATTTCTCTTAAAATTAATAATACTAAGACTTAATACTTCGAATATTGTATGCTCATTCAACAGTCAGGTAGAAAATTCATTTGTTACTTTGGATGTGAATCACAATGATTGCTATACTTGGCAACAAATGATAAAATAAAATTTAATTAGTGTATTTCAGCAGAACTATGATATCTTTGGAGCATCGTTTCTATTTTTTATTAAAAATATGTAATATTTTAGTTCTCTTATGTACATTAAAAGTATAATTCCTGAAACAGTTAAAAATGTACTCAAGTGGAGACTGAAAAGGGGAACCAATGTATTCAAAACCAGTTTCCTCTTAAAAAATGCTTCCTTTGAATTTGCTATTTAAAATGATATAATGCGATCTTACAGAATTTAGCTAGCCATAAGGCAGACAGCAAAACTTGTTTTTTCATACACAGCTGCATAGTTTCAACAGTACAATGGAACCCATTCTAAAAATAAATGCATACACACAGAGGTGAACAATGTACATATCTAAAATCCATCTGTTTTTAAAAATTCATCAATTGTCTATCCCTTTTACTTGAGCATTGCAGTGTTTCCACTGTATACACAGAATTACATACCAACATATATGTACAAAATTGGGCATACACAGTAGCAGTCAGGTCACTAAAAATATTTTGAATGCGATTAGTTGCACTGCTGTAAGACCCTTGCGTTTACATTCTGTGATGAAAGAGAGAAACTGAACATATCAGACACACACCTAATTTTGTAACCAGACTCCTCCAAATACCAGAATACCCTACCATAGTTTATAGTGCTTCACACAGCAGATTAGGAAGTCTTTGAATCTGCAAAGTAATTATTAGTTTAAACTGTATTTATGACAATAACAGGTCCTATACATGAATTACAGCAGAACTACAAATTTCCCAATAGAACAGAGCCATCCAGAACATAAATCAGGCCCAGGTCTAAAAATAGCTTTGGATGTAGCTACAAACAATTCCAGCAAGAAAGGCATTCATATCAAACACAGCCTGCATGCTTGCAAAGCAGAAGGAACCACTGTCAGTATTAGAAAGACATTGTACGATTCACTGTTTTTCATGGAAAGGTCTCAAGCGCTTTCTCTTCTGTTGCAAAAGGCAGTTCAGAAACACTCTTCCAAAACACAAAGTACCCTAACATGGCACTGAAAGAGAAAGGAAAGACAGCAGCACCAGTACTGAATACTATGACTAGTTTGTAGCTTTGCTTATTTACAACCAGAATAAAATTATTTACATTTCATAATGTCTGTCTTAGAGAAAAAACTCTTTTCAACAGTAAACTGTTGAATTTATCACAAAAATCTTGTATTCATCCTCACACCAGGAATCAGAGTCAAAGTCTCAGGACTTTATCCTGGAGTTTTATAAAACATTAAAAGGAAGGAGAGAGGAATGCTGCATCACTCACTCGTAAGGGACGGTCCCTGTTATTTTCCACTTAAAACACTGCTTCTTGTGTTTTTTCAGTAACCAAAGGCTGAATAACACAAAGCATGCTTTAGGAACAGGCTTTAGAAAGAAATAAAGATTACAACATACGTATATTCTCACATCAGCACCTTAAAAAATGAACACGTACGCAACCAGGATACACGTAAGTGGAAGAAGACAAGTTATTCAAGAGGCATGTTCACACACGCATGCAGGCTGAAGGCAGTTTAAGGGAGCCTATAGCTAATATTAGACAGACTGCAAAGAGAGAAGGCTATTTCCCTTTAAAATTGAGAACAAATAAAGCCCAAAAATAACACTGGGGTTCTGTCTTTGCTTGATTAAGTAATTGTGCGACTTTGAAGTGATTCATCTATTCCTGATTAAGTCCAAGCATGAATATTTATTTTGGCATAAGAACATAATACTTAACATTTTTCAGGCCTAGCTCAAACATTGGGGACGAGAAAAACAAAGCCCAGAATTCTCTGCCATCAGTTACAGCCAACCAATTCACATGAACCTTGCTCTGTAAGGTAAAATGATTGAAGTACTTGCTAAGGTAAAAAGATTGAAGCCCATCTCCTTTACTGCAGATAGCTACAGCATTTACACAGCATTTGCACCGTTAAATCATAGCCCTAACAGGAAACACATTTGATTGTACCTTTGTGCTTCTGTTTTTAAATAACTGCTAAGTCTTGACCGCTCTGATACCCCTCACATCATATGCAGGCTGTTCAGCCCAGTGGGCTATTTGCAGTTTGACATCTCAGTTTAGAACTGACATGATGATGTTTTGTCAAGCCTAGCAGTGCAGAGAGAGCAGTGAGATTTAAGCTCACCTAAAACACACACCTGTTGCCGTGTACCTGGCTTTGCTGTTACCACACGGTCCATCACTGAGCAAGGGTTTGGCTTGTGCTCCCTCATCCCCTGTCGCTTTCTCATCAGCCTTTCTCCCCTCAGGGTCTCGCACAGCCTTCACTCTCCACCTGCCTGCTTCAGCTGCAAAACTGGGCCAAGGCACAGAAAACCAGCACAGCTATTGCCCAGGCTGCCATACAAGCTTGTAAACCCTTCACTTAAGCACTGTGTCAGTCACCAACCACTCTCCCAGGCTTCCTGTTTCCTCCCGCCCCATTTCCCTCCCTCCCTCCCTCCCTCCCTGCCACAGCTCACCTGAGGTGAAACAAGATGGACGTCCTCAGAGGCCTCATTTTCCACAGCAGCAGAGCTGCTGTGGTGCCAGTTGCATGGTGGATGATGCTGGACCCAGCTGAAAAAAATCTTCATGTCAGCCCTGGACATCTGCCTAGGCAGGACAGATGTCATAGCAGGATGAGGAGGGATTTACCAAAGAGCTCGTTGCTGTGGTGAGGCTTGGGAGCTTGGTCACCACTTCCGCCCGCCATACTGAGCAGTTTTAGGCAAGTAGGTTCTTTCTTGTGCCTCAGTGTCTCTGAAAAATGGGAACGATTATGCTGGCCATCTGTTTGGAACATTTTGGTTGATAAGAAAAAAGATACTCGTCAAATACTCTCTGTGGCAATTCTGTGGCTCCTCATGTCAAAGCCCTTTTCTTTCATGTTTTCCACCCATTAAAACATAAGCATTGTCTCAGATCTGTCTACAAAAAGAATGGGAATTATGTAGTAAAATTCATGCTACAAATTGACCCTCTGCATACTCATTCTATGTTAAATAAAAGGCAATTTACAATTATGTTGTTAGCTCACCATTAATCAATTAGTATTTTTTCATTGGCAAAAAGAACACGTGGGCACTTGCCATATACCTAGAGGGTTACCTGTTGCCCACGGGCACTCTATTGTCCTTAGCAAACTTGTGAATGGACCTATGTAACGCTCCTGTGTGACTGTGTGGGAAAACCTTATTCAGTTCTGTAAGTCTCTTCTAGAGATTTTTACCTATTCACATTAATGTTTTCATCTTAACTTTCTTCAGTGAGGAACAGCTTTCCCACATACCACAGTATTTTGACAATTTTTCCTATTTTTCTTTCTTCATACAAGTTAGCATTGGGAAATAGTATTTTACAATAAATACAACAATATATTTCATATTTTTAAACTGATGTGCTTTTTCTCTTAGGTTCAGTCAACTGTCTTCCAAGATGATGGGAAAGGTGCCTGGAACACACAAGGCATTAACACTGGTAGGAAAAGAAAGCCCAAATACCACATTATGGGACACACTGAGAAACACAGTATGAAGACACTTCATGGCATTAGCTCAGGTCCAGTAGGAACGACAAATTCAGGCTCACCATCAGTGCATGACTTGCTTCAAAACAGGAAGGATCCTGCTGGTTCCAAATCAACAAATCCAGAGTGCCTCGGATATCTGAACTGCGCTGTTTGCTACACAAGGATCACAGCAAAACTAAAACACAGTTACACATCAGTTATCACACACAACCACTTGAATGCACTCAGGCAATCATGGTATTTTATTGTTTTAGTATGGAGCTAGGAGCTTGTACACATATCCAGGATTTGGGTTTTTTTTTTTGCTTATAAAAAAGCAACAAAACTGGGTTGCTTACAAAAAAACAACGGCTGGGTCTTGGCACTTTTTTTGCTATCATGGGTAAACTCAGGGCTGCTCAGGTAAAAGTAGCTGTATCTACCTGGAATTACGAATATCTCATCCTAGACAATGGGGAAGTTCTGAGCAAGACCAAAGAAATATTCCTTTATCTTCTCATTTCAGTGGGAATACCAAGAAATTGAAAGCTGTATTGGCAATACATACCATCTCACAGAAAATTAGTTTATTCTAGGGATCAGGAACATTCTGGCTACATTTGGACTTCGACTTGACCTTTCCCTCTGCTCATTCCACTCTGAGCACTTTGCACAGTTGATAAACGAGAATCACAGACCAACTTTCTTGCATAAAAAAGCATATTTTCTTTGCCATTAAAAAAAAATCCAAACAAAAAACTTGTTCTGTTGGATCGCTGTTTCATGCAGCACTAGTTCTGTTGTGCACAGAAAGAGGCTGTTTACAGATTTTATGAGCAGCCATACTTACAGTAAGTAGGCTAATAGGAAACTAAGAACAAGTGAAAACAGAACTGAAAGACACTGATGGTTTTGTTCTAAGCGCAGTTGAGATGCCACCCTGGGTGTTCCTCTGCCATATAGCATAGCATTGCAACAGCTCCACCCATTTCCCTCAAGGAAAATTCAGACCATACTGGTTATGTTTTTCATCTTCCCTGTTAACAGATATGCAGTGTTTAAAGCTCAAAGCTAAAGGGAAAATAAAACCTAAAAAAAGAAAAACAGAAAACAAAGAACCTTTGGCCTCACTTGGTATTATTTTACAGGAACTTTGGCTGTGACAGCAATTAGCTTCTGCCACCAAAATAAATTAATTTGGCAAGTCAGTCCTCTATCTGAGGAAAAATGGTAAGATTACAGGTTTTTGATAACTACTGTTCCCAGCTAGGCTTCTTGTGTCATGAAAAAGCAATCCGCTACTACTCTGCTGAACACTTGATGCTATGTTCCTCTTTAATTCCTTCCAATTTGGATGGTTAGCACAGAAGTGTACTACACATCAGCATTTACTAGCATTAATATAGTTCCTTAATCCACTTCTAGCTAGTGAAGTTTACATACTTCACCGTGTCTCCCACACTAGATAGTACATGGTACTTATCTTTTGCTGCCCCTGCAGTGTCATACTCCATTTTTTATCGTCTTCCTTCCTTGTGACAAACAAATGAAAACAAAACTGTATTTCATCTGCACTTCTGTACTGCACAGTTGGTTTCAGTTTTTAGTATACTAATATGCAAAGGAGACATGGAATAGCTTGTATTGTTCTTGGCCCATTTCCTTGATTCTCCTGATTGCCTCTAGAAGAGCTTATCAGGAATTAAGAAGCTGACCTAAAGTTCCTGTCTCTCACTCCAATGTACAACTAAGCAGAATTATCCAATTCACCACCACTTGGGATTCTATCCCTGCTAAGGAAAAGCCCTTCATTGGCCATAATTTATTCCCTGACTACTTATTAAAATGATACCAACTCCAATCAGTGACAAGAGGCTTTAGGAACCTGCGAGAGTTTGTATGAGGACAGAACTTGGTGATCACATAGCACTCAGTAGGCAAGCATTGCTTCTTGGTGAACATCTGGTGGTCAGAATGACTCTGCCCGCTCTGCCTAACTGCCTATTCATTCATACAGAAAAGAAGTAATTAAGATTTGTCTATTTGGATGTAGAAACATATTCAAAACCTTTCTTTATCCTCACTTGTGTTTTTCAGATGCTGTAATAACTGTTCCTTATACTTTTCTTTTGCTTTTACTGCAATCATCTCTCAGTTTACTCCTGTTGAGGGAAGAACAAGACTCAGCTTTCTGTTTCTGACTTCACAATACATGTGAAAGGGCTATGCCAGAGGACAGACTTTCAACACCCTCAGGATATTTCAGCTCTTTTGCATTTAAGCAAAGACTGATTTCAGAACCGAGGAACTGGAGAGAAAGCCACTATACTTATGCTTTACGGTAAGTCTCAGTACATCAGAAAATTAACATGGCCTCTGTAGCCCACATTTTCTTTACAGTCTAATTTGATTTTACTAATGTGAACACTTAGCACCAGAAAATGGTTAAAAAGGAGGTATAACAGGCTTAAGTGTGTACAGAGACATACACACACAGTAATCTTCACTTTGCTCCTGCTCTTGAAAGTGGTCCTGTTGGTCAGCTTTCATAAATCATGGGGTTTTTTCCACCTTACTTTTAGGATAGATCCCAGAACAGATTTAAAGGGGTGGAGCTGACTGTTACCGACAGCGTATTAGCTCTGCACAAGACAGCATGCTATTTCTATATAAACAGCATTGCATTCTGTTCATAGCTTATCACAGCATTCAGACTTAGAACAGGCAGGGCAGAGACAAACAGATAACATCACAGATTGTTAAAGATACTAAAATTATTGTGAAAGAGTACTGATGGTCAAAAGAATTTCCAATTTAAAAAACAATGTAGGTATTACAGGTCTTTTAAAGTGTTACAAATATCTTCTGTTGAGGAGAGTTGTGAATTTCCACTTTCTAATCGAAACCTTCCCTCTCCTAAGTACTCTAGCGTAGTATCTCTCAACCTGGATGAACAGGCAAATGGATTTCCTTGGTTTGTTTTCATTCCACGGGCACTAAGATTTTAGCCATATACACAAAGCTTCTTAGCTGCCCATAGTATCAGAAGGCTGCTTAGTAGCCGTAAGTTATTCATATAATACACAGTTTTACCCACAACACTCTTACAGTTACTGTTATCTTTCTTGCATTTAATCTTTCTTTATGTAAGAACGAGGACGTCAGAATGTCAGAAGCCTTCCTGTTGATCGTTACAAACCAACAGATGCATAGCGCCACCTTGTGGCGATACTTCAACAATACACCGAACATCCACAGCTCCTACATACCGATCTTCAAACTGCTGCTGTTCACTGACCCATAGGAATATAGTCTATTTCCAAAATCCACGATGCAGGCTTAAGGAAAGCAGATTTACACATACACTACGTAGAATTCTTCATATCTGAAAATATTAAAAGGGTCTGTTTTATTTCCATGGAGAAATATTTCAAAGTTCATATGTGGAGGTACTAGTAGAGCATAGGTTTTCTTATAATATCTATACTCTAGATACAAACACCAACAATGGTATCTGACACGTGCATGGTTTATGTTATAGTATGTCATGCGTGCATCCGGAAAATACATCTGAAGCTGTAAGAGTCAGTTTTAAGCCTCTGACATGATTTTTCCCTTTGGAGGAAAGGGGTTTTTAAAAAGTGCTAACACACTGTTTAAAGTGATAACAGTTCATTAGAACTGCTACTGCTCTAATAAGCAATTCAAGTGAAGCAGAAGATTTGTTTTTTTCATAGAAAGTATTATTACAAATCTGTAGTAGCATCAGTTTTTAATTTAGCAAAAACTGGCATCTATTAGCAACAGAACATACACAAAAAATATCTTTGTCTATACAAATAAAATTAGGTTCTGAATATTCACAAAGTAACATAATAGAGTAACATTTTTCTTCACATTGATATTCAAAGTTAGTCAGATCAGTTGTGATATAAAAACTCTGTAAAATATTCAGTCAAGCACCATGGCAGACAGTGCGTTAAGATCTCTCATGAATGGATGATCAGCTAGTATTTGATCAATCTTCTGTCTTTGCTCATAATCAGGAAAAATTTTTATCAGGGCTTCTCTCAGCTGTACTGTTTCTGAGGCAGATCTCTGTGGTGGAATTGCTAGACAAGCCTGTATGTTTGTTTCCAGCGGAAGCCATGTTGATGAACGATCACCATGCACTCTGTTTTTAGGCTGTTGACTGCTATTGCTTGGTTTGGGGATTGGCATGAAGAAAGGTGTCTCAGAAGAATATTGTCCACTGCTCTGTAAAGCCTTTTGTGCTGAGCGAAAATCCCTATGGAGAAAATAAAAATTTTGATTAAATCAAGGTAAAGGAGATGCTAGCTGTCTCTCCACAAACACATGAAAGAAAAATCTGTATAACTCCTATACTTCACTGCTTCTCGGCTAGTTACTGATGGGAATCAAATGATAAGCATTTTTTCCAAAGTAAAACAAAACTGTTGGTGGAACAGTTTTCACTTTGAGTCTGGCACAACTAACAACATTAACTAATATTATCTGTGACTAGTTCCAATATGCTGCAAATACTTTACTTGGCAAAATACACCAACGGTCAAAGCTTATTTTATGGCAGTATCAACTAGTATTGAGCTAAATGGATAAAGAGATACATTGAACACATGTACACTGACTCAGAACATATGAAAATACTGACAGACCAAGGAGGCTTCCAGATGTTTCAGAAGGCTATTCTTCACATATTTTTGCTCATGACTGTGAGCTGTGCTCACATGTAGGTCAAGGCCTTGTTTCGCTCGTATGAGATCCTTGATGGGGCAATGAAGATTTTCAGTAATTTTAGGATCTGAATGTTCTTCCTTAATTATTGAGATTTCATTTCAGACTTTGAAAAGTTGTTGCTACTCTAAACTGGCAGCACTCCAAAATTTAGGGCCAAGTCTACTTCAGATGCCTCCAGATAACAGAGAAATGTGAACCGAAACTCACGTTACAGTCCATTCTTCTACCAACAAGGGAAACAGTACCTAAATTACAGAGCTCTATTTTAAAAGCATTTAGGCTATGACATCTCCCACTACTCAGCATGGAAAGGGTCTCTAATTGCTCGAGAACCCTCTAGTTTCAGATCATATTCCTGGTGCCATTTGTGCTTTCTGAATCATTTAACTCAAGTAGAAAAGTCTTAGGGAAGGAACAAAATTAACTCTACACTGACACCTTTCCTCAGTCTTAAAAACATTCACCACACATGCTGAAAAAACGAAGCCTAGTTCCAGTTCCAAGTGTACAGATAGGAAACCAAGCGCTTCTCAAAAGACTCTCTTTCCATTCCTACAATCAACTCTCAGAACACAGTCTGTTTTCACTTTATTTTTCTCAGACACAAGTGGCTGAAACACAGTGTTCCAAATGACATCTTGTAAGGGTTTTATATTAGAGCTTGGATACTTTCTTAGCATTTCTAATTGGAGTTCTAGAGCTGCACTTGCTTTTTTCACATTGGCGTTACATGCTTATTTTCAAACCAACCTGTGACCTGCTGGTCTATACACCTCACTTTCCTCAATTGTTTCCAATAGCTGAGATTCCTGCTTACTCTTACTACTAATCCTTAAGTATGGCTTGTTTTTTCTATTTCTAATTTTATTTATCTCAATTGTAAGAGCAAAAGCTCTCTCAATACTCCTCACTATCATTAGCATTTATAATTCCTAAGCTGGTGAAAGAAAAACAAAGAGCAGCTGACTTTCTTGTGCAAAAGAGCGAATCCATTTTCAAGTCTTGGCAGCTAATGCAAAGCAAATTCATACTTCGAATACATGCACATTTAATAAGTACAACAATCTTAACAAAACTATATATGTTTATTAATGTTTAAGATTGTGAATCAAATACAAATGCATTTAATAACAATGCCTCTCAAAAATTGTTTTATTAACAGTACAGTACCCTCAAGTATGAAGTGAAATGCCTCTCCTGTGACAAAGAACGAGTGTAGAGTGTTTCTTTGTGGCACCTGTTGTCCCACTATGAATAAGTGATCAACCAAAGTGTTTTAAATAACATTACTGTAATTAACAGGATACCAGGCTACCACATACCCAAATCACTGGCAGATTTGTGCAATGTTAACGCAGTTTGGAACACCTTTGTATGAAAGCAACCACTATCAAATCTCAGAGGAAGTTATTGTCTTATCTCAGTTCTGAGAGAGATCTTGATTAGATCCAAACGTCACCAGCAGTTTCTGAACAGACTGAAGTAATAGAAAAAACATGTTTTTGTTAAGCTACTACATCCTACAGTGTTCTTGCTGAATTTTACTGTACCTTTACTATAGAGATCTAAAGTATTGTTCAAGTGAACCAGGAAAATGGTTTATTTCACATTTGAAATTGTAACTGTCTCAAACAAAAGTGAAAAGAGTGCTTGTACCTAGAACAGCCTTCACTTCGAAGGAAGTCATCTAATCTAGGTCCATTTCTTCCCAAAGGATCATCAGGAACCATAAATATGTCACCAGCAAAAGTGTACTGGAGCAACCTGCAAGAGAGTTATTTCAATATTATTTACTAACAATGTATTACACCCTTGATGCTCTTCACCTCTGTAGCGCAGAACAAGTTGCTGAGCAGACACTTCACACCACAAGGAGTCACTGAAACTTAACTAGCAACCCATTTTAGATACAATCAACATTCACTGTCAAAATAATTTAATGGGAGCTTATGTGAACTGTTCCCATTGCACTGCAGAACACTGAGTCTTGGTTGGTTTTTTTTTTTTTTTTGACAGGAAGTGTTGGATGACTATGAATTTTTGCAAAGAGACCAGGGTGGAATTTCCCATGTGATTAGAGAAGGTTTTCTGATTGTTCAAACTCTCCCTTCCTTATAAGGATCTTCAACCACATAGCTAAAGTGTGTATGTTATCAGAAAGCCACGCAACTAGCAAACAAGGCATTAGCTGTTTACAGTTAAGACACTAAGAAGGTTTTTTTCTGGAATCATTCTAGGACAGATGGAAATCTGCTTTAAAGGAAACCAGTTCAACTAAAATTTGTCTGTGAGAAGAGAATGTGATATAGTGGAATTTTCCCAGAAGTAACTAATGGCAGATGTTAACACAAACTCTTAAAAAAACCATAGACTCAGAATGACATGCTAAATATTCTTGCTGAAGTTCTTTAGGAGAACAAAACCTGACTTGGGTAGAATTCACTCAAGAAATAGTGTAAATATCTACATGATTAGCCAATATCAATTCCATGTTCTCCCAGCTATACTGTGAAAACCCAAGACAGTTTTCAATTATTATTTCATTAGACCTATACAGACCCCAGTCACTGCAGTAGATGTACCCTGAGAAGATGTCAGGGAGACTGAGGGATTAGTGGGAAATTTGGGCAACAGAAGATCACACCTTAATAGTAAAATGACCCTGTACTGGACTTAACTGGAGGTGGAAAAACCAAACCAAAAACCACAAATGAACTAAAAAATGAGCTGCACAGGAGAAACTCTAATTCACAGAGAATCCACAAGCTGAAGCAGGGATATTTGATAGCTAAGTGAACTCATCTAAACCCAAAGGACACTCAACAATTGCAGGGAAATGGCTACAGGGATATGTTGCAAATGTTTATTATTTTGTTTAACTATGTCAATTTGTTGTACTACAGTAAAGACTGATTGATTACATTACATGTTATATTGTAAGCTACAACCTACACCTACTGGAATGAATCTAACTATAACCAAACAACTCCTTCACCATACTGATTTAATCAACCTCCTACAACAAGCATGGGAAACCAGACAACGGACTCTCATCACAGTCCACCAAAATGTTGAAGAACTAGATGAACTTTTAAAAAGATTCAAAGGATGTGGAGAACACCAATGGTGGGGAGTCCTGTTTGGATGGTCTCTAACAGCATCTGGAATCCTAAACCTGGTGTTGCACCCTATTGTGATCTTATTGATTGCTGTTATATTATGCTCGTTGTTAGACATTGTTTTATACATTAGAATTTGGAGGATAGCTAAACAAGTTACATTTTTGCAAAAATTTCCCCATGTCACTTAACCACATTTAATGAAACTCTGAGAGACTAGCCGAACACAAGATTTCCCTCAAATTGTAATTGGATTGCGGCATTCCCTGTTTATAGGCATAGAAGCACTGCCACTCTATGGACGAGATAAATTGACTTTAGTCACTGAGGGGATGCAACCACTGAGGTGGTGCAACCCCCTCCCTGCCTTTAGGGCCCTCGGTACTTGGCACTATTTCCTCCCCACCTGGGACACTTAATACAATGGACCAGAACTTCACGTAATGGTCCAACATGAAAGAAAGAAAAGGTGGAGAGTAATGGACCAGAACACTATGGCAACCCCTTAGTGTGCCTGGCTCCCATGACTCCTACCGTTTGAAAATAATAACTATAATCAATCACTCCTGACAATATATGGACTGTGGCCA
>VZSZ01001793.1:577211-594556 GCA_013398815.1 Ibidorhyncha struthersii
GGGGGGGGGGGGATACCAGAACCCCAAGACCTAGCAAGTTCTGGGTTTGCATAACCAGTGGAAAGTACCAAAATAACTCATTGTCCGAGGTGGGCTGGAGTGAAAAAGTACCTGACGAAAGTCAATTATCTCAGATCCTATAAGTAGCAATTCTACTAAGATCCTTTGAGCTCTTCTGGATAGCAGCGAGCTGTGGCCAGTACCTCCCCTGAGTTGGGACGCCGTTCAAGCTGACACCTCAAGGATTAGGAGGCCAGGGTGAGTCAAACCCTCTCAAGTCTCAATTATCGCCCGCTGAGGAATGGTGATGCAATGTATTTTACTCTAAACTTGGGAAAAGGGAAGTTTTTAACTATAGGCTAGCTTCTCTTTCATCCACCTCTCCATCTTTATGTTTCTGATAGGTACATTAGCTTTCACAGATGTACATGTTCTTCTGTTTGTCTGTGCACGCGTAGGAGTCAAAAGGGGTACCCATCAGCTCGTCAGGGTCGCCTCCTACTAAGGGATCTTTGGTCCCAGCAGTTAGAAACCCGGAGGTGTCCGTGTGCTTGTATGTATTAATTTGGGATAGATGCTTTCACTCAAAAGTGTATGTATTGATTTGGGATACCTTATAGAAAGTTAATGTGAATCTTGTAATCTTCGGATCTGTGATTAAGTTGCTGTTTAATTATTTTGTTAAATCACTTTGTAAATCTTTAAATCAGTTAACGATTAAGTACTACTAAAATTCAACTTCTTGATCCATCTCAAATCATTAATAAATTTTGAATCACTGCTAAATCATAACCATGTCAAATATTTCCATCCGTGACAATTCTGAAAGCTTAGAAGTGACACTGTATGTCTGCATCAGCTATCACGTCTCCTTGAAGAAATGAGATGTAAAACAAGAAATCCTGTGAGAATGGACCACAAAGTGTATACTCTAACAGGATCTAACACCGAGCTTCAGAAGTGATATAGCTGGGCTGCTACACCAAGCTCCTATTTATGTGAGCAATTAACACATATACATCAGAGAATATATGAATAATAGGACATTAGACTACTCAATACATGATTATAAGGTCATGAATCAAAGTGGTGAAACAAATACAGTACTTTGTTGGGCTCTACCAGTACTGCATGACAGATTAATTAAAAATGAAAAAATCCCACATGAACAACTGTAAGGACAGACATCCTTTTAAGCTTTCATAGAAATTAAGTAATTACCTTTTTTGAATAATTTCTCTCCAGGCACGTGATTCTGTCACAAATTCTCTGAAGTTATCATTAGTCACAATGACACCTCCAGTTTTATCAGCAAGGTGTAATAAAAACCTATAAAATTCATTTTAAAGACCATTAAGATAGTCTGCTTTGCTGAAAATTGTCCAAATACCTAGAAAATTAAACATTTCACCATCTAAGAGTAATCTATTTGCAGGAAAACAAGCACTTTGATTACCAGGGAATTACTCTGTTTTGACCCACCATATAACTTTAAACAGTGTTTTAGGTAGCATGCATTTACTTAGTGCAGAAGAGTCTTCATGGGAGGCTTTTTTTCCATAAAAGCCTGTCCTGGTTTGAGGAGACAAGCAAAATCCCCCAAATCCATGGGATTATCAGATTCTGAAATATTTGTAGAGATAAATGGTTTGCTTTACAAAAGAGTATTTATTACATGTTCCAACACAAACCTATTTCCATACACTTTTTTGCTTAGCATTAATGTCCATGTTCTGCACGTTAGTCCGTCAACACTTGTTAACAGAGAGTGCTGTTACCATTTTGTTGTTAAATAAATTATGACAAAAGGTGTTGTGGTTTAGGCTGGGCTGACCACTAAATGAATGACAGATGCTCTCTATTAACCCCTCCTCAGAAGGGGAAGGGAGAGAGAATAAGGGAGAGAGACTTACAGGTTGAAAAAAAAAATATTTCATTCAAGATGTTTTAGGTTAACAATAAAAAAAAGAAAAAAGAAAATAATGAAATACATACAAATATATACAAAACCAATATCAGGCTCCCAGGATGACAATCACGTCACCGGCAAGCACTGGGACTAGACTCAGCAGCAGACTGGAACTGGATTTAAGAACTGGATTCAGGAACACACAGACCAGGATCAAGGGCAGAACAGACAGAGTCCTCCTCAGACACCAGCCATTGAAGAAGGGCTGACCCTTTGATCCCTCAGCTTTTATACTGAGCATGATGCAGATAGGATGGAATGACCCAGAACCGACCAACAGGGTACCTGTCCTGTCCCCTCCTCCCGGCATGTGTGAGCCCTCTATTCTTTTCAGCTTCTGACCCTCCAGTTTGGCACATAACAAAGTTAGCTGGCCTTAGGTGTTACAGCAGTAAGTATAAGAGCCTCTCTGCATACCATGCCTTGGTATTAACTGTAAACATCAGACCTTATCGCTGCTAGAAGCAGGCACTGCCTGAAAAATATGCCATTAATTTCAGAGAGTGCAGTCAGTTAGAAGAGACTTAACTGAAAAGTAAAGTAACTGAAAAGAAAATTGGTTCTGTTCTATCTCAAACCGGGAGAAAATGTAACAGATCAAGGTAGGTGATTCTGCCCCTCTACTCCACTCTGGTGAGACCCCACCTGGAGTACTGTGTCCAGCTCTGGAGCCCCCAACATAAGGAGGACATGGACCTGTTGGAATGGGTCCAGAGGAGGGCCACGAAGCTGATCAGAGGGCTGGAGCACCTCTCCTATGAGGAAAGGCTGAGAGAGTTGGGGTTGTTCAGCCTGGAGAAAAGAAGGCTCTGGGGAGACCTTATTGTGGCCTTCCAGTACCTAAAGGGGGTCTACAGGAGAGCTGGGGAAGGACTTTTTACTAGGGCATGTAGTGATAGGACGAGGGGGAAATGGCTTTAAACTGGAAGAGGGTAGATTTAGATTGAATACTAGGAAGAAATTTTTCACTGTAAGGGTGGTAAGGCACTCGAACAGGTTGCCCAGAGAAGTTGTTGAGGCCCCATTCCTGGAGGTGTTCAAGGCCAGGCTGGATGGGGCTTGGAGCAACCTGGGCTGGGGGGAGGTGTCCCTGCCCATGGCAGGGGGGTTGGAACTCGATGATCTTTAAGGTCCCTTCCAACCTAAACCATTCTGATTCTATGATTTATTAAGAAAATACCATGATTTTTTTTAGCCTGTCGGAAAACAAGCTTTTTGCCATTTGAAACTATTTTAGCAAAGAGATAATGCATTGTGTTATTTTAAAGAAATGTGTACACTTTTGACAAAAGTTAGCACAACACTCATTTCCACAGTAATATCAACTGTAAATACTGCACCTACATAGCATTTTACATGAAAAGGTGGGTGTATATTAAATATTAGTGTCCAAGCAACTCCAACGTGGCTGCTTTCTACTTTTTTTGTTGCTACAACGTTATTATTTCAGAGATCAGGGTTGATATATTTTAACAAGGAAGACAAATTAAGTGCACTCTACATATCTTTTGTGTATCAAGTTCTGCAATCGGGTAGGTGACTGTGCAATCTAACAAAACCAGGCATGTCCATGATGCAAAAACGTGACAATTCTGTAGTCAGAAAAATAAAGTATGAATGATTACTAGTAGGAAGGAAGAAACCAAAATTCAGCGAACTGTAGGTAGCTGCAGAACACAATTTCAAAGCTGCAAATTGCTTATCCATGCAGAATTAGGAAAGCTGGTTGTGGAACAAAAAATTAAGCAGCATGCAATTTTAACTGTGTCTCAAGACTAGGAAAATTTGGCAATAGCAATGTAAGTGCTAGGAACCCCCCCAACACTCAACAAAAAACCCTAAAGCTTACTGTTGTTGACTGAAAGGACGATCTCCACATTTTGAAGTTATACTTTGGTGCTTAAATTAACTTGGAAATTTACTAGCCTAGATACCGTTACAAACACACTGCTCCAAGTACACATCTATGTCCATATGCCACAATAGCATAAAGAATGAAAACCAGAACAAAATAGCACCTGATCAGATTTATGCTAGCGCTCCCCAAACATAAAAGACAATTCAGGGATAGACTGATGATTAGGAAAGCATAAAAACATTACTAAAAGACCCATTTCTTCCTCAACGCAAGTGATGACATTTGAAATGGATTATTGGTAGGGTTTTTTGGGGTTAAAATTGCCATGAAAATTTGCTATTTTTTCTGAATTTCTGAAAACAGTATGTACAATATTATTAGACAATTACATACAAATATGTTTCTCAGGACAGTAAAATAATGTAACAGATTTAGAGCTCAGCCTTAAGTTAGACGCACAGCGCTCTGTCTAGAGAGGCTGAAGAACTAGCTAATACTACCACTTATGAAGAATTAAGCTTTTACAACCATTAGTCAGATATTCAAAAAGACTTTAAAACTACATATATTCTGTACCTGTCATCATGAGCAGCAATTCTTGCTCCTAAAACCATCCTTGCCGGGGTTAGAGACAATATTCCAACATCCTGGAGCTGTGTTAAGAAATCCTGCTCTGTTAAAACATGAAACAACTGTTCTTAAAAACAAAAGCTTTTTTCTAAGCTATTTATAGACTTGAAAATTAGTCTGAGATATAATGAGCAGAGAAGATAGGCTATTTTTGTACCTATTAATCTTCAGAAGTGACATATTGATAGCTGAAGAATTGCTAATATTATAAAAAATGGGGGAGAAGAGGTTGAAACTAGAAATTAAGGAGCAAACAAAATCCAAACAAAAAAGGTCTCCACTTACGGCGCATCAGTTAGCCTAAACAGCACTTCAGAGTGTCTCAGGTTGTATGGAAATCCAATGACTGAGCATGCTGAGCAGCCAGACTGCTCATGCTTAATGTTTTATGAAGTGTTCCTTCTCCACTCATTCTTCACAGAAGTATCCAAAGAAACAGTTACAATTTAGTTTAATAAAGGAAACATTAGGAAACTACTTCCCTCACCTGTAATGTAAGGATCACGTCTCGTTCTCCACTGTGGAACGAACACAGTGATATTTCTGTGGCCACGTTTCCAAAAGTAATCAACAGCAATTGCAATTCCTCGGCAGGAGAAGAATTTCCTTAGACCATGACTAGGGGTGAAAGAAAGAGAAGGGAGATTAAATTCACTACAGTTTGACTGCTATGAATACAAATAAAACAGAACGTAACCTTGCAAAGTGAAGGTGGAAGTTACAGGTACAGCCTCACCAAAATAAGAGGTAGATGGATGTTGTAGGTGAGGAAACTTACAAGTGAAAAGAGATCTTCAGCAAAAGAAGAGAATGGAAACATCACTTGGCAACTTTATAACTCAGTCTCCTTTCAGTTTTGTGGGTACAACAATATTTGAATAATTAGAAGTGGGTTTAGCTTTAAAAAGGCCAATAGTGATGGTTTCAAAAATCTATTGATTATAGATTAAAATTATCATAACCCAATATAGTGGTAGTTCCCAATAGAGTCCCACTGCAAAACGGAACACTTTTGGTTCAACTGGTTCCCAAGGATTACATCTGAAGTTCTCTGATAATGTAAGATATTTGGGCCTCCTCTACCTTCACTTCAACAATTTTGAGCTACTGTTTTCAAGCAAAATAATGAAATTTCTTGGAAGAAAGGTTTTCAAAACACTGTATTTTTAGTAGCAATTTCTCCCCCTCCCCCTTTAAAAATACAAGATGCTCATTACCTGTTTTTGCAACGCAGTTAAGTGACTTCCAGAAAAAATCAGCAACTGCCCAATATGAGTGATACAGAGATTGGAGCTGATGACCTTGTGAGGTCCCTCTCAATCTGAATTATCCCAATGATCCTATATGCCCTTTTAAGACATGGCAGGAAGTCCTCCTTTAGCAATTAACTGTCTAACCAGATTCTGGAAACTGAGCTTCAGGAGAATAATGGAAGAAGAATCTTAAAATAAAGTACAAAGGACAGAATCACAAATATCTCTAGAATAAATTCCTACAAAACACCTATTAGCACCTTATGTAGGGCTAAACCCAGTTTTCATTGAGAAACTTTTCCCCTCGCATTTTCATAGATTAGATAACCTCTACTTGCACAAAACAAAGATATTCTTAGTTAGAAAAGACGCTTACACTGATTCAGGACTGATGGCATGAACAGGCAAAGCATTTCTTACAAAGCAGTACGTACTCTCTGTTTTTTCGAGTTAGATATTAGGTCAGTACAAAGTGCTTCTCATAACAATAAGTGATCAAGTGGTATTTGTATTTTAAACCGGTCTCCTAATTAATGTGCAATTGTATATTACAAGCCTAATAGTAACCCTTATTAGTTTTGAAGGGAATCTTATCTTTAAACCCCTAGTTTAATCCACCAGAAAATCTTTTGAACGGAGAGTTCTTTAAAACATCTCCATGGAAATATTTTACAATGAAACTCAGCCTTCAGTAGCATTCATGTATCCTTTTCCAATTTTGTAAACTCATTTCGAAATAAATTTATCAAAATACAAATCTATTACAGTTCTCTGAATTTGGAGAGGAATGTTTTATGTAGAAGGGCAGAAAAATGAGTAAGCTACATCTGAACTACAAAAGGCAAAAAATCTGACTTATTAACAGAGTTTCTGGAGAAAAAAAATAAAGCCTAAGCCACACCCTAAAAAGCAGGCGGTTTTGATGTCAAGAGCCATCAAATAAAGGAACACAATTGTCACAGAAGAGTCACCCCTCATAAACCTCCTAGGTCATAAATGTAAAATGCAGTCATCCTCCCCCCCACTTTAAGTTAGATGTCCTATTCAATAAACTGAAAAACTCCGTTACATACTTTCACTATATTAATGGCTCTCAATTGGACTTCAAGAGATGCAGAGGCCTCTATGTTTGTGTTGAAAATCATGCCTTCTCTACTTGTACATTCTCCTGTTTTAGAGCTTTAAACCTGCCAAACTACACAGAGTACCCTCTGGTTTTTAAATGTTTTACAGCCTAGAAAAGCAGCTCTTGATTTCTCCTGTATGATCAAACACTCCTCTGTAGCAACTTTTTTTTAAAAAAAAAGCATGCAAATACAAGCAATATATTTAACTTTATCAAATTACATGTAGAATTAAGGTGAACTATAATATGCATAAGCATGTAACAGCTAGCTAAACAGATATATGACATGCTTTATTTGAGCTAGGTAAACATCTGAAGGACAGCAAATTACCACAGCAAGGTGGCCTTTTCAAGGCATCCATCTCAAAGACTGCATCTGTTCACCAATTGCCATTGTAAGTACTGGTTTGGTACGTCCGATTTCTTTAAAAAACCACAAAGACCCTACAAAGGTATTTCTGAAGCTAAACAAGAGATGATCATAAGCAGCACACAGCACCAAACAGCAGGTTGTTTTCCAGGACATGTAACATTTTCCTTTTGGTTTTGTAACTAAATTAAGGAAAGCACGTATTATTTACAAACAATTCTAGCAAGAAATAATTCCATCCGATTATTCTTTCATTCTGAGTTTCTTCCAAATTTTAATTAAAATATTAATTCAAAATTACCTGACAACTATCTGGATATTTCAGCCTGCTCTGAAAGGCCTGTTTTCAGCACATAACAAGAGGCCATTTTTTAAAATACTTGTTAGCGGTCACAGTAAAATCTGGACTTTCTCTTACTCAACATGCACACCGAAACAGCTAGCACACAGCTAGCATTTATAGATCAACGTGCCATTTTCACTAGGCTGCATGTGTCAAGAGGAAAAATTCTTCAGCTTCCTGCAGTCTTCCAGAGTTAAGACCCAAGGCAAGCGGCGAGCTGGAAGCACATGCAGCCTCAGCCCAGGCATGCGGGCAATGCACTAATTCCTCCCCACCCCAACCCCCAAACACATGACACTCAGGGGTCAAAAAAAACGAAAGCAACATAGGCATGGAAGCAGATGTCCATAACCTCGAGACACTGAGAAGTAAAACTGAAAACAAGTCAAAGCAAAATTGAAAACAATTCTTCACTTTCTAAGATGTAAGAAAACGGTGAGGCTTTATTTAGCCAGCAGGAAGCTGCAGAATACCTACATTAAAAATCCCCCAGGCCCCCACGCATTGGTTATTTAGCAGGACATTTAAATATCTTGATGGTTCTGCTATTTTGAGTCAGTTCTCTGTCCTTTGCTTTTCGTAAGCAGAGTTTTTACTTGGTTGAGCAGCAGGCAGCAGATGTTCTATAACCGTATTTGGGGACTGTATATCAATGGTACCCAGCTACTACGCCCTGCTCTAATGTGGGGAGCGTGCACCCCAGCTGCTGTGCAAGACAATCCATTGGGGTGCATGAAGGAAATAGCAGAACTTCAGTAACGCACATATATAGTTGATAAATATACATATATTGGGAGTGCATGCTTAAAGATTTTTTAACTGATGGGGTGCTCAATCAAAACAAGTTAGGAGACCACTGCCTATAAGTAGTCTCGCAGCCATCAGGGAGGTAAGATGATGTTTATTCACCACCTTTTAATTCATTGGTTTCACATGTATTTGGTTGTTCTTAAAAAAAACCACCCCAAAACAAAGACACAAACCCCCATAGATGAAATATGTAGACAATAAAAATATCTCCATATTAAAAAAAAATAAAATAGACAAACAGGATGTGGTATATTTGTTATTTTCTACACGACCCCAACAATTTGCATTTCTCTTCCACTAATACACATTTGGGAAATCATTTTTAAAAGTTCAAGGTAGCTTATGACTCAGTTGTGACTTGCACTTTAACATCACTATTTTCTAAATAACAGTCTGAACAATGAGGAAATAAGGTTACTTTAAAAACGATTTACTGTAACAAAACACTGTACTTGAATTAAAGCAGTGTCAAGAGTTATGGATCATGTCAGACTTCCCCTTTAAAGTTAGCAAGACTATAAAATGACAGAAAACCTTAATAGATTAATTCAATTAATTCTCCAGTGACTGACCTGAAAAGTTTTACTGTTGCCAGTCATAAGGCACTAGCTCTTTAACCTGGGGAAATCAATTCGTAAGGATGATCATCACCTTCTTCAATTGATGACCACTTGGTAGAAAAGGTTACACATTAAGAAGTCTTCTAACATTCCTCCTCAAAACCAGAAGTTGTTACTTGGATTTACTTTTGACGTCTCATGTGCGCTATAGAGACCTTTTGGACTAACTGCAAACATTTCCGTTACTAGGTCCTTGGTCCTTAAACTGCATTTGAAGCTAATAATCTTTAAAAATGAATGTTTTTTTTCTGAAAGGGGAAAAATAGTGATCCAGCAGGAACACGTGCAAATACATGAGAGGCCTGTCAAAAAACCCCTGCAGGCTAAGCAAGATATATTTTTACATGCATTAAGTTTAAAACATAAGCGGAAATTTTTGTGAATGAATTTATATGTATTACAGAGAAAAGGGAGTTAGAAGTATTTATTATCTCTAATCATTGTGGAAGTTTTGCTCTTCCATGAATTTTGGTGAAATGTTTAGGAGTTACAGTAGATCTTTCATGGTTAAGAAAGAACAGTATCTAAGGGCATATTTTTCTACCTCTGTGAAACTAGAAGCATACATCAATTTTTTTCCCCACTAACACAACTGTGTGTACATGCACTTGCAGGTCTGTGTTTACATAATTACTTCTGGGAAACTGTAGCAGCTGTCAACTGTCTGAAACATTAAATGCATTTTAGGACAGACTTCGACATTATTTTCTTATGGTACATAACATTATAATTTTTTTTTTCCTGGAAAAGCTTATTTTCTTCCCCTAAATAGCGTTTGAGCCCATTCTTTTGGGAAGCCTCTTTCATCCAATAGCTGCAAGTAGATGACATACGATACCTATATCTTAACCAGTCAGATGTGTTTTTCTCAGCCTCAGAGCATCCTATGGAATTCATGGGATCACAGGTAGTACTCTGGCCTTTTCTTAGAAAATATTGTCCCTGTTTTACCTCAAACCAGGACACCTATTCAAGAATTAGTTAAAACTAAATACAAGATAATATAGCTGATACGAGGCTCTTCAGGATTTCCAACGTCCAAGATAAACTATTTTAAAATATGGATGTTAAAGTGTTTAAAAAACACTTGAATAGCCTAATCTTTTCACACTTTGGGGATACAGATGATCTTTCTCAGAATTACTGTTATTTCACTTAAAGTACTCCATTTTGGTTCTGGCAGCATTGTTTCACAATGAAAACTAATTTCTGTACTTGCAAGGGTTTATGCGTGTTCAGCAGAAGAACTCTGCACCAAAAAAAATCTTGAATAGCAAGTTCTCATAGTAAGTTTACTCTTACTTATACGTTAATGACTGGAGCAGAAGAACAGTGAGTCAGTTTGTTCTTAAAAACTACCACTTCCTCATTAAGAAGAAATATTGCATTTGTCATTGCTCACTTTCATATTCCAAAACTAAAAAAAAGCCCCATAGCAAACTGCCACGGTTTAATCCCAGCCAGCAGCTAGAACCAGCCAGCCACTCGCTCACTCCCCCCAGTTGTGATGGGGGAGAGAATCAGAAGAGCAAAAGTGACAAAAAAAACTCGTGGGTTGAGATAATGACAGTTTAATAGGTAGAGCAGCAAAAGCCGCACACGCAAGGAAAGCAAAACAAGGAATTTGTTCACCTCTTCCCACTGGCACGCAGGTGTTCAGCCATCCCCAGGAAAGCCGGGCTCCATCATGCATAACCGTTTCTTGGGAAGACAAATGCCTTCACTCCAAGCATCCCCCCCCTTTCCTTCTTCTCTCCCCAGCTTTATATACTGAGCATGGCGTCATATAGTATGGAATAGCCCTTTGGTCAGTTGGGGTCAGCTGTCCTGGCTGTGTCCCCTCCCAACTCCTTGCACCCTCCCAGCCTGCTTGCTGGCGCAGCGATATGAGGAGCAGAAGAGGCCTTGACTGCCTAGCAACAACTAAAAACACCAGTGCACTATCAAAAGTACTTCTCATCCCAAATGCAAAACATAGCACTATACCGGCTGCTAATAAAAAAAAGTTAACTCTATCCCAACGGAAACCATGACATAAACACTGACAAAACCTTTTGACATGCGTGCTTGCCAAACTTAGTATAAAAAGTACAAATTCAAGTCTTCCTGACTAGAGAACAGCAATCAATTCAAGGGGGGTTTTGATGAGACAAATGTTAAAATTAATCAAGCGAATCACAAAATTTTAAAGTGATACAGGTTCCAAGTGATTTTTGCTATTCCAGTTAGTTATAACCAACTTCAAAAAAAGAAAAAAAAAGAAAATTTTAATTAGCAACGCCCTCCAAAGTTGTCTATAATAGAAGCATTAAAAAAGAAAAAAAAGGAATGAGAAGATACTTACAGTAATACAAAATCCCTGCATCATAGTCAGTGAAAGGGATTTTTTCGATCTTTTCAGTATTAACTGTGCCCATTTCACAGGGTTTGTTTGCATGGTGCCATACCAGCCGATCAATTAAAGTTGTCAAACAGCCCTTGAATTGTCGCCTATTGTTTGCATACATTCTTTCAGGTATCAGGAGGAACAGGACACAAGGTGTGTGCACACATACACACGGTTCCCTATTCTGTGCGTTTTACGGAGAGGGATGGAAAATTTTTGTTGCATGCCTACATTTGCAAAAAGTAACAGGACCCAAGCACTAATGTGTAATGTGGTTAAAGGACAAATACATTACTACTGTGTAAAAATCTCCACTTTAAAATTACAAAACACTAAGAGCAAAAGCAAAAAAAAAAACCAAAACACTTAAGTTGACGGTAACTCAACTCCTTTGCTAGGTGCGTGCAAAGCAAATTTAAGTTTCATGCATAAAATTGCTTGCAACAGGGCTGGGCTCACTGAAATTACTTCTGACTGAAGTGTTACACTGAACTGGAGCACTGACAATTCTAAGTAGGTTGTTCTGAAATGGCACAAACTGGGCTTCACATTTGACCAGTGTCTAGTAAGAAATGCTGCAGAATTAATTCACTTTTAATTTTGAAACATCTTGTTATCAAAACAGATCTCATCTACCTCTAACATATATCCAGGTTTAGTTTCCATTGCCTATTCAGTTCAAGCTTGTTTCAGATTATTTTAGTATTTGGGCCTCATAAATCTGAGCTATCTGTTTTTACAAACTTGAAATTTCTACCAGAGTGGGAAAGCTAAGTCTTAAAAGGCTCTACAGAAAATATTTTCCAGTGTATTGCAACTACCAAACAACTTAAGTCAAAATCAAGGATTTTCCTTATTCTATTTTGACCAGTTATTGCTTTTGTTCACCTTCTGACTAAGGAATTCTTTTAAAGCAAAAGTAAATTCTACAAGAATTGTTTCATGATAGAGTATCCCACAACCACGCTGTTCTAGCTGGGTTTGGGTACTGCAGTGTCATATAGTGCACCTGCTAAAAACTTCTGAATTTCCTTCCATGCACAGTATCTCAACAGAGAGTAACAACTCCAAAAAAGTCAGCCATAAAATGAATGCTGTCACTAAATGGAGAACAAAAATTATCAAAATTGCTATGAATTGGAAATTAAAAAGGCTACTGTCAATCTCACATAATTTTTCATTATCAAGCCTTACCATAATTTACCAATGCAGCCATTACCAGTAGCTGAAAAACCTTGCTGTGTACATGGACTGCTGGGCACCAAAAAGCTAGCTAGCAAAAACTTTACACACGCCACAGCAACCCCTTAGTGCCCATTTCATTGGAAAGCTCATTGAACTTTTAATAAAGAGGTAGCTGAAAGGAACAACACTTACGAAATTGCAACATTGCTTCCATCAATAATGATATGTTTTAAATATGGTTTCCCAGGTTCATTTTTCAACTCCAGTCTGTATGGCTTTTTCAGAGATTCCAAAAATCTTTGAACTCCAGTAACCGAAGGATCAGGATGATGACTGTGTGGTCCCACTGTCTCTCTATCAGGATTTGAAGGATGTATTTGTGAAGACAATACCTGGTCTGGATTTTCAGAATTTGAGGTTTGGGAAAGGCGTTGGTTGAGAGACCTCACTTGCGAAGAAGAGCTGCAGTGTCCTAATTGGTCTTCAAAAACAGGATGATTATTCTGTACAGTTGAGGCACCTGCAGATTTTTGCTGAACTGCAGTTTTGGTCTTAGTTGAGATACGCTGTGCATCTGAGCTCCCTCTGGCAACAAAATCAACATCTTTCAGGGCTCCAGGTTGTATAGTGCTGAAAGTTACACCACCATCGGTTTCTATATCACTCGACCTTGAACTGTGATTCTTACCAGGGCAATAAATGTCTCTTTGTTTATAGCTTATAGCCAAATTTTTGCTGGAAGGAGAAGCAGGTTTGCATACCAACATATGCATTTTATCTTCTGCATCACCATGCATGCCTGGTGAATCTCTTATTTTGTGATACTCATTTTTTGTCTCCTTTGTAGTATGACTGGATTTAAGTGGACTTTGATTGCTAGAAATGCCTTTGTCTTCTAGCTTTCGTGAATTATCTGTGTTACTTCCTAAAGGAGGATTGATAGTTCTAGGCTTTTGAGATGAGCGTTCACGTTCTTTTTGAAATTTTACATTTTCCTTTTCAATTTCTTCTAGCAACGTTAATGGTTCTACAGATTGTCCCAGGATACCAATAACTTTTTCCACAATATTTTGAGAATATCCCATTGTTCTAAAAAAGTTCACAAGAATCTTATATTCCATTTCCTCAGTGATATCATCACCTTCTTTAAGGCAATAACTGGGGTCATCTGATTCACTGCAGCCATCCGAAAGCAGATCAATAACTGCATCGCTGTCTGAAGAATCACTGTGTGAAGCAGGTTTCACCTCCTGATCATTTTCCAAAGAGAAATGCTTTTTAGGGAGTCTTTCCTCATCATCAGAGGATCTTCGTTTACATGACTGCCTTTCTTTAGACACCGCTGCCTCTAACAGAGGCACAAGGTTTATGGGAACAAAACTTGTTTCAGGGGCATCAGAAAACACAGTGTCCATTTGCTTTGTAAGCTCAGTTACAGGTGTCCCAGCACTGTTTCTTGCTTCCTCACCACTGGCACTTCCATCTCTGTTTGTAGCAATTATTTTGGAGTCTTCGTTCTGTAAAAGCTCTGTTGGGCTTTCAGAACCTGTAAGGTCTATGATACCGCCCTCCCCTTCACAACATTCAGTTTGTGTGAGAGCTAGGAGTTCTCTTTTTAGTGAGCTAGGCAAAATCAGTAAATCCATTGTATATTTATCTGCATGTGCTTCCACAAATTGCCTGAATTGCCTTTTAATCCCCGATTCATTGTCGCTTAATAAGCTTTCATTATTCTCAAAAAGCTTCACAAACTGCTGAACATGACTTTGAGCCATAACAACAGCTTCTGCGCCCCCCTTAATACTGAGCAATCCTATTTCCAGCACTGATATATCAGCACAGGTATCCTGAATAAGACTGTTGAGGAACAGGCTCTGTGCACCAACGAAGATGCAGTGCATGTCCTTTGGGTAGTACTCCTTTTCTTCTAGTTCAGGTTCACAGAGTCCCTTAATATACTCCTAGAAGGAGAAACAGACAGCTGAGTGAATAGTCACAAAAAGCTAACATATAATATTAGCTTTGGTTAGGTCAGTAATGGACAAGTACATTAGAAAATAAAGCCAACTTAGCATAACAAATGCGAGAAAGCAAATACTGCCAGTAAACTGGGTAATAAGAGATAAAATACAGATATCTGAAATGATTTTTAAAGAGATCTCATCAAATGCTCACTTTCTTTTATATCCTACTGTTTATAAATAAATTTACTTGAACTTTACTTGAAGTTGTAGCTCAAACAGTTTAAAAGACAAGTCCAAGGAAATCTATTTTCCCGTCCCTGTTCTTTGGTTAAAGAGAACACAGACCCCACAAATAAATGGTTTGAACTAGTGAATTCTACCTAGTCCATAAAACTGAACTTCTCAAAACAGTTTATAAAGAAAATTTCTAAAGGGTCAAACCAGCAGTAGCTATGCTATATTTTTAAGTGGTTATTATGTGTTACTTATTCGACACTTGCTACTAACAAATCAAGGACACAGATCCCGTGGCATGGCACAACATAACTAGTAGCCACAGCAGTATACATTAAAAGATACCCTATAGAAAAAAATAATGCTAAACCCAAACAAATGACAAAACCACCATCTGGACTCTGACAGATTCCCTTATTAACCAAATAAAACATTTGTATTTTAAAACTACAACTACCAGAGCAACTACTTACAACGGGCATATAACACCAAAGGAAATCACGCCCAAAAAGCTCAACAGCAAGCCAGCTTTCCACATGAGGCTTTGAAACTCAGTATTTTGAAAAAGCAGATGATACTGACAAATGTCAGAAAACTCCAGCCTCCAGCTAGTTCTGTGTTCTCAAAGTTCAGGCTTTTAATACATATATATATTTTTTTAATTAAAAAAGTCCCAGTGCTGTTCTACCACCTAGAAGTTACTATGGGTGAATTCATTACACTGCCTTGTTTAAAATGTGTCAGTTCAGAACCCTGTCAATACAGTATATGATTTTTTTCCTTCAGGTAGTGCTATTTTTGCCCAAACTGTCTCTTTTTGTGCTTAAAATTGTGTAATGTATGAAACCAGTTTCTAAGCTGCAGTCATTGTATTTGCACACCCCCAAGTATACCAAATTTTATTATCTATCTTTACTCTCAGAAATTAAACTTCTCTTTTAAATGGAACTGTAAGCCAATACAAGGTAACGAATAAGGTAACACTGCTTCCTATCATCTCTTGAGTTACAACACCACAGGCCCCTTCAAGACCATATTAGCACAAACTGCTACCGCAACAAAATCCACAGGATTACTTTTCATGCCTTAGTCATCATCTGACTGCTTTTGCAGGACAATAACATAATTAGAAAAAAGGATAGTCAAAATCTGGGAACTTTTTTTTTTTGACCTAAACAGCACTGAAGAATGTGACTGATGAAATTAAAACACAAATTGCTATGACAAAGCCTTTTAAAGGGAGGCAATAACGATGTGCAATTGTTCGTACTTTCTAGTCAATAATCCCTCCACACACGGCCTGAAAACTGCTCTACATGTAAGAGAAGTCACGTCTCCCATACCCTTTAAGTATTTGGAGTGGGAAGCATCTTGCATGTTATTAGGAAAAGCAGCAATTAGAAAAGAGAAATCTTGTGCTGTTGGTTTCAGGGTTTAATTTTCTGGAAAAAAGAAAGTTGTACTGCAGCTTCCCAGAGAAGAACAGCTGTTTATGCTACCTGTAATGGTTTTGGGAGTCTCTGAGCCTAAATATATAAGCAAAGTGGTTTAGAAGCAATTTCTGAGTCAAATAATTCAAAACCCTCAACATTCATCGTATTTTCCTTAAGTCTTAGGCATTACACAGTTAAGGAATCAAGTTTTTCAAAGTGGGGTGCCAAGTCTGTGAATTAAGTCACAAAATACACGCTAAGCATGCCCACTAATATATATCTGTATTTAAACAAACAAACAGCCAGACACAAATGCCCACATATTGAGATTTTGGTTTTGACAGCTACACTCAGCCTCGCCAGTGCTCACACTACTCTTCGCACCACACGATTCACACAGCTATAGGCGCCGGGCCCACTACGAGCAATACTAATTTCGTCATTACTGCTGGGCACCCCCAAAGGTTGGCAATACAGGAGATTTAACAAAATAATGCTGTGAAGACACTTCACAGCAGCTGGTGCCACGGTGAGAGCCGCGCACAGCCTGGACGGCTCTTTCTTTTCATGTGGTCAGTGTTCGGGTACAAAGCGAGCTACCTGCTCTGGCAAACAGGCCGGTGAGGCAGCCTGGATCTGCCAACTTTTACACGAAGGAAATATTAGCTCTGTTGAGCTGTTCGCTTTGCTCGTAAGCCACTAAATGCCACAGAACACGTTACCTCCGTAAAGTAACTGTGAACCATGGTGGCACCCAACCAACTCTTGAAGAATTTCTTGACTTAGGGAAGGAAAAGGAGAGCGATACACTGTAATCGCGTTTTAAAACAAAACTTGGCCCGCTCCTACAGGTGGGAAAACCTCTCAGGCAGACGGCAGGAGCGTTTCACGAGGCGGTGACCCTCAGGCGCTCCGCAGCACCGACGAACTCTGCACTCCTCAGCCGAACTGTTTCTCTTTGTTCTCTACGCTCGTGTCAACAGCGCCGGAGACACTCTGGCACCTGGCACACACCTATCTGCCAGGGCAGGGCCGCTTCTCTTTCCCCGTGCAGCACGGACTTCCCCCCCAGCCTTTTCTTCCTCCTACCCGCACCCGGCGGCGCCGAACGCTGTCCCGGGAGAGAGGGGCCCATCCGTACGCCACCACGGCCCCGGCCTCCCT
>VZSZ01001793.1:594981-705434 GCA_013398815.1 Ibidorhyncha struthersii
GGCGGAGCTCGGGGCGGTGCCGTCCGGCCGCCGTCCCGCCTTCCCGCGGGACGGGCAGTGTGTGGCGGAGCTCGGGGCGGTGCCGTCCGGCCGCCGGTCTCCTGCTTTTGCCCGGGTGCCTGCAGTGGGGCCATAGCGGGTCCTGAGAGGAGGCTGGCGGCTCCCCGCGGCTGCGAGCGCCGGGCACAGTCCTCACACGGCGGTCTCTCCCCGCCCGGGAAAGAAACGTTCCTCTTTTACGAGTTCACAGCCCAGAAAGTTTGGGTTTAAGATATTGTTGGCACAGCCACGTTCTGATATCGTCGTCTTCGGTTTCATTTGAAAAGAAATGTAAGTTTTATCCCTCGTGGTAGCGGGGGACAGAAGTGTAGCCCCCAGCCCCAAATCCTTATCTCTGATAGCGCAGAAAACAGAGGAGAAGTTTTTACTTTAAAAAGTCTTAAAATTAGATGCGAAGGTTAAGATTAGCTCCTAAAAAATAGCCGTGGAGTTTCACTAGACTTTTGAATGCCTGGAGTTGACAATACTTACCAGCTATTATACAAAGGAGTAAATATTCTAGTTTCTGTCATCTTTTCCCATCCCAGACCCAGGTAAGTATCTTCCAAGTTCCCCCTAGGCTATTTGACTCCCATTTGTTTTGTCCATTTTCTTAGCATCACCGTGAAGTTAGTTTTTAGTAGCTGTTCATTAAGTACAGCCTGCTAAGGGAGGATGCACGTTTTATAGTTGTGTATCTAAATGTACATACTTTGTTTTAATCTACTTATATGTTGCACCAAGAAAGGATTACTATAAAAGTATATCATTTTAGCAAAGGCACTTGTATCCCTGTTTAGAAACTTTTTAAGCAAATGAGAGTTTGCAGTTCTTAGCATATTGGAAAGTCATGCTAAATGCTTACAGTCAGGTATAGCTATATACATTTTCCTATCTGAAGTTGAAGTGTTACATCTTTGAGTCCAGTATAATTTTTGTCTGTGGCAAGGTAAAATGGAGAAATTTACATCTGTGTACGCATACACACTGCGTTTACACACACATACCTAAACAGGATAGGGTTTTGACATGAGTGTCATGTGTCAGAAAGATGCTGTACTTTCCTGAAGATAATTTTTTTCTGGTTTTGTTGTTTAGACATTTGTATTTTGCTCTCCCATCGAATTATTCTTTAACATTCACATACAAGAATGTAAACTAACATTTAGCTAGGCAATTTCTTGAGGTGATTGGTGCCATCAACTGTTAAAATGTAGTCACTGCAGCCATTGTTGCACTGGAGTCATTATTAATTACAAATGAAATTGTAAACAAGGAACTTTATATTAAAAATGAATTTACCAGCATTTTGGGATACCAAGTAACATTAAAAGGCTGAGAGAAAATGCTTTTGTTTGTATCTACCTTGTCAACACAGCCTTTTGGAATATCTCAGGATAACTGAAAGCTTACTGGTTTCTAAACAACGTGGATAATGCTTGGTGCTGTGTATATTTTCTTGTGGTCTGTTTTGACATACTGTATGTTATAAAACTTGGTATCAATGCTGAATTTATTGTAATCTGTATAATTCTATATGTATTCTCTATAAATCTCTATTTAAAGGTCATTTCCAGCATTATAATGGTCTGAAACTGACCTCAGGGAGGTCGTTGTGAGCATGAATGGTTCCATAAGACTGTGACCCATTCTGCTAAGGTTTAGGTACTACACGACATTGTAACATTCAAGACAAACTTAAGCCCTTTTGAAGTGGAAAAGACCAATGCTATTGAAAAGGTTTACTTAAGTTTATGAACGTGGGTTAATTATTAAAACAAATTGGAATTTTCTCCCTTCGTTGTTGTGACTCAGACTAGAAAAAATATTTGGATTATGGTAATTTCTTTATTTATTTTTTTTAGTGGCCATTTGAAACTGCAGCCCGAACTTAATCTTCCCCATACTTAGGAGAAATTCCAAACCTGTTGTCACAAGCTCATATTCAGGTTTATGAAAACCAAATGTAAGCTACGTAGAGGACACTAGAAATTCTCTTACTTTTTTAATAGGCTGCTTACAAAGAGGATTTGTCAAGGAAGAAAGACTTTTTCCACCTGTGGGCTTTTCACAGTAAAAAAGTGTTCAGGCTTATCAAAGTGATAAGCCCTGTTTAGTTGGAGGGGAAATTTCAGTTTCTTGAATCTTTGGTTGCATCTTCTAAGCTTATTTTAGGGAAGCGAAAGCGCAGTGTTTAGCTGGTAACAGTCAGAGGAATTGGTCATGCATTTCTGCTTGGAACACCAATGGGATATTTTACAGTTTGTCCCAAATGTGAGTGAGTTGTTGCTGAGTTCATTATTTTTATTATTGTTGGAGAAATACTGGAATGTGTAAGTAGTTTTTTTTTTTCTTTGGTGTTTTGAAATAGCTTGCTTCAGCTGCCTTGTGCAACTTCTTGCTTTTTATTAAAATTTCTGCAATGAAAATTGGTTGCGTAAATGATTTTATGAAACTGGGCCTTCCTGAAACATTTGGGCTTGAGTTGCATACTTGAAATAGGAGCTGTGCTAGTTGAAACAACATGGAAACTGAATCTTAAAATTGTCTTTCAGATCTGTGTTGGTTAAATGAGCTACGCAGTCTATGATGATGCACTTTACAGATGTTGCTCTCATCCTCATTATTAGGATGATGGTCTTCAGTGGGGTTATTCGCATGCATAAATTTAAATACATGTTCAAATGTTTGCAGGATGGGGATCTAAAATATGAAGGTGTGGAAAGTATCCTGCATGAATTTGAATAGCAGAAACTTTAATTTGTACTCATAACACTATTAGTTGCATATTTTTTTCTAAAAGTGGTACCTCAAGCAAATTCTGTATATTTCAGGAGGCAAAAGAAGCCTTGGCTACAGCTCTCAAATCTTTGTGTGTAATATAGTCCTAAAACTTAAGACTACCCCTGATTGTATCAAGCTCATTAGGAGATTTTGGTATATGCTTTAATTAAAGTTTTTTTTTGTTTACAGAACTACAAAGGAAAAAAAGCCCCAAATGGTTTGAAATAAAATGGCTTCACAATGCTTTATATAGACAAACTTCTAGATCTTATTCAAGTCTCCAGTTACGCAGTAAGAGACATTTATATTTGCTTGAAGCTGTGGTGATGCATGTGATTAAGGTTTCCCTTTTGGAGACCTTATTGCAATGCTGATGTCTTAATGAATTTACAGATCAAAGCTTTGGTTTTATTTCTTTAGTATCGAGAGGCAAGCTTTTTGAAAATAATCCAAGGTATAGATTCTGTTATTAGTAGTTTCTATTAATGAAACTTATTCTGTCCCTTAATTTTAGAATCAATTACTTTTCTTTATTCCAAATTTCTTTCAAAAGAATCTGTTGTAAACAGTTGAATCATTATAAAAGGAAGGAAGCACATAAGCATTGCAATTATACATGCATCAGTTGTTGAGAGTGTGTAGTATTTTTCTCGTTATGTAATGGAGCCTGCATTTAGTTTTTGAGCCTTTTTGAGTGTGTTTGCTCAAGTTTCTTAATTAGTTACAAAAAGCTGCAGGTGTATTGGCAAAGACTGTTATTTAGCCTGGGAAATGTTCCAGAAGACAGTTTTGTGTTTTTTTTTTTTTTTTTTTTTGTTTTTTCAAATGTAAATATTTAGCTGTATTATTACCAGTCACTTTAAAGGTTCCACACTGTGTGCCTGCTGTGTATTTAAACATTGTAGCTTCACTTGAATGACTGATGAAACAAATGATAACAGAAGAGTTTAATCTTTATTGTGAGAGGGGATTGAACACTACTGAATTACTTGCAGAAATGACAAGTTGTATTTGAAGGGGTGTCACCATCATGGCAGCCCTGAGAAATACATTGCCCAGCTTCAGCTGAAATGCTGCAAAAAATGTACCATGCTCAGTTGCCACTCTGTAAGTTAATTTAAAGTTGGTGTACTTTCTGCAACTGCAAAAATTAAAGCAGTAGTCTTGCTAATCTTGTAACTAGGGATTTTACAAAGTTCTTTCAAGTATTTTTTTTTATGGCTTATCAAAAGGTAGACTTAAACTCTTGAGTGCCATTAAGTTTTTTTGACTTTTGCAGCCAAGAGTCCTTTTTTCTTTTTAAAATTTGCATAAACATGTATTTTGCTCCTGGTCCAACTGCATGACTTTAAAACCTTTTTTATAGCTCTAGCTGTAGTTACTGAGCAGTGTTCTTGTATGTACTGTACCTGTTTGGTAGCTGACTGCTGATAGAATAGGACCTCACAACTGATTTCTGTTTGTTCTGGGAGGTTTAGTACAGTATAAAAGAGTTGGTGGAAAGTGGCACCAGTAGTTGAAAGGTATCAAAGGCTGCAAAAAGCTTGAAAAATGTGTTTATATTGGCTTTTTAATCCTTTTAAGAGATGCAGCATGTAGTAAACCAAACTGCAGGTGATTTGCTTTTTGTTCTGCTATTTATATTTGTGCAAAGTAGGATGAGAATAGGTGTTAAAACTTCCATTTCTAAATGATATCAGTTTGCATATAGCTTACACAAAATCCAACTGCTATGAGGTTAAGACCAACAGAAATTAATATTATTCATCTTTATGTATGGTCCCATTGACTTCAGTGAGACCGCTAAACTGACTGAATGTTTTTCATCTGAGTGTCTGAAGAGAAGTGAAGTGGGATAGTATGTTGGGGACATATGTAATCCATACGGACAATCAGATGTACAGGAACAGATAAAATTGTAATAGTCCTATTTAAATTGAATACCGAATGCCAAGTAGGAACAACAAACGAGAGGAAAATTAGTTGAATGAATTGTCATCAAAGACTATTAGACCATAAGTTAACATTACAGGTGTAAAAAGAAGTACTGATCTGGCTATGCCAGATAGTCTTCAAGTGAATAAAGTTATCCTACCGGCCGGACTTTTGCATGGGCGCTGATTTACTTTAATAAGGTTTTCCAGATTCTGGTCCTAAATTTTAATTTTATTTTAATGTCTAAAAAAAGAATGGTAATGTTTGGCTAGCATTTTCTTGTACAGAACAATAATTTTTTCTTCAATTAAAGAAGAGTATTTTTTTCCCTCTGAATATACCGTGTTTTTTAAACTTCTATGTATGAACAGTAGGCTGGGCCAGACTTTCGGTACCTGTCACTCCATACAATGACTTCTGCTGTGTTGAAGTGTGTGAAAATGTTTCTGATATATTTACATTTTAACTGATCCTCTCTTGAGAGATCTGTATGAAAACATTGCAGTCAAAAATCAGGCTCACAGACTTTCTGTGAGAATAGGATCTAATAAAATCATACTAAAATCTATGGGATTAATCATTAGCTGTTGTAAATCAGATTACTTCCTCCAATTTCAATTAAATTTTACTTATACCACCTGGGTATGCTAGGCTTGTGTAATAGTGGTGAAAAAAACAAATTAAGCAGGCTTTCTTTACGTAAAGGACAACGATGCATTTACATTTGATTCCAGTGTATTTTACTGCATGCCTCAGAGCAAAGGCAGTTCAATTAAATATCAATGGAGGGCTTTTTCTAGACAGAGACCTCTGGAAATTGCTTTAACCCTTTAGCATTTAGAAAGCATATTTAGACAAATGGGATGCCTCATTTTATGGGCTTGCTTTCACAGTGGTAGTAAAACAGTAAAACATTTTCAGGAAAATACCATCCCATTTCAACTTATTCCACTAGAAGTAATAGAAATCAGCTCTAAGTTTTGGTTTATGATAACGACTCCTACATCAACATCTAGGGAATATAACTTGGAGGTAATTTGTTTTATATGACAGATAAAATTTTTGAAACCTCTGTCATTCATGTTTTCCATGTTTTCATACTGATGTCCTTTCAGTCTCCAGTTATCTCCAGACTATTAAAATCTAAACCAACACACTTTTATCACACATGTAGAAATACGTATTAATCAGGACTATCTTCAATTGTATTTGAGCACAGTGAAATGCAATTTTGCCATGGAAATAAAATGTAATTATTAGAGTTCCCTGCCTGGTCAGCGTCTACTCTTGAATAGTTTAAAATAATCTCCTATGACTAAAACTATTTAATATTTATTTAAATATGTGTATATTTCTAAGTCCACTTAACCCAACCCATAGTGATCTATATTAAGTGAGGATTGGAAGAGGATAGTTACAGTGCAATCTCTTGAACTATTGTTATTCAGCTAGCACTAGGAGGGCCAAACTTTTTGCCAGAAACTGTCAACAGAAAAAATAATTAAGCTGGGACAAATTCTGATTTCTGATCTTATTTAGAAAATATGCTCTTGAAGAAACATGATATGTATCAATATGGCATACAATCTTTCAAGTTTGAATAGAATTTATATTTTGCTGAACCTCACCACCAAACCAGTCTTCGGTCTGGTTAATTTTTAAAGGGTAAACCATCATGATTTTTTTTTTTTCCTGTTGCTGATGAGTTGTTAAGTTCTCATAAATTGCCAGAAATGGTTCTGCCCAAATGTTTTCCAAAATATGGGTGCTGCAATTTCAGTTTCTTTCACTTTGTCAATGAATGAAAAAGTTATTTGGTTTCTCACACCCTACTGCAGGAGCATCTGTGTAAGAATCAGATAAAATCTGGTCCTCTTGTATCAGTGCTTCATTGTGCTTTGAGTTGAAAATGACCAGTGTTAAGGTCATAGTAGTACTCTCTAAATAACATCGGAAAACATGGTAGGATTTGTGATAAAATAAGACTTTGTAGTAAAAAAGTATGCCTATTCGTGTCAGCTCATTAACTTTGCTTACTGATTTAATTTTGTTTATTTTTGTGCCATAAACACTTGTGAGCTGTAGCCATTTCACTCTGCAATCCTTGAACAAAGATAGGTGATATCAAATTTAAGATTTGATATTTTAAACAATTGTCTCAAGGGTGCTGAAGATCGGATCATCAAAGGCAATAATGTACTCAGTAGATATTTATGTTAAGTAGTTTACTTTGAAATAGAGAAGTTAAGAATTTGGGGTTATTTTTCACTTACACTGGTGGAAATTGTGAGTGAACAGTATTGGTATTATTAAGTCTATGTCGCTTAAAAGCAGAACAAATAAAAGAGACTTTGGTAATGGCTCTTCTGTATTTGAGCGCTCTCTTTCCTTGAAAAGTATTGCAAACAATAACCCCATTGCTTTACCTGCCCATCAAGAAATTCATTACAACAGTAGCTGTGATACCAGAAGTAAACAACTGAGTTGGGAATTGAACTGTGGTCTTCCACAACTCAAAGGCACTGTATGATCTCTGTTAGCTGTTAATGAATTGTGTCAACTTGCCAGCTGACAGCAAAATCAATCCTATCAACTTTACTATTTTAAAAATATCATTACTATATAAAGGTTATTATTTGAAATTTGGTGTATTCAGATATACATAGAGAAAAAATATTGAATCAAATCTTCATACTTTCTTTACCTAAATATATAACTTCTGAGAAACTTAGATTATATATTCACTCTAGCTGTTTATGTTCCTGAGAGTTTCCTCTAAAAGGCAAGGCTCTTCATATATTTTAATTAAAAGCCAGGGAAGAAATAAATTGTCCTTGGCATATGTCATGCTAATGAGCACTGGTTAGTTTGAAAATACATGTTCATTGGTTTTACATGATAATTTCCCTTTGAACCAAAAGACCCTATTTATGCAGAAACATTTTCTGGAAGCAGTAGGGGGCATCGTTTCACTTTTGTAATTCTTCAGAGACATTATCCCAGTGCATTATGTGTGCAAACTGCATTTTCTTTTTTGTTTATGGCATTAATCCTGGGGTTAAGGTTGGCCTATGGTGAGCAATAATAAGTTTAACCTTTGACTTCATACAATAAGATGTAATTTATCATTTCTAGACTCTTTTGTAAGTGCCATTACCCTCACTTCTGCTTAAGATAAATTGAGACAAGTGAGCACTTGATATCAGTGATCTTTACATGCAAAACATAAATCTAATTTACTTATTGTCTGCACTTAGTACTTTATCCTCTGATTATGTCTGCTAAACAGTACGAACATTTTCTGTTTGTTTGATGCGTTAGTCAATTTTTTTAATTCATAGAATGTTTGGTCCTTCACATAGATTTCAAACCAGTAAATATAAATTCTGGAATGTCTAAATGCATAGGAACTTTATAAAATGTGGAAACAAAGCAAGCAAGGTATTTATATTCATAATATCTACTTGCTAACTAACTGTGATCAGGAAAGCATTTTAAAATTAAATTTTAAACACAATTTAAAGGTGATTAAACAACTAGCAGCATGTAAATAAATTGGCTTTGTAGCTGTTGCTGTTCACTTATAAAGTATCTTTATCTGTTATTTATAAAACCTCATTATTTTTTAGTAAGTGAAACAGTTTTGTTTTAACTTTGTTATTTTAAAGCACTGGTTTTTAATTTGCATTAAATGTTTATGTAGCTTTTTGGTTTGTAAATAAAGAACAAATTTTATAGCAAGTTTATTACTCTCCATGCTCTTCAAGCAAGAAAAAAAATGTACTTTGTAATTGCATATACTATGAGTACTTAATCTTTTTCTCCATGGTGAGGAAGTGCTGATTCATCGAATATATTTGGGTGGGGTGTGGGGTCTGAAGAATGTGCTGATTTCATAAAGTACATTTTGGGTTCAGGCTAGGATTATTCATGTAGAATGATTGAGGCTATGACCCTCAGTAAGACCAGAACATTGAATCTCTCCCCCATCTCAGGCCTTATTATATTTTGATATTGGGACCTATTTTTATCATAGCAATGATCACGTAAAAATAATCGTCAGTATTTATGAAGTATGTGAAAAACTTGAATACAAATAAAAGTTATGTAATGCTGTTTTGGAAGAGTACTAATGTTTGGTAAGATTCTAAAATATATTTTTCAGCCTGGATTTAATGCTTTGGGAGGAAAAAAATGTTAAGTCACGCAGCTGTAGGGAACCAAACCATTTATAGGCCCTTCACATGAAAGCTTATGTAGAAAATATATGTGTAATTACATAATTTGCGTGGCAGGACCACCCATGATCACTATATTTGGTCCTCATAACACTAAGTGCTACCCGATGGTAGTTTCAGTCCTGCTTCTAATTTTAGAGTAATTGTTTAACAACTAAAAAGGCTGTCAGTATCTGTAATTTGTGCTGGTATTTAAATCTTCAGTAGTTCATTTAGTAGAAGTTGTCTTTTGGCTGAGATTGCTCACAACAAAAAAGCAGTTAGTGGATTAGTTTAGCCCTTGCTGGTCAGTTATAGGTAAAAGATGGGTAGAATATTATGAATCCAGCAGTACCAGCTGTCTCTCATGACCCACAATAGACAATGATGATACCAGAGTAACTGGATTCCTTACAGTCTTAGAAGGATAATTTTGAAAATCTTCCTGCAGCCTGCGTTACATAGATATACTTTTTAATTTCCTTTAAATTTGAATTATTTTAGATAATGAAGAAGTAATAGTAAAAATTGAAGATACCCTCATTTATGTTAGTTTCATATGCTACAGCTATGTTGAGTCAAATGTTCTTAAATGTGAGTTAAGGAGGAAGAAATTATTCTAGTGATACTTATGGAAAAAGGAAAGGAGAAAGGAAGTACTCTTGTTTTTTTAATGTCACATGTGACATTTAAAAAGATTAATTTATTTTTTAATAGTCTGGGCTGCTGTATTTGAGAACAGAAGAGCTGTATGAAGCAATCACAAATGCTAGTGAAGGGTGTGCTGGTGTTGGTGAACCAAGAAAGTGTATTGTGCTAAGCTGTTATTCATATAGTAATATGCCATATCAAATTAAATGTTTGTGTTAGATACCAAATCCTAAAAATGGTAATCCTCATCACAGTGTTGGAGTGTCAAGGTATGGTAACTTCCACTTGGGTCAAAGGCAAATTCTTCGGCTAATGATAATAATCTGTTGCTTTGCATAAACTGTTACTTTGCATATTGATCAGTTGTTAGAATACCTGTGAAAATTTGAAAAGTTAGAAATGTTTCTGCATGCCGTGAGCATGTGTATTTGACTCATAAACATACAATAAAGAGATGATCCATTTTTGTGCAGCAGCCGTTTTCCCTGGAGTTCTGGATATCTGATAATATTATCAGAACTGTTGTGTTTGGAAATCCCAATCTGGAAATTGAAAATCTCCGGTAAGGGACAGAAAATGCAAAGATACTACATGTTGATTAAAAGTATTAGTCTACTGCTGGAAGTGGTTCAGATGAGAGGTATATACTGCAAAATGCCATGGTTCCTACTTTGCAGCCATCCTCAGGATAAGTCAAGAGGCTTTTTTTGTCTATCGTATTTGCAGGTATTAATATTTAATGTGCAGTTACAATGAAAAATATAGGACAAAATCCAGGGACTCTTCATAAGACAGATACTATTTCTTCTGAAATGTCTATCTTGGATGCCTTCTTCTATTAAGGAAGTGCTGCCTTGACTACAAGGATCAAGAGAAATATGGAAATGCCATGTATTTCATCTGCTTGAAAGAAGTTGTCCTGGTGGACCCAACAGAAATGCTGCTAACATAGTTGCTACTTCTTTTGCTGTCAATGTGTCTTTCTCATGTTGATTGAGAAAGTTGTGTTGGTAATAGGAGGGAAGGGAATGGAAAGAGGAATACTTCCATACCTCATGTCCTTTCTCAGAATGTGTTGGATTGCAACAAATGGCAGATACTATAAAAAATATAGCTCTGAAGCCTCTTTCTTGATTCAAGTACTCTTTTTCTTTGATTAAATGAAAAAAGTTGAGAGAACAACTGTCTGCATGATATGTGATGTCTGCTGTGGATAAGACATATATATGTACAATACATACATACATAATATAAATAAAATTTAAATATATACATATAGATCAACAAATTAACAAAGTATTCATAGCCATTTAAAGGCTAAGGTCAAGTGAAACGTAGGTCTGAGCCCTGATACGTCAATATACAACCTCATTTTTCTCATGTGTTCCTTTGTGCTCTTTTGATATAGAAGTTGTAATCACAGAATACTTACAAACAAGTTTGCCACCTGTGGAGGGGAAGCTTCCTTACTTGTCAGAGGCAGCAGACATGAAGGTATTTAATGAGACTCTTCATTTTACTAAGTGGAAATGTCCTCTTTCCACTGGGTGGATAATAATTCTGACAGCTTTGCAGGGTTTATATAAAGTAATGTGAGTTTTTTCTTTTTTTGAAAATAAAGCCAGTCTTGGCAGCACTGGGCAGATATTGGGATCTTCATTCTATTTTCCCTTCCTGGTGAGTTTCTCCTTACTTAAAGCAGGCTTTTTTAGGTCAGAAGCATGGTTAGCCTTTAAAAATCGCTGGTTAAAGTTTGGAGAAAAAGAAAGTTGTGGCTCATGTGGAGAAGAGAGGCACTTTGGTAGCTGAAGATGAATAAAAGTCTCACAGCAGGGAGCTGCTGCTGACCCGTTACCTCTAATCATTCCAGAGCTTTTCTGTGGTGGACATTTGCTCCAGCTGCAGCTGAGTCATTGGTGTACCTGAACTGATGCAGCTTCTGGTGCAGATACTTTGCATGAGTGGAATGATTCAAACAAGAATAAATTCTTCTGGTGCAGTTATAATATTTGCTTGTCCACACTAGAAAAATGTGTTGGTGCTGGTGGCTATCAGTGGCTTTTCATTGGGGCATATTACCTTTTATTGGCAAAACCTGAAATGATGAAGAAATTCAGTGGGAAACTATAAAGTGAGAGAAAATTAGCCTGTATGCAAATAAAAGTGAAATGCTGAAAACTGTTTTGAAATTATCTTGTGTAGGAGACGCTGTACAAATTGTGGTGGTTTATTCTCTCCTCTAAAGTCTGCACTGCTTTGGCCAGTGGCCAGGAGAATAATTGCATTTTGACAGTTTTGCCTTTTTATAATCCTATCAAGTACTCTTTAACTACCCAATTAAGGCAGTTTCTCTTCCACTAACATGCTTTTTTCCTTGTATTTTCCATCAAGATTTTTTTTTTTTGAGTTTAAATACTTGAATTACTGCTTCAAAAGGACAGTTGAACATTTTTAGATATGCTGAGATCACTTCAGGTGATTTTCTCTGATAGGTTGTTATGACTTAAGGGCTCTACAGATCCTAATGCAATGGCATCTGAATGAAGTTTCTGTCCATGTGGAGTCTGGCTGTGGGTTTCAATGTGTTGTCTTTTCTCTCTATTCTTTTTGTAACACAAAAAAATATTTCTGGGAATTTCCAAGGAGTGCAGTACACTTCATTTTTAGTTGTCAAGATAGCTGACAGTTTATTGTGGTACCCTGAATAAATTATTCCAGGCTTCATACTTAAAACAAAGGCAGAAATGCTATTTTTTTTAAGCTGACATTTTGAATTTATATTAAGGATAGTAACACCTGGATACACACTGCATGAAAATGTAGACTATTCAGAATGAATTATTAACCCAAAGCTTTTACCCTTTCTTAGATGCACTGAAGTTACTCTGCAGGATACTATGGGGATATGAATGTGGGAGAGAATAGGGTGTTTCTAATAAGATGTGTAACAGGCTGCAGTATCAGCAGATGTCATTGTTCAGCAGCTATTTTCTGTAAGAGAAAGTTCTTCATTACCTAGTGCTGTGCAGAGACCTCTAACCATATTATTGGGAGAACAGGAGCACTGTAGTTTGTGGATTTACTTTAGGTAACCTTCTGGTATCTAGGGTGACTGCATAGTCAGGCTTGTCATTTAAATGTAGTTGGTAAATCTGAAATCCAATTAGTCACTGAATTTAGTACACATTTTTAAGAATGATACTTGAAATGTCAAAGTTTAATCTTGTCTCAGTGCTGTCTGAAGAGCTTCCAGTCTCCATGCACTTTGGCAAGACTTTTTGGAACAGTCAGCTGGCTCAAAACTGAAAGAATCAGCTGTATATATGATCCTTCAAATTATATGTTTGGTGAACATGGTGGTAGCTGGCCTGAAAATAGCGTAAGTGTACAGGCAGCATCTTCCTAAACAAAGATTGCAAAGTTTGGTTTTTGTTCCTCTATTTATTTGTGTTGGATGAGTAACTGAAGAGCATCAAGGCAAACGTTACAACTTTAGGAAGACTGCCATTGATTTCAGTGGACTTTGAATCATGTTCTAAGTGTCCTATTACGATTGTCAGAAGGTGTAGGATATTTTGGGTCTGGTTCTTTTTTTCCACTGTTGCTCTAGAATACCAAAAGGGATGGAGTTATATAATCAGAAAGCTCCATAAAAGGACCATGACCCGAATAGTTTGAGAAGAATTTTCTGTCTTTCCCTCCTGCTTTTAATGTATTTGTTTTAATGCTGAGGCCTTATTTAACAAAAAAAGAAAAGCCAAAATCACCCAACTGACTGAGGAAAAATGAATCTATCCTGAAATAACAAAACTATTTAGATAGTTAATATACAAGCCTCAACCACTCCAGTTAGTTGTCATACAGGGCTGGAGAAAATGAAGTTTAGAGTTAGCTAAGGTATATATAAAAAGTCCAGGTGACTTAAGCTCTGCCTGTGATCATTTTCAGAATTGTTTTAGACTTCCTAAGCATCTTACCTATTAGCTGCCCGGTAGCTTTTTTAGCCAATGGAGTGTTGGAGTGTTCCCAAAATAAGCCTACAGGATGATTGCTTTATTTTAAAATGTACAGAAGTAGTGAAATGATGATGTCCTTCCTGCTTTCACCATCTCTGGGGAGATGCTACTTTTAATTTTTAAATAATCGTCTCCATTGTTTCTTTCTTTACCTTCTTTCCTTTTTGGTTGACATTTTTAACCTTGGATTAGTTAGTTTTCTCCCGTAATTTTTTTTTAAGCTGTAATACTTAGGAGTAGCAATTTCTGAGTGACAGTGCTATGTGACCTGTAATTCCCTCAAGATCAGGCCTAAGTCTAACATATAGTATTACAAATAGGGATAGAAACATAGTGCTAAAGCTGCATAGCAGTATTGAGAGGTGCAATGAGTACAGATATTTGTTTAAAAACCCTCACAAATAATTAAGCAATTGTCTTACTTCAAACAAGTTTTCCATTTCTCAAAAAAAGAAAGTAGTTTGAAAGTTCAGTTAAAGTACTAATTGTTTTACATTGAGCACTAAATTGAGCACAGCAAAATCTGCTTTGGTCTTCTCTAGTCCAGCATATTTGAAGAGTGACCAGTAGAGTCCCTCTCTCAATATTCTTTGGTGTTGTCATGCTTTATAGCAAACAGAACTATTTAAAGGGTTCTGGACTTTACAGATTCTTGTACTCATTCTTCTGTACCTTCATGACATTATAAAGATCCATTTGATTTCTTTTTTTATTGCTGCAAATACTTGAAATTGATATTTAGGAATTATTTTGCTTGTTGAGATAGCTAGGATGAATTTGAACTCAAGCTTGACAGGTTCCATTCAGCTAAAGTATGGGATGTTGTTCTGGTTCTTCAGTTGGAATCAAGTAAGTCATAGGAGTGTCTTTAGGTACACTGAAGAATTTAAATAAGTGTGAAAATGAGTTTGAAAATAAAACCTGAAAGAATAAGCACAGTGCCCTTTTTCAGCTTTAACTATAGTCCTCTGCACAGAAGTTTGAATTTCTGCAGATCAGAATGGATTAATAGCTCTTACTTTGTAATAACAATGTAACCAGCCAGGAGATAGTTGAAAATCTGAGTGCAACTTTTATTCATAGAGCTATGATTCCCAGTTTCCATGGATGTTCATCATTTTAAAGAAATCAGTTATATATTTTATTTAAAAAAAATATGAACAGGTATTTCTCCCTGTAAAAGTCCAATATGGATTTACTACTGAGCTGAGTGAAGGAAGATTCATTCCTCTTGATTAACAGAACCACCTTTACTGTTATGGATGCAGAAGACAGTAATTAAAATATATTTAATATAAACCACTCTCATTTTGAAGCTGCCTGAGTTTGCAGCCCTTGGGGATGCCAAGTAATTTAGATGCAGGACTGAAGTGAAGATATATGGTACTAGCAAAAAACCCAAACAATGATTTGGACAGTACTGGCATAACAGAAGGCTCCCATTAAATCTTAAAGTACTGTTTGTGACCCTTAGTGGATGCACTGCACTAAGTGATGTTAATTTCATTCCATGCTAGAGTTGGATATTTTACATAGAGATACAATGGTAAATCATGGTAATTCTCTCAGTTGTCCATCCTGTGCTACAAAAGTAATGTCACTACATTCAAGAACCTGGTTGGAGCTGGCAATGAAAATGTCTCCAGTCACAAATAAAACCAACTTGCTGTGAGATCAGACAATAAAGAGCAGTCACTTCAAATGAAATAAAACCAGCAATTTGAGTGATCTGTGGATGGAGTGGGAGTGGAAGACAGTGGGAATGTGAGTAGAAGGAGTGAAGCTGGCCTTGGAAATAATCATGTCTATGGGCTGGGTAAAACAAGCACATGATTAAGCACAGAAGTGGCAGCTAAGTACATAACTCTGAGGCTAAAACTTTGTGGATCTTGATATTTACAGGGAAGATAAATACATGACCATATCTAAAACATTCCCCTTTCCAAAAATTTGTGGCTATATTTGTCTCCTCAAGAACTATGCAAGTGCTTGAATGAATGATTCCAGTGTGACTGTAAGTCTTAATTCTGTTATTTCAGTTCTGCCACTTATGTTCCAGTGTTTCCTATGTCATAGCTGTGATGTAACCTATGCTAGCAATATATGTATATGTATATATACAGAAATATATCGGTCAGCAGGCATTTCTCATTTTGCTGACTGATGTAAATTAAATTGAGTCTTCACTGGGAATTTTATCATCTATAATAACATCAGCAGGGTTATATTTTTTTTTCAGACTCCAGAAGACATAATATTATCAGCAAAACCGTGTAGGTTACACTGTTTCTTCAGAGTCCCTATATTTTAGTACTATTTTCGTCACAATTTTTTCCAGCCTTCCATTTGCTTCTGTTTGGTGGTGTGAAATAATGTGTCTTCTAACTGAAACCAGTTAACGCATCTGATGTGAAGACTCTAGGAGGATCCTTATGTTGTTGAAGAAAAATTTTTCTCAGGTCTTTCTTGTGAGAAAGAACAGAAATAAACTCTGGGTTCCTGGGCACAAGTCTTCTCAATAAAAGAATTTCTATTGCCTGTGAATATATCTGAGCTTTTGCTGAGACCATTCTGGCTGCCACGTTTTCCTATACCTTACTGTGATGTCAGTAAGATACCAACAAAGTGTTACAAAATGCTTTGGGACACTCTGTACATAAAGTGGTACAATACAGAACCGAATCCTATTTTATTTGATTCTCTGAAATGCTGCAATTAATTTTTTAGTAAATAATGTTGCCAAAGTGATCTGAAATCACTCCGTTTAGACATCTGACAGTGCCAATACAACTCTCTTCTGAATAGCTAATCTGAATACTAAAAGGAAGTCATAGAAGATTACATTGGTAGAACTGGTAAGAAAATACTATGATGAATGGTATTTTTCAGGGGTAAAGGTTATTCATTGTACGTAGTAAATTTCAGGATTTTCTCTGTCCTCTCTCTCTAGGGTTGTCATTAAATGTTTTTATTACAACTTTTGCTATGCAAAAAATTACAAACCTATAAAACCAATGAGGTTACAATAACATAAAATCTGCATGTACATTAGAATTAACCTGATATTTTAATGTGTTGAAACGCTGGAAGTTTTGTGTGAACATTTATATCTAATATTTCATATTTTAATGGGGCACAACTAAATGCATATCTGTTATATTTTCAGCCAGCATTCAAGATATGATTGAGGTGGCATGTGAGGATGAGGAAGTATCCCCACTCATGTTCCTTTTGTTGCAGATGTTTTTTCGCTAAAATCTTCTGCCGTTTAGTTACAAACTTTCGACTTTGTGAGATTGCCTGTTAGGTATTCTGCAGAAAGGTTTTTAATTTTTAATTTTTGTTATTCCTTAACCAAAATAGACAGAATCAGCCTCTCTATATAATCTGTGGTCTCACAAGTGCTGGTAACTGTGCGCTGTTTTTGACTGTGTCCTGTTTTGAAGTAAAACAGAACCAATTTTCTGTTCAGTAATTTTACTTTGCAGCTAAGCCTATTCTAACTAACTGGACTCTCTGAAACTAACGGCATATTGTCCAGACACTGCTTGGTCCCAGAGTGATAAGACCTGATTGTTTCTAAGTTATGCCAAGGAATGGTATGCAGAGAGGCTTTTGCTTTTACTTATTGCTATAACACCCAAGGCCAGCTAACCTTGTCATTTGCTCCTTCTTCAGTGACTGGCACCCGAGGAGAACTCTGTCTGTCTGCCTTTGATCCTGATCTGTGCATTCCTGAATCCAGATCCGGAATCCTGTTCCCATCCATCGCTGAGTGCAGTCTGGGACTTTCCCAGTGCCCACTGGTGACATGATTGTCATCCTGGAAGCTAGATACTGGTTTTGTACATACTGTATATGTTTCATTATTTTCTTTTTATTTTATTATTAATACTTAATTAAAGTAGTTTAGTTTCTTCTAAACTTGTACGTCTCTCTCTCTCTCTCTCCCTCCTCTCCTGGAAGGGAGATGCTCTCCCTTCTCTGATAGGAGAGAGGTCAGAGAGCATCTGTCGTTTGTTTCAGTGGCCAGTCTGGCCCAAACTGCAACAGACTGATTTCAGAAAAAGAATTGTTAAGAATATATTGGAATGTTGTGAAGTGTTCATTTACTTAACCATCTAACAGTCAATTATTTTCTTATGTACTGCATATAATACGGTTTGTTTTCTGTGATAATGTTTGAGAAAGGTTGATGGAAAGGTGCAAAGTACTTAGGGTGTTTACCCTAAATACATTGTCTGGAATTCAAGTATAAAGGAAATCTTCATTGGTTACTGTATCTTGTGCTTGGACAGCAATGAGTTTGTGCAGGTTTAACTGAGAACAAATTCTAGATCAATGACTCCGAGCTTTTAGATAGAATGACTGTAGATAGAAAAAAATGCTATCAGCCCTGCAGCATATATAGCTTCCACAGAACAAACTTGAATTGCTATTGCTAAATTTCTTGAAAGTTTACCTTCTGGCTCTTTTTTATATTCAATATACTTTAAGAATCTTTAGTTTTATAGAGAAATTATGCGCTGTAATTTATTGTTTACGTTTTGCAATGTTGCCAGTGCTAAGAGTTTCCCAGTAATGGAATGATTTTATGTAGATTTCTCTGCCTCTGGGAAGGTTTAGATTTTGAAACAGGTACTTTCTTATGGGAGTCTGAACCTTCACCACAAGGGATAATGATTTGGCCATACTTCAAAAATTCAGAGTTTTTCTTCTTGAAAAAGACTCGACCCTGCTAATGTAAAGTCCCATAAAGTGATACTGCCTAGAGTTGTCGTGTTGGTACACTTTGTTTAGTAATCCTTCTGAAAACAAATGCAGACTGCTATTAGGAATCTCACTGAAAAGATACAAATAGGGGAGATATAAATGCAGAACCTTTATGGTTGCTCCACCCCTGAGGGGCAGGTGAAATTCTATTGCATTTGCTTTTAATTATATTATATTGTATTTTTCATCAGTTCTTTCCTATTTTTGGGGTTTTAGCAGTTCTGTGGAGTTAGCTTGTACAAGAGTGATAGTGGGGAAGAAATGGACATAACAGACTATAGCTTTTACTGCTGACTTCCTTAGCTCTCTGGAAAGCTATGTATTAGAGACAAAATTTATATTCTTATTTGGATACCAGAATTTCAGTTTTCTAGTGTACCATGGGAAAAAGAACAGCAAGAAAACAAACATTTGACACTCAGAAGAAAAATACAGAAACATGTCTGCCATTCTGAGCTTTTTTTGGAACACAAAGTAGTTAGTTCATGCTTTGAGCAAAATCTGTCTGAAATTATCCCTTCCTAGTCAGCTTAGTGATTTCACGCATTGGGTGAAGTCTCACAACCCTATTAGTGGTGTGGTTCACTACTATCATCATAGTTAGGAAGAGACGGGCTGCTACCTTTTCCTTATAAAAGTCCATTAAATGGAATTGACTTGCTATAGTTTTAATGAGAATGAGAAAAGGCATGTATTTATATTATGAAATGTACACAGTGACATGTAGCAGACGTTTGCTTTCAAAGTCAGGTATGCGCAGCACATATAAGCATATCTAGTTGCTGCAGATGAATGAAGGAAAACTTTATTCGGGTACATTTAATAAGCGTGAGAAATCATATGGTTTACAGCAAATAATATGTTATATGGAAAAGACACATATCTATCTGTTCACCATGGTTTTATATTTAAATTTTAAAATCTATTTGTAGGATAACATGAATTAGCTGTGGCATGATTGATGCTTTCAAAACTGAGGGTGGTTGCATGGAATAGGGAAAGGACAGGCTTGTCTGCCAGGATTTCATTGAAATGTTGGCAGCACTCAGATTGTTCCTAGCAGAGGAAGAATTCAGTGTAAATTGTGGTAAAAAAAAGTGAATATAAAGAAGAAAGAGTATGTCTGATCATACTCTAATATTTAAAATTAAATGCAAATTTGTTTTACTGGTCTGGAATTTAACTCCATGTTAAATAATGGCTGCTATCTTGGTTGATACTGGGAATGACCTAAAAATTCCAAAACTGAGTCAGACTTTTAAGGAGTCAGACTTTACCCGTGCTCTGAGACTGAGAGTGATAACAGGATATGTCTGTTACAAACTAAGCACATCTGATCGTTTGTTGAACTCACAGACCAGTTATTTTTTATCTGGAACCACAGCAATTGCCGTGTAACTTCTCAAAATTTGTCCTCCTCTCTCCCTCCCCTTATGCTCTGTCATTCTCTCTCTCTCCCTTTCTCTTCTTTCCTTCATTCCTACTCTGTTGCTATCCTTTGAAAATTTATTAATTAGAAATGGTATCCAGTACTTGTTGCAATAGATATAGATATATCTTCTTTTTCTTTAGTGCTATTGTTTTCTTCCCCTTTTAACCTTTGCTTTGAGAAGCTTTGAATTATTTTATTTGTTCATGAAGAATGATGGGTAATAACATTTGAATATTTCACAACAGCAACAACATGAAAGTGTCACAGCATCATGAAGTAACAATACTAACAGATGTATCTGAAAAGTATTATGGTTAGTAATGGACATAACATTGGGATGGTGACAGTGCTATGGTAATAAATAAATGTACTGGTATTATTAGGCAGATCTGTGGTTTTCTGTAATTGCTATCCATTGACTAACTACTTAAAAATCACTCTCAGAACCTTGAATGCTCCTGGCCTTAACTGAACTTCTTCCCTTTTAAAGATTTTGAGATTTTCTGACATCTATCTCCATCCTCAGACTGGGGAAGTATGTACTCCTACCTCATGCTTTCTTCATTCAACTGTAAGACTTAAAAGATCCTTATTTTCCATCCCTAGATCATGTGTGTGCAGTTTTCTGTTCTTTCATACCATACAGAGGGGAGAGAAAAGATTTGATTGGCTATGTGACATACCCTGCCCCTTCTCTACTTCTGAGCCTTCTCTGAAAATCTGTATGATATAGAAGAGTGTTTGGACAACAAATGTGTACTACTACACAGTAATGATCTGATACTCTCTGGTGGAATTCCAGGAATTTCTGAAACTCTGTTGTCTTCATTGCTTATTAATTGGAAAACAAAGGAAAAAAAAATCAACAGAGGAACTCAGGAGTGGCGAGGAGGATGGCCTGTCAGATTACTCATGTTTGTGGACCATCCCTATGTCATCACCCAAAGTCATCACCCTTGTCAGAACAAGAGAAAATAGTTTGGCTAAGGGTAACTTTCTGCTTGTTACTCCTTGGGCAAAGATGGATGCATGAAAGATGTGTGTTTGTGTTCTATAGAGGACATCAACCTTATTTTATGATTTTATATTTCTAAAATTAAGATCTTAATACAGCTATAAAAACCTCATTTGACAATTCACATTTATCGTGTGTGTAAAACAGTAATCTGAATATACAATATAAAAATCTTAGAGGAAACAGAGTAACTAGCATTCCGAATGCTTTGTAAACCCCATGGTGGGGGTTAACCCTATTCAGTCTTTTTTACTAAACAAGTCAGCAGTGGTCTGCTTTTTAAAAACCTTTGCTGTTTAGAGTTCTCAGGTGCATAGTCTACTTGAACCATATACTCTTAGCTCCTTTTACTGTATCATAAAATGGAAAATGGAGAGTCCAGACCTGATGGTGGATCATGAATGCAAATGAGAATCCGTAAGCATTCACTAGCTATTTTGTAGAAGTACATTAATAATTAGGCAATTTCTCTTTGAATCAAAAGGATCAACTGTGAATATATTCTTTTATTAAGAGTGCTGTCTTTTATGGAAATAAAAAATATATGTCATCCTTTTATTTTTATCCATGGGAAAGTAATTGTTTCTCAGTACAGAGAAATCAAATAAGACCTTTTTTCATGAACTTCCTCTTTCAGAAGAGGCAAATTTAACTGTATGTAAAGTTCATTGTGGATCAGGAAAGATGGAGACAAAATTTTTAGCAGGGTCTGTTGCAATAGGACAAGGCATAACAGCTTTAAACTAAAAGAGGGTAGATTTAGACTAGATATAAGGAAGAAATTTTTTACAATGAGGGTGGTGAAACACTGAAACAGGTTGAACAGAGAGGTGGTAGATGCCCTGTCCCTGGAAACATTCAAGGCCCAGTTGGACGGGGCTCTGAGCAACCTGATCTAGTTGAAGATGTCCCTGCTCACTGCAGGGGACATTGGACTACATGACCGTTAAAGGTCCCTTCCAACCCAAACTATTCTAGGATTCTATGATTCTAATTACAGTGGAAATAACTCTTTGCATTTTTGATCCAAATTGCTTGTGTGAAGTACAAGCCTCATAGTCAGTAAGAAGCATTTGGCCGATTTCTTGGCTTCCTCATATGCTTTATGCTGGTTGAAGTTGAATTATTTAGATGGATCAGTTTCACATCTGTGTTAGTCCACAGAATTGCTAGAGAGAGAGAGAACAGGAAAAATGCTGGGAATAACACTTAAAGTGGTGTTATTAAAACACTACAAAGTTTGTGAGGAGATTTTTTTTTCAGAGTTGTCCTCTCACTTTTAGTGTTCATCTGGGTAGTTTACTTTGTGACTAGTGTCTGTGATGTTCTGGAACAAGAAAAACATACATATAATACATATAAGAGAAAGAAACAAAAGTGAAATTCAAGTGGAAGTCTTGAACCGATTCTTTTCCCATCCACCGAGCCTTGGTGAGAGGCTGGCAACTTGAAATAGGTATTGTGAGCTGAGAAATAAAATGTGCACTGCATTTGTCACATGTTCACCCTTCATTTCAGATCGTTATCCACTTGCTATTTTCAGGTGTTTGTTGTTGCTGTATTTTTTTTTTATTCTTTCTCCCCTAAATTCGTTTAGTTATTTATTATCTGCAAACCTGGCAAACACTAAGAACTTCTTAATTTTTCTTCCAAGTTGTTTTCTTTCAAGTTCAATTAGATCCAGTGTTATTTACTTTCAAATGGCAAAACCCTTGAATGAGTTCTAGCATCAAAGTGATCAAAAGAAGGCATCTGAATTGCCTATTGCAGTAAAGGTGTGTGTGAAGGATACACATGGGAGATGCACAAAGAGCAGAAGATGAACTGTAAAGTATTGATTGGGATGTGGAACAGATGCCGTTTCTGGCTGCTTATAAAAGATCCTGTCTACTCTGCTTTGCAAAGGAACTTGAACGAATGTTACTTTTGTCCATTACACTTTTAAACTCTGAAAGTATAGATCGAGAGGTATGTATACTTTCACAATATTTGCTTATTTCTTGTGACTGACATTATTATTTTGCAAAACAATTCCCACTCTCAAAATGCTGCAGTAAATTCACTGTACTACAAATTCACTGTTTGTTTCCTGGTATTTCTGTGTATCACCAGTGAAGGCTGAATGGACTGTCTGTGGTATAAGAAACACAGAGAACTATTGGTGCAAATGGTTTTGCTCCTCAGGCATTCTGTAAAGTGAGAAGCCACGCGAGGGATTCTCAATCAAGGCGTAAGGTTACCTAACAAATAATTTCTCAATAGCAGAGCTTTAACTTATGAAAAACTTTAAGAACATCCACAGGGAAAATCTTTGGTTCTGCAGCTTCATATTTAGATTACAGTAGCTGGAAGTTAATTAGCCCTGCTAGCCTTTTTCTTTTAGGCTAATTAGTAAGAAAACTGGATATAAAAAAGTCAAAGTCATTTTGAGAGAGAGAACTTCAACATTTTGTACATAACAGTCCCTTTGGAGTATATTATCTCCATAATGACCATAGGATGCTCTCCATTCTGACAGAATGTAGGTCTACAGTCTCTGGACTCATTTAGGCAACGTCTTAGTCATTAATGATTTTAGGCCTAGCTGCTTGCAATTGCCAGATGAAACCACATGACATGTTGTTTAATTATGCAATGATCAGCAGCCTTTACATTTTAATTAGGGAGCCACTGTAATGAAGCGGTCCCACTTTACATATGGCTTATTGGGCTGAAAGGTCGTCTTTACTAATTGGTTGTTTGGAAATGTAATTTTGACACAGCAATACAGGTAGACTTGTCTTCACTTCTAATGTGTTTCCTGATCTTTTCTTGATTTGGCTAATTAGTGCTAATAACTTAAAGCTGCATGGCATTCCAAAACTCCTGCAGTTTACTGTATGTATAGTAGTTTCGTTAACAGATTTTAGTACTGTTAATACATGGTGACATACTGCTAGTGTCTACTCACAATTTTCTCTGGTATTGCAAGATTACAGGAACTTTAATGTCACAGATTTCTTTCAGTTAGCTGTGTGTGAAAGGGATTCCTGATGCAAGGAGTTTAAAGAACTATGCTATAATAACTATTTGCAGTACTTTTTAGAGAATATTGGCATTGTAAAATGTGTGATTTATTTGAGTTTAAGTTTTTCAATGATTAATTCATAAATATATCTGCAAGAATGCCAAGATCTCCAAAATAATGAAAGTCTATCCTTTCATGGCTGTTTGTTTTCATTTCAAATCAAAGCTGTCTTGTTTGTTTACTTTTTTAAAGAATAGTCTGTTCTTTCCACTGGGGTTTTGATATCATTTTGACAAGTAAAAGAATTAATTTACATTGAAGAATCAAATAGGTAAAGTTTCCATGTCCCCCTGCATTATTTTATGAGATATGATAAGCAGAAACCTTTCCCAACGTGCTCCACCAATCCAGTCTGCATGCTATGTAAAGTCTCTCTCCTATTTGGTGTTTTGTTTTATTTGTAACAATAAAGTAGACAGAGTTCAGCTTAGTTCCTCACAGGGATGGCTGTTTATGAGGATCCTAGCTCAAAAATATTTGGCTCTGTGTCCTTTCTCTCTTAGAGCTATTTTTGCTTATATCCAGTCGGGCAAAAATAAGTTAGTCAAGAGACTCAGCAGGAGTGTTTCAGGCAGACATTACTGCTGCTCAATTGTTAGAGTTCTCTAATAGTTAGACTAACATTGGCTAAATCTAGGGTCACTTTCACATGACATTCACAACCCTTCTTTTACCAGCCTTCCAAGAACACTACTTCAGGGTTTCTATTCAACAGCTTCTGACAGCTATATGCGATTTGATCCAGATGAGTGTCTCTAAAAAGGTTGTTTCATTTAAAAGTGTCCCTGTGCATTTCAGGAAGTCAGTCCCATAGCTCCGTAATCTGTTACTAATGTAAAGCTGTTGGAGCAGGGACATGTTTTACTGTGTTTTTTAATTGTACTTAGCAAAACAAAGATTTGAGCTTGATCATATAATTTACCAACAATGATAAAAATTAGTAGTAATGTATGAACCACTGAAACCTAACAAGCACTTGCAAGACGTGCTAGCTAGCAGTGGAGTCATTTTGTCTCCAGTGTTCCAAACATTTACATATATCAGTATTGTCAGTGTCTTCAGCCAAGGCATCCAAATTTCTAATCTGAAGTGAATAATGTTTGTAGGGTCAAGGTAGAAGGTTATCTTGTTAATTTCTTCCTCCGATTATTTTTTTCCTTCATATAACTTTTTTGTACTGGTAACTTGTCTTGGTTTTTATTAGTAAGGTGCTAGAACAATAAGGGTGTTGTTAAGACAATATGAATAAATTCTTCTGACAAAAATACACATTATTTAATAATTATCAGATAGGGTATATTAGTATGATGCTTGAGCAGTCTTTTTTTTCTCCTGATCACAAGTTTTTGCAGTTACCTGTAAAAAGTTGCTCTAGCATAAAGAATTTTAGATAATTCTTATGTATTTAAACAACTTTCTCATTTTCTTCATAGTAAATACTGGGTTCTGATCATTACCACACTAAAGTTAGCATAAAAAATTTCAATTAAGTTAGTGTAGAACTCAGATGTTTAGACTTTAGTAAAATTCTTGTTGATTAATGTAGTTTAACTAAAACTAACAAGTGGAAGATCTAGCATGCTGCCTGTGAAAAAAACGAGGTTCTTCAGGCAACTGGTCAAGCCTCTGCATAGAGGTAACAGCAAAGCCTAACATTGACTGTGAACTGCAAGTGGTTCTTGGTCATGCTAAGGCTCTTTCTCCAATCCATTTTCCTCCTTTTTGCCAGATAAAGCAGAATATTAATATACTAATTTTTCTCAGGCTATTAAATTTATGTAACTCAGTAGATAAGGCATTAGTATGATAAAACAAAGAGTCTTATGTCTTGCTAACTGTTGCAACTACTGAATTTTAATTTTAAACACCAAAAAAATGTTTTTTAGACTACTAACTTCTTTCTAACTAGTAAAAGTGGTTGGTATCTTTTAAAAGATTATGAATGGCATAATCACCTACTATACAGAAATCCCTAAATACGTGTTTGGTATGACCTGAATAGTAAACATTAAGATTAAACCTAAATGTTAAAAAGAAGTGATAACAATCATAACAGTATGATCTTATGGTATTCCACAGCATTTCAGTGAGTCATGGCTTATTAATACTTGATTGGGTTAAACCCATAATTGAATTCCCCATCCCATTTCTACCAGATTTCTTAATCTGTCATACTAAGCTCCATCTTTCTTTTAACAATGGGGTTTCTAATTTTTTTATTGCAGTACACAGCCAAAAGACCACATAGCTGCTATATTATATCAGTATAAGCTATTGCACTGAAATTATGAAGAATGATTTTTATAGGTCTCTGGGATACCTACATTGTTATTTATCTATTAAGACAACACTCATCCCTATAATATGAATGAGTCATTGCTGTATCACAACGAAAACTATTTTACAGATAGAGAGGAGAAATGCAAGCATACTAAGGGCATCTCTCTGCAGAGAAATGCATCACAGTGCAGAGTCCTGAATTTACACCAGCTGAGCTCTGTGCCAGAATAGGGCACTATAAACACAACAGCTAAAAGGCAACGTTTACTGGCTTTAGTGACTACTGTTTAAGTCTGTCTGTCTTCCTCATCTCTTTTGTGTATTTACATGCCAGTTCAGGGCAGCAACAGCACAGGGACCCCACTTCATTATGTAATTACTACATGTCCACAGTGACTTCTACTCATACATAGTCCTCTGTAACCCAAAACAAAATTTGCATCTGCATCATCTAAATTGGTGCCTGGATCAGTCATATCTCTCTTTAGAAATATCTGACAGTCTATAGCATGTTTACTGTGGTGTCTAGATATTCTGCGTAACTGTCAGTCCTGCAGATCCACCAACTAAATGCTTGATGTGAGAAGATGAGCTTTCCATTACATCTTCTGTGCTCATCCCCAGCTAATATTTGGAAATCCTAGGGATTTAGTCTGTGACAGGTGGTTAAATCCTGCATTTTGTTCTCTTACAGAAATAAGCCTGATGACACAAATATAGAAATACATATTTCATATATTTATTGTGTAAAGAGAACGGAATGGGAATTAGCATCACAACAACCCTGAAAGTGATAGAGAAACCTTGAATGTTTTCAGTTTGTACTAAGAAAGATGCTTCACATTACAGAACTGACCTTGATATAGCTCAGAATGAACATGTTGGGGGTCATTTACACTGAGAAGGCTTTTGGTCATCAGGATAAAAACAAAAATCACTTCTAACAGATCAGGATGCTCTGCTGGAGAGTCCTTGTAGTGAAAGATATGTGTTGGTGTCCTGAAAATTAAAATTCCACAGTCTGCTACTCATCAAAAGAATCTACTGCTGGCCAAAAAAAAGCACTCCTTTTTGTTTCTTCGTATGAATTAATGAACGTTAACTAGAACTCAGTGTTCTCATTATCTGACTCCCTCATTCTAACTCTTGTGCATACCAGCTGGTATTAAATTGCCTTTTTACTAACTTGGGTATGGTGAAAAAACAGTGGTTAACAAACATGGTCAATAAACGATGTTTTTATTGTTTCAAGGTGTTAGATACACAGTTAATTATATCTCAGCTGTTTAAGACAGTTGAATTCATGTTAATCCAATTAAGCATTTTAAGCAGTGACTTTATTAAAGAATGTTTTTCCTCAAGCACGGCTGCCCTGAGTTTGACAAAATAGTCTTGCTGCACAAAGTACTTTGCTTGTACAGAGAGCAGGTACAGTGCTATAACACTGCACTAGGGCCGCCTTTCGGGCGTCTGTTTGGTCTGTGTGTTGCCCTGTTGTGAAAACTGGAAGTAAATGTTACTCACAAGTGAACTTGCATTGCTGACTTTTTTTTTTTTTATAATGTATAGGACATTGCCTTAAACAAAAAACATTAATTTGTTAGGAAGAACAGTAATTCTTGGACTATTATGTAGTCATTGTAGTTGGTGGAAAAGAAGACCTGTGGCTATTGTACTGTGCTCACAGGCACACTGTGACTCCGTTGTGCATTTTCTAATGCATTGCAGAGTCTGGTTTAAATGATTAGTTAGCATAAGCAGGATACCTTTCTGCTATTGTGTTTTCAAGAAAAATATTAAACTGGGGTCCCTCAACAAGCTCTAAGGAAGCCTCAAACCTTTGCACTCCAGAGTCCCACTGAAAGACAGCTGCTGAAAACAACAGATGGTTCTTCTAAGTAGAAGAGGGTTTGGGCCCTCCTTGAACTGTTTCTCTGCTAAAACTGCCTCCTTACAGAGATATCATATTTGTTAATCCCAATGATCGATGATCTTCTGCCATTAAAATCATCAACTGCAATACTTGGAGTTGGTCAGGAAATTCTCACTGCATTTTTTTTTTGTGAAAAAAAGCTATTTTGACAAACTATTTTTGTGAAAGTGTACTGATTTTTGGAAATTCCTGAATAAAAGAAAATATTTTAGTAGCTTCAGAAAATTTTATATTTATTTAAAGAAAGTTATTCAGTTAATATTTTCTTTTTTCTGCTTTATACTTTCATCATTTTATATGTGATTTATAACAGCTAATGTATATCCTTACTGCTACATCTTAAGAAGACGATATTATAGCTGATTAAGAATAAAATAACTGAAATAATTTTAATACTTAAACACATGAAAGTAAAATGTTTCTATTACTCATTATTCAGACATGTTACTGAAATATATTGAAAAAAGGTATTTTGAAATATATAAAAATTTGTGAAACCTACACTTTTTTTTAAAAAGCAGTTAAAAATGTACTTTTGTGAGAAGCGAGAAAAAATTGGCAGGGAAAAATGTCAAATGTTAAAATTTGGTAAGAAACCAGAATTCTGAGATTCAACTGGATCCTAGATATTTTTGAAAAAGTATGACCAAATAGTTGGAGGTAATTGCTATTCATATAGTTGTTAATGTGATTTTAGCTATTCTTACAGTAGAGCTTAAGACTTGATTCTCACGTAGATCATGACCACTGAGACATATGTTGTAAATGACAAGCTTACAGCTGAACAGACTAGTTTCTCTCGTTGGTGTCCTTTGAAAACCGCTAATACTGACCAAAATACAGTGAACTAAAGATTTATTGTAGCACAGGGAAGATTCAAAAGCCAAAAGAAACCTTCAATTTTTCTGAGCGTTAAGTTTTGTGCTACAACCTGTTCTTGTTGGAGTAAGGAAGAAACAGAACTGAACTGAAGTTTAGTCTTCCCTCTTGGAAGTAGGTTGTCAGTAGGAACTTCTCCATAAGGCAAGTTTAGTGTGAGTTTCTAGGTATATTTTTTTCTCCAAACATGTACTTTTCTTCCCTGACAAAAGATATTTTTTCACTTGTATATCACAGTTTGTTATTTTAAAAAATTATCTAATTTACATATCTAAAATATTAAAACCATAAAGTCCCTTATAGTGACAGGTACTGGTGAGTTACAGAGACCTTCCAAAGTAGCATATTGTTCAAACACAGGTGGATTTTTTTGTAATTCAAGTCAATGTTAAAGAGAGGCTAGGTCCTGAAGATTGTTTCAGGTAGTGGGAGAAAACTCAAGGAGTTAGTATTTTTTTGTACAGTTTGAGAAGAACAGTAGCCATGGCTTTCTAAGGGAAAACATTGTTATTAGAACTAGCAATAGAATAATACCACAGCTCATCGTCTCTTTGTTAATGAAACTATTAAAGTCAAAATTTGAAATCTGCTGGACTGTCTTGTAAAAGCAGTATTTTGAACTCTGGTTCAATGAATCTTTTGAGCGTGTGCTTTATTTTAAGTATATTCTTAAGGTCCTTTTCAAATTTAAGTAAATTCCTCAAAAGTGTTGCTGAATGGGAATGAATCTACAAGTATGCTAATAATTATTTTTTTTTTTCTACTCAGAACCTCATTGTTCTTTTAATTGATGTTACTTTCTGAATGTAATACTTCTCCATTTTCCCGGAAGATTAAGCATGGGAAGCATCACTAAAAACTGTATAATTTCTGCATTTCTTGAACAATTTGGGAACTATTTGCTGAATAGTATTTTAAAGAAAATAGACATATTTTGCCTCTAAAATTATTCTAACTAAAATACTTCCTGTGGTTCTGCAAATCTTTGGAGGACTGCTTTTGCTGGGTTGGTTGACTTCAAGGTTTAGCACATCCCTAGCAATAAACAAGCATGTTGGGCATGTTGTTTGATGAACTTCAAAGATTTAAGCACTCAGCTTTAATTACTGATGGTTTTAGCAACAGCACAATAAAGATGGGCTCCTGCTTCACTAAATCAAAGAAATGTGACTGAGGGCCTTCTGATCCAATTGTTCTCATTTAGTTCAGCTCTCACAAACATGGTTGTAAAATATTATTGTGGCTTGAGCTGACATGAAACACCATTGTCATCAATCAAATAAATAAAAAAAAGTGTGAGAATCAATATATAACGCAAAAGCGGTGGTTTCAGCCACTTAATCAACTGCACGTTTTGCAGTTTTGTTCCCCTCCTGCCCCTTTTTCTCTCCAACTTCTAGTTATTTATTTTTATTTTTTATTCTTTTTTCACACTTCTCATTCTGCAACCTATTAAAGCTTAGCAGCTGTGGAGATAAAAGGATCAACATTTCCCAACCAGGATGGTCTGAAAGACACTGTTACTATATAACATCCAAGTGCTAATGTTATTCAGTAAAGCTCTGTGCCTTTTAGTTGATCAGTGATAATAATAATCTTTTGTCTTCCTGCTGGTACAATTATGCACACTATATTGAATAGTTACGATTGTGTGGCTTGACAGCATTCCAAGGTTTTGCCAGAGACCCTGCAATATGAACTCATTCAGAGCAGTGAGGCAGGTTTAATGGGCAAGCTGGATGAAGCATGAGGCCAGCTGGTGTCAGCTGTCTCTTAACAATGGTAATATATATCAATCACTCAGTATGAGTTTTTTTTTTTTGTGATATTTTTAATCTTTGCGTCTAATACCAATAAAACATTTACTGGGATTTAAAGGGGCAGCATTATTTAGAGGGAGGAGATTAAATGTTCCTGACTGTCTTAATTTAAGCTTGTGCTGAATGGATAATCTTTCAGTCAAAGTAAGCATTGCCATCTGATACATCTACTGTCAGGAAGATAATTCAAAGAAAACTGATGGAACCAAAAAAAGATTCCTGTTTGGTGCAAGGACTTTATCTCTGCAGAGAATCCAATGCATGGTTTATAGGAGGACAGGGGTTTTCTTCATTTTTTGCTTTTATTTTTTTAAAGCAATGTAACTTCAGGTAATAATCTGTTTGTTTTTTTAAATCAATTTTATCTCAGAATTATCAGTTCAGATTTGTATTGGAGCTTGTTTTTGAATAATAACTATTTAATTCATTACATTTGTTTCAAAGAAACTGAACTTACAAATCCAATTTGCATTTCTTGATCCAGAAAGTCACGTGTATATGTGCTTAATATATGGCTATACAAGAAAGTGTTTATGCCTAGTGTGAATCCCTTGACTTCAAATGGGGTTTATGCACATGCTTATGTGTATTTCTAAAAGAACTGTTTATTCATCTGACTACTGTATGCAAACAGTTTATTTTCTAACAGTAGTTATTCCAGAACTGAATAGAAAAAACACAACCAAACGTACTATGTCCACAAATGGAATGGTGTGACACCTGTTAGGTGTGGACTGCCTCTATTTTATTTAGGAAAGACTGTGTTTAGAAGAGAGATGTTAAATTAACTAGATAATCTTAGTAAGAAGTTCTCAAGTAGTTATTTAATATCTGTGAGAAAAAAAATAGAGCCAGAAAAGCAGTAACTAGCCATGGTTTTATCTAAATCTTGCAGATTCAAGATTTGAACGCAGATTGCTGATCTTAAAAACCTAATGATCTAGAAAGACATGTCTATGGTTTCTTTTACTAGCAATTGGGCTCACATCCTTGTTTTTCTGTATGAAGTCTCCTGTGCATCAAATATCTTCAAAATTATTCTGTATAGCTTTGAAATTTGCCTGTGTCTGACATCTGACTTTTCTGGGTATCACAATGTATCAGCCTGTATTAGCTATTGCCTGGCAAATTATGCCTAGGCTAGATGTTCTTCTATGTGAGCTACTTTGGTAGCTTCCAAAAGAAACATACCAATTTCACATACCTCCAAAGAAGCATCACAGCAAGTGGATGATGTAAGACTTGGAAAGATGATGGTACATTTACATTGCATTTAAATTACAACTACATAAGAAAGAAAAGCAGAAAGTCTGTGTGGTAATTCATGTTCTTCATCAGTTAGCATATGTTCTAGACTATATATTCTATGGCAAATTCTCATTCTGGAGTGACAGTGAAAAAAGATTTGTGTCCCTGTACCCATGTTCTTGTTTCTAGCACAAGGTCCTGGGGGTATGTGTACCAAAGCTACATACGTGGATGACTAAAATAATTTCTGGCTTAAGCAAGTCAGAAATGCTTAATCGTCCCTCATGCTCCCAAGTGTAGACTTTACATTGAGATTAAAGATCTCTAAGAATATTGGTTAATATGCTAGTAATTGTTTTTCTGTGCTATAAATCTGATATCAATACTATACGTCTGATATGGATAGCTTAGCACAGCTTTTTTTGTTTAATGTGAGGTTGTATAAAAGGTGAGGCAACACCTCATGAAGCTGAACTGATTATTGTTCCACCATTGCTTATATTAAATGTGTTGTTATCTATCAAAAAAAATGTCAGCCATGCCAAAAGCAAAAAATCCTTTCTGAAATATTGTCTGAACTCTGTTCTTCAAAAATAACCCCCAAACTATCCCATGCACTGTAAGAGGTGTAACTGAGTCCAGGAAAGATGCTCAGAGTTTTTGCACTGCCGTTTTAGAGGCGGAGAAGAAGAGGAAGAGGCCACAGAGGGTGGACTTTGAAGACAAAAATGTTGTAGCCAATTAGCTAAAATGTTACAATTGGTGCATTCTAAGCTTGATAGGCTCATTAAGCATTAAAACTCCTTGACATTTCCCTGTTGTTGTGATAAATAGGAATGAACAGTTTGCATTTTATACTTTACTAAATTGTATGTCTTTTTGGCTTCTTCATCTGTCATGTTTTACATGTTTAATTTTGCATCCATTTTATTTAAAAATCCAGCATTAAAGCTTCTTTGTTCTTTTTCTAATTATCTTCCTTTGAAAAACCTAGTTTTGTATCAATGATATTGTTTGATTTTAAAGTTTAGTAGTTAATGCTCATTGTTAAATTGCCAAAAGGATATAGACTAATTTAGCATGTCATTGCCGCTTGGTGAAAATGCCATCATTAGTGATCCATGACTTGCAGAGAAAAATAGAAAAGAAAAGAGGCCAACAATCTTATAAGCACCCCAAATTATTTTAAGAAGACCATTTTTATTAAAGGGGCTTTGAAGGGAGCCCTCCAAAGCCTTCTTTCTTTCCTTGACATAGTTAAATAAATTTAAGTATCATCTTTAAATGGAATTACAACTGCATTACAGCTAAGAACAAAAAGTAAATTGTGAATGACACAGTGTTAGCCTTTTCATATTAATGAAATTAACCTCAGGACTACCAGCTAATCTTTTTCTTTTTAAAAACTTCTGCCCCCTTTTGGTACTATTCCAGGTGCTGAAAAAAAACGCGCCTGGATGGATATTAGTGGCATGAACTGGAGAAAAAGACTTAAAGTTTCATTGTCTTTCCTTTTATTTTTGATTTGCTATTCATAACGAATCGGTTAAGAAATCCCCTTTTGATTTTTCAAACGTGTTATCTCTCTTTGTTAAGAGAAAAGCCTCCTGATAAGTCCTCATTTTCTCTAGATCTTTACAGATCAGTAGCAGGCTAATAATTGCTACCTTCAGTACTGGGTGTAAATGACAAGGTTCTAGTAGCAGAAGTGGCTGCAGGGTGGCCTCTGTGGAAAGAGTTCAGGGGCTGCCCTGTGCCAGACACAGCTATTTCCAGCCAGCTTGGCAATAGATCGACTGCTTGCCAAAGCCAAGCCATTCAGACGAGTTTGTGGTGCCCCTGTGAAAACATATTTAAGAAAGGACAGAAGAATGCATGGAAGGAGGGAACAGAGGGAACAACAAGATCAGAGGAGTAGTTGCTCAATGGTGGAGCATGCATGCCCCCAAAGGAACTGCGGCTCATGGATGCGTGAGAAAGAAGGAACAGCAGAGAGGAACCACTGTACACTGTCCTCAAACACCTGCACTACTCATTGCCTCACTCAAGGGTCTGAGTGTAACCTGCAGCAATAACAAGGGAGGGAGGACAGATGTCTGGAGTGAAGTAACAAAGTTGAGCCTGTTTTTTTTCCCTAAGTAAATGTATTCTTTGTTTCCCAACACCCAAATCAATAATTAAATATTTATGTTAACTGGCAGTAAATTAAGTTAAATTCCCCAAGTTGAGTCTGTTTTGCCTGCAACAGTTACTGGTGAGTGATTTCCCTGTCTTTATTTTGAACCATGAGTTTTCTCACTCCCCTGTTCTTCCCATTTTCTCCCCATCCTGCTGCTGGGAGGGGAGTGAGCTAGCAGCTGTGTGGGTGCTTAGCTGCTAGCAGGGGCCAACCTACCACAACTTCCTGCTTGCTTATCTCTTTGATATGTATGCTTTAGTTCTGAATGTAAGAGTTTGCCTTTTGGCACCTTTTTTGACATGTTGCAATGTTCAGCCAGTAGCTAGATAAGTGTATGATGCTGTAATAACATTTTTTTTCTGATCTAGCACAAAATTAACTTTAAAAGTCTTTTTAAAATTGTACTAAGACCACTTTTTACAGTTCTGCCAGTCTAATCAGTCTTAAAATTAGGATCAGAATGGAGTCCTTAAAACACTAGCTTTCATGCTAGATAGACCGTAGTAGTCAGTGAAGGGCTACAGCGACTGCAGACATGAGGATAAGTTGTTCCCATGCTTTGTTCTTTGTTCCTGTGCTGAGGGCTTTAGGCTGTCAATATAGCCCCTGTATTCTACTACAGCTTATATGATTACTCTCATTTAGGTATATGGTAGCTGCTAGACAGTGTTGAGTTCCAACTCCTATACTGAATAAAGCTTCCAAAGAGTACTTTCAGAGTTACTCTTCATCCACTTTACAAGCCCTCAATACTACTACAGCAACATACACTCCTATAGTGTAAATGACGGCAAGGCCCATAGCCGTGTTTTGGGTAGCTGTGAAACGACATGGTTATATTCTGACATGAATTATTCTATAAGAAAGTGGGGGCAGGTGGCTACATTGAATAATGTTTGTATTCACTGTTTTAGAGGTTTCGATAAGTTAAATTACAGGGAAAATTAAAAAAAAAGAACAAACCAGTTGTTGCATTATTTGTTTTGGAGAGGTGAATTCTTTTTTTCCCTTTCAAATTCTATTGGTCTGTAGTGATGTCTATTACTACATACCATTTTTGTCTGTGATGATTTATCTCTAGGTTCTCTGCATTGTATTTGGCACCACTAAGATGATGTTTAAACTTCAGATGGTATTTCAGTACTGGGGTCATAGCAGTAACACATGTTTTGACCTAAATGCATTAATTTTTCTATGTGCTGTTTTTCTAATATAGATTCATATCCTTCAAAATAGCTTAGGATGAGAGTGTCTGCTGAAACTGATGTGCATTGTCATTTTGATAGTGGACCTTAGGTATGCCGTAGGAGCTGATGAGATGTTGCCTTTATTTTACACAATATCCTGACCATTCATGCTGAGATCTGAATTTGCTACCATCGAGTGCAGCGGAATCAGTATGTTAATATTTTACATTTCTGTATCTACTGTGAGATGGAAAGCTTTCAGACAACAGTAGCCCTTCATCCAAATGAGGGTACCTGCACTAGATCGACGTCTAGAACTAGCTGTAATACATATAGCAGAATATATGTGCAGCCCCTGATGGCTGGAGTATGTGAATTTCTTGCTTTTTAGGTTTGCTTTGTACTGACTGAAAATATGGACCAAAAAAAGGAGATTAATGCATAATAGAAAGTGTAGTTCTTCCTAACATAAACCCCAAAGATTTGTAAGGTGCTTTCATTCATCACTAAGAAGTATGGCATTACATAAGAGCATAATTTTTAGGTGAACCTGCCCTGCCTTCCCCTTCCATCCCCTCCCTTTTTCTGTCTCCTCTCTTCACCTTTTTTTCTGACCTTCTCTTCTACCATCTTCTCTTATCCTGTCTTCTCTGCTCTTCTCTGAACTTTTCTCTCATCTTCTCTACTCGGACCTTCTCTGACATTTTCTTCTATTCTTTCAGCTCTCCCCTCTCCTCTCCTCTCCTCTCCTCTCCACTCCTCTCCTCTCCTCCANTGCTGGGTACTCAGAATCACATTTGAGACAGCATCTTACAAGTCAGTGATTTTAGTTACAGCTGCATGTAGAGCTGCATCAACTTGTTTCAGTGGTCAAGTCTTTATCAGACATAATCCTTTTCTCTTTGCATTGTGCATCATCAAATCAATATATCCAAATGTTCTTTTGAATGTATTTGTTTTTTTTTTTTTTTTCAGCATAAAGCTACCTGTGAGTTTTGCTCTGATTCTCAATATTCTTATTTTTAATTTCAGGTTGCCTTGATGGGATGCAGGGTCATGTTATTTTCTTTTCGCTTTCTAGGGTGGGAATTGTATTAAGAACCCTTTTTCTCATGCAAAACCTCCCAGTTTTTAATTGAAAATTTGTTTTCTTTGATTATTTGGCAAGTGTTCTTGTTTGGGAATTGTTTGCTTCAGGTGTTCTTAAAACTGATCACAAAGAAGTCAAATGTGAAAGAATGTCAGCAGATTTTTTTTTCAGCATTTGTCCTTATAAGGATATATTTGGGAAATAAATTTAGAGATACTAAATAACCTTATTTTCTTTTATGTAGGATAAATAATCAAAACATTTTTAAAGATTACAGTTTTATTCTCTCACCTGAAATAAGTATAATTTTTTTTTTTTTTTGTAAAAGCAAGAATATTTCAGAAAGTACTGTTATTTCTTCAGTGGAAATATTTAATTGTTTAGTAGTCTGCCACAAGAATGATCCAGGAAAGCTGTGGTTAGGTAAACACTTTTTTTTAATCCTTTATTGAACATTTCGTATAACAAAATGGGGGCTGGTCTTTTCCCTCTAAAAACCTTGTCAAAATACACCACTAAATTAGGTTGGTTCTTTCCATTAACGTTTTCTGTGAAAAATACCATTTCAGCAGAATAAGACTCTTCATTTTTCCTACACCACTGTAGTTATCCTGACCGGGAGACCATTGTACATGAGTTAGTGATCCACAAAAGAGTGAACCTGAGCAGGCCCAAACCCGAGCTGCGCTGTGCTGTGGGAACAGCTTAGCCTTCAGGCGTGTGTTGGGCTGCACAATGTCCTCGGTCCCAGGATCACCTCAGCCAGCTCATGCTGCCAGCAGGCAGCTCCACTTGGTACTGGCAATTACCTGTGTGCCTTGTCTTTATCTCAAAGTGCAGCAAGAAGTTCTTAAGGGAACTTCTCTTTTGTTTGAAATGATGAATAGAATTGTTTTCTTTTAAGAAATTCATATAATAGCTCAGATGACCCAAAGGGAGGAACTTCTCTTCATAGAGGGGTTCTGCACAGCCTGCCGTGGGAAAATCCATTCAGGGTCTGTCCAATACTGTACAAACATAGGGTTCCCATCTTGTAAGACTTACTATCAGTATTACTCTTTTTATTCTATCATATTTAAGCAGCTATTTTATTAAGCCATTTGTTGTTGGTTCTTTCTTATTGAGATAAAGAACCCTGCACCATCTGTCTCTCTCTCTCACCTGCTGCAAAACAGCCACATTTTACATTATGGTAACTTGATCTCTTTGGAACTTATCCCAACTTATCTTACATTCCACTTTTTTAAAAATATCATTGCTATCACTTAAAGAATCTATATATAATTATGTAGTTTCTATATTTTTATTGGAAGAATTTCCACCATATGCATGTTTGGGAAAGAGGTTCAAGCTATTTATCTAATGTGCTGTGCATCTAACCATAAAGTAGCTTTTTCCTATTTTGCAGAGAGGGTGAGAACAAGATAAATCCAGCTCAGGGAATAGAATCTATTTTGCTAATACTAAGATTTGATTCTCCTTTGTCACTATCTCAAACTTCAGGTTAATGGACGCTCCTATTCCAGCCAAGAAATCTCTCTCGTAATCATAGCATTGTAAAAAGAAAGCATTTTCTCTGCTTTCCTATTTTAAATGGACTTTTCCGGAGTGCTGTGTTCTCTTTTTTACAGTGGCTGTATTCATCTGTCATTTTGCTTAAGCAGTCACTCTTTAAGTCTTGATTACCCTTGCTTTGGGCAATCCCTTCTCTTTTAAATAATATGATGAAAGCAAATCCAGTGAAGCTTACACAATGAGACCTTTAAGGTGCCGCTCAATCCTATTTGGTCTTGCTAAGACAAAGATTGGTCTTTCTTTTCATAGAATTTGTAATCACAAATGCAGTTGTTATTATTCTTATAAAAAACAGCCTATGCATGCAAATACTTATTAACTGTATCAATGCAAGGCACTGGAATGGCTCTTTCTGATGCTGATTGATTTACTATTACAATAAATATTTGTCAGTTCCAGGGAATAAAAGTATTTCAATTGGGAGGATCACCGCAGTCTTTCTGAAAAAACCACTGTATTGGCTCTTAACATTCTTTTGATTATTTTGAACAGAAATTGTGACACAAGGAAAAAGAAATTAAAATTTTAAGTGGTTTTTACTTAAATTAGTAAACCCCAAGATTTTCAATGTTCACTTTGGCGTGTTGATTCGTGTCCCTCAGCTGAATCCATGTGGATGAACCGTGTTACAGTACTGGCATCTTCAGGCTAGATTTATAGCTAGCTAGTGGTAGAAACAGGAAAAAAATCCCTCAGGTTTGACACCTAGCTCACAATGAAAGCCAATAGCAGTTGTGTGCCTCTCTGGGGCCATTGATTCAAAAACCGAAATACCTCTGAAATGTGCATTACAGATTGTGAATTGTTTTGGTATTCTGTTATGCGGCTTTATAAATAATTTAAATGGGTCAACAGGACAGACTTACCTTTGACACAAGTTGGGATATAGAGTCACAGTTTCTTCTAGTGTCTTGTTTGGTCCTGGGGTGGGTGTTGCAAAAGATTCAACTGCTTCACATCAAAGCTGTCCTTCTGTGATGTGTCTGCCTGGCCAGCACACTCAGCAGTAGCTGTACCTCAGTTGCAGGGAGAGGGTGAGTGTTGCCCATTTGTGCAAGTAAATGAAAGATGCTGAGTCCTTTCCACAGCTGTTTGAGAGAGGATGCTTGATTCCTTTGTCTTGTTGTGCAACTATATGATCCCACTCATACTCTAGCTCTTGTGTAATCAGTTTCTGAACATAAAATGCTCATAGAGCTTTAATATATTTTTTTTCACTTTTAAAGCAGAAAGCTTGGAATTAAATAATTGCAGTTCAGAAATGTATCTATTTTTGACTCAGTTTAGGAACATGCTTAAAATCTGTTTATTGGAATGGAGTCTGAAGAGGTGATTGAAATAGCACATTATTTTAAGTGATTAGTGAATTTTTATATTTTGATACCAGAGCTTATGGAGCTAAGCCAATGGATTTTTTCCTATTGGTCTTGTTTAGAGAAAGTTCCGCAGAGCTATGTAAACATAATGAACGAAGATTTTTAGGTTTTGCCATAGGGTTATTGACACAAAAAAAGAAGAAAAAAAGAAATTTGCAGTCAGAAGAAATAAATGGGATTGGTACAAGTAGGAAGAAAAAAATAAATAATTTGTTAATATGAATGCTAAATAATCCAAATTCCTAAAATGGAAGAAACTGTATAGATTTCCTCCTGCACTTACTGAAAAATCTGTTAAAAGATATAAAGAAGCAACAATAAGTTGCACCAAAGTTTTTGCAGGAAACTACGAGATTTTCTGATAGTAAAGTTTCCACATCAGAAATGCAAAGCTAGACTTGATAGAAATACCAAGTTTCTGTCTTAGATGAAGTTTACAAACCTGCACAGCCGTTTCTTTTGTCTTTGCTTTGAAATGCTTGTGGGATATAAATGGGCATATAATTCTAATCACAATAGCATAACACTCCACTCATGACACCTGCCATCAGTTCCTTAGTTTGTGTTATCTCTACAGGGGCCCTAGCTTTTAAATAGTTCATTCATTGGAGAGGAAGAAATGGTCAGTGATCTCTTATTGTTCAACAACACCAAGGGGTTTTCTGAGGTTGGCAGCCAGCAGAATGTTGCAGTGAAAGTACTGTATAGAGCTGCCAGCACAGGCTTGCATAGATCAGCATTTCATTACAAAAATAGAAAATGACTGATGTATTTTCTAGGTCAAGGTGGAAGAAGTCAAATAAGGACACTGATGCCTTGAGTAGGGAAAGGTGGTTATTGGGTGCAGTATTCCACCAGCTGTGAATGGACAGTGTAGTCTTCTTTTCCTTAACTGTATAACAGTATTTAAAGACCCAAGCACTATCATGCTAACCCTGATTTTAACAAATTGCAAGTAATAATATGCTTATCTCCATTTATTTTTCTCTTAGATATAATAAGACTGAAATAGTAGGCATCAGTGTGGACAGAGTTGATAACATCTTCCTCTCTGGCAGAATTAGTTTGAAGGAGAACCTCCAGACAGTGATGATGTTAATTTGAGGTTGTTGAGGCTTTTTTTAACTTATCTTCTTCCCCTGAAACGTATTGTGTGTTTGGATACAGAAGAGGAGCCTAGCTACAGGTACTTACTTCACTTAAAGAATTTCAGATGCCTGTCATGACTTAGAGGAAAAAAAGTAGTTTGGTAAAAGCTTTAAAGCATTTGCTTGTTTTCCAGAATGTTCCTTATAACCATAGCATATCTCAAATGAGGTGATGGAACTGGAGGTTTTCAGGGATGCTACTTAAGAGAGGAAGAATGACGTCTAAGGCAACAGGATGGTGTCTCCAGATCTTTAAAGGTCTGACCCTATTATTCAATTTAGAAGTGTATGAGTAAGAGAGTAAGGCCTATGTTGTCTGGAGAAAAAGTCATTAGGAAGAACAAGCTCAACAAGAAAAAGCACTGAAAGACCATTTAAGACAGTTAATTAGTTTCTGTCCTCTAATTATTCTTCAGTTTTAACTATTGTTTTAATTTTCCGAAAGTAAGAAAAATGACGAGGTTCTGCCATTAAACAATTCATAAGAGTAGTCTTTACTGGAAATTTATCAGCTTTAGTGCAATGCTGAGCAAATTTCTAAATGCCTTTTTGGCAAAATTTGAAGAAAACAATTTATTTTTCAAAAAATATTTCAACCAATTGCCTTTCTTCTATGTCCTCTTGCTCCTCCTTTGCAGAAAGAGCAAGCTGAGGTTAAAATAGTGTTTTGTTTGCTTAGGATAGTTGTTTGAAGACATAAATTTAGAATTTGCACAATTCAGAAAGAAGTCTGTGTAAATGTGACATAGGCATAAGTGACAGGAGCTGATCTTTTGCGTTCAGAATGCTTCTCTAAGGGGAGATTTGATGCAGAGCAGGTGGCTTCGCAGATAGAGCTCCACCTGGATAAGCCATGGGATATCAAAGTAGCCTGTTACCTACTGACATACAGGAAACTGAGATGAAGTATGAAAACCTTTTTCCTGCAAATTCAGACAGCTTTTCTGCTACCTAAGGTGGAGTCAAAGAAGACTGGTTTGGCTTTCTGGTTTGGCTTTATAGTGAATGTTTCTTAATTTTCTTATTTTTATTTTAGTTATTTTTGTCTTGTATTTCTTACATTGTTGATTAGTTTTGGATTATTGCAAAGGCAAAATATGAGCAGAAAATTTAGAATGTATTTCTGATTACAGAAAAGGGAGATCTACAAGTCTTAATTCTGAGGTCAGTTCACATTCCTCATGAAGTAAAATCTGACAGGAGGTTAGGTCATGTATGCAGACTTTGGTCCTCTCTTTGGAATAAATTAAAATAAAACTTATTTTTTAAAGTTGAATGTATTTCAAGTTTTTAAAAAAAATCACATTTTATTTTTAGTCTTTGCAAAAAATCAGAGTCCTTATCCACAAGACAACTTAAGAGTTGTCACCAAGCTGCCAGATAACAAGCTTGTATTGTTCAGGAAAATATATTACAATTTTATCTACTTGTACTGTTCAATAAAACATTAGTATCTCAGCATTTTTATTTAACAATAGGCAACCTTAGGCCAGTAATTATGCAACAATTATAATCATAAAAACTGTCCCCTGCTGCTCACCTAGAAACAAGAATATATTAAACCAGTACTAACCACCTAAAAGGAAAGCAACAAACTACACTCATTTTTAATGCCCCTGCAGTGCACCATGGGAAGCTAATAATTCACCCTCTAATTAGTATCCCTTCTGCTGCTGTTGGCGCAAGGACAGACAAAGAGGTATCCGCTTCATTACAAACTCGCCTTGGTAATCTTTAAATGTCTTTCTTCTCTGCAGGTTGAATGCATGGAATAGGGGCAAATAGAATGTGCAATTAAAAAAGGTTTGCTGGTATCGCTAGTCTGACCATGCATCCTAAATCTAATGAGTATACTAAAAAATAATAATAAAAAAAGCCAGTTGAATGTACTTTTTCTCTTTTTGGCTGTGTTATAATTCTTCCTTTTTGTCCTTCATTAGTTTCTACGTTAACAGTAAAAAAGGAATACACCAATGGGATAAGGATACGATAATTTTACAGCATACCTGCAATGACAGTATTGTTTAGAATTTGAGCAATTGGCAAATGTTACCAATCTAGCTTAAGAAAAAAGTGAATGACAGTAGGCCTTAATGCTTTAGAAGACTGAGTTTAATTGTGTCAAAGAGAGTGTATCAATTTTAATACATTTCTGCTTTAAAAATCAGAATGGTTTTGCCACAGGGCACTATGGCTTTGAAATATACAAAGAACTTCTACGTCATTTTTAGTACTGTAGAGATTATAGTGGTAATACTACTGTTATGATAATCCTTTGACTCTTGTTTACATATGTGCAGTGTATTTATTGATTAATTTAAGCTTATTAAAGAAGCTGTTACATGCCTGAGGGTATTTTCAACTTGCCAATACACAGCTGATTCTAATTATTATAGAGAAATTTTTGGTTTTACAATGGCCTGCCGGTACAGTAAGAAACAAGGCCAGCAGCGTACTGGACAGCACTAAGAGCTTGTGGCTCTGGTTCAAATATGGCCTAATTCAGTTGTGTTATTTCCATTTCATAGCTGTGTAGTGATCTGTGCGAAGTCTGTTTGTAGTCTCATACCAAAACTAGGTGTAATTCTTCAGATAATTTTGAGGATTGTCTATTGAGTTTCAGAGGACTTGTCTGTTTACCTCTATTTATATCCAGTCCTGCCCTCTGTGAGGTTCTGCTTGTGTAATCACTAGGAGTTGTGTGTGCTTAGGCATATTGAATATCATGTCACAGTTTTATGAATAGACAATAGAAAATTCAAAAGGGAATGACCACAGTAACCAGATTAAAATTTTACCTTCTATTTTGATGTATATCAGTGCTGCTGTGTGATGAACAGGTAATGAAACGTCATGTTTTTTCTAATAAATAGGTAGTTTGAAGAAAATTAATGGAGCCTCATAATCCTTCTGTTTGAATATTGCAAGCTAATAGCAGGTGAGGACTGGGTTGTCAGTATGAAAGCACTCTTGTTCAACAACCCTCCAGCCTCAGTGGCAGAACTAGTTCTGCCCCACAAACAATGAAGCTCCTTTAACAATTTCTGTCTTTGTATGTGTCTGTTCCTGGTTGACTTGTGACTCTCTCCAGAATTGCTGAGCAAGCTGGTCTTTCATACTAGTTAACACCTTTCTCTACCTGTGATCCTCTTCCTGTCATCCTTCCTATCCTGCTATTTTTTTGACAGCTTACCTGACCTTGTTTTTCATAATGCTCAGTTCTCCTTCCTGCTATTTCCCATCTGTTACTACTGCTCTTCCTCTGCTTAGGCCTATCTGTCCCAGTGCTTTACCTCTTTCTCTACTCATCTTACAAATCTCAGCAAGAAAACTTAGCGGCTGTAATATAGAATAGAGCACTATTCTGTTACAGAATAATATATAAATAAAGAGGCTAATCCAGCATCCACTCAGGCTTTCCAGTATTCTCATGAGTTCCTAAGTTAATCTTTAGTTTTAATTTTAATTAAAGGAGCCACAGGGGAAGAGCAGGAGTGTAGTCTGTAGAACGAAACAGGATCTTGATTTGTTGTTGCCTCCATCTAAAATAAAGATATTTCAGGGTTTGTTATAGGACAGTAAAAGGACATATAGTACCTGTGATGGAAGAAAAAAAGGGTTTACTTCCATTCAAATAGTGCTTCATTGTTGATCCCAGTTTGTCCTAATTCCAATGTGGCCAAATTAAGAAATGGAAAAAATTGCTATCTTTGGCAGTGTGAACACTTGAAAAGGAAGTTGATGCCATTTTAGGCTATTTTAGGACTCATGTTGGGAAATAAAAGATCTGGAGGTTGTCCTGATTTAAAATCAAAGAGAAATTTATGGAAAGCTTACAAGCCCATATCAGTATTGTATCTGTCTGGACAATAAATGGAGAACTTGGTCAACTAGTTCCATAAATTTAGCCTTAGCACTAAATGTGCTTCAAAATGTCAAAATTGGATTTGGTTGGCACTCAATCATATCATAATTACTTTCTGAAGAGTTATGCACAGTTTGATACTATTATTGAAATATCTTGATAAGAAAATAATTGGATATAAATTATAACATGTTGTTTTAGTGCAGCGTGAAGCCATGTTTTGCATGACTAAGAATGGAAGCAAAACCAAAATATCCTAATTATATTCTCTTTAAAAACAAACATATTCTTGTAATAATGACTAAACCACAGAGTATTTGCTTAAATGCTAATAACATGGATTTAATGGATCTGGATGTAGCACTAGGACACTCCTATAACTGGCCATTGATCTCAATGGAAATACTTTCTACTTCAGTTGTTATTGCTTATTGATCTGACACAATTGACCATAACTTCTCTTCTTCTTATGTCATATAAATTGCTTCTCATCCAGTTATGTGGTGCACTGCATCAGGTTACATTTTTTTCCATAAAATACTATATTAAGTCTATTTTTTTAATACTGTCTGTCTGATAAAAATGTGTTGGATATTTCGGACAAGTTCTTGAAATATTTTTTGAACACACTGGCTTATCTGGAGGAGGCCAGTCTCTGAGAGGCGAAAGCATTAACTTCAACCAGTGACGCTACAGTTGCAGTGCTAGAGCTGGTCTTTTCCTCAGAAAAAGATGTTGATCTTTTGTCATAGAATTGTAGAATAGTTGGAGTTGGAAGGGACCTTAAAGATCATCTAGTTCCAACCCCCTGCCGTGGCCAGGGACACCTTTCACCAGACTAGGTTGCTCAAGGCTCCATCCAAGCACCTGTGTGCTGTAAGACTTTCGTCTTGAATCGAGATGATATGCCAACCATGCACAATTTTTCTTAAAGGTAAAATTTTGTTTTTGAAAAATACTTATAGTGCTATGTGTTCTCTGAGATAGTTTACTTCCTGAGTCTTCTGAGTATAGGTCAACCCAGGCAGCTGATTTCATAGACAGATGAGCAGTCTAAGAAGCCAGGTGGTCCAAAACAATTGTTAGGGAGTCTACAGAGTTTTCTGCTGAAAAAAAAAACCCGACAAAACAACCTGTTCTTTGCGTTGAATTTCTTTAGGAGCTGCCTAGATGATCAGTTGGCCATGTAACTCAAAGGATGTGAGGACTGTGAAAAGCTGGGACATAAGGAAGCACAGCAAATGGGCAGATCTTAAAGTGTTGATAGGAAAAAACCAGGAAAACAGACAACTTTGAAATTTTTACTGGACTAAGCATATTATCAGCAACCTTCTACTGTTTGACAGACTTGTTTTTTTATGATGGGCAGCTATTTTGTAAAGTTTTCAGCAACCCTAGTAACATTGCTTATGGTTAACTAGAAACAATAATGCCTGAACCAGCAGAAACTGAATGGTGGATAGACTCACAGACTCTGTCCTTGGCTGGCTCCCAGCTTCAACAAGGAAGGAAACCTGCAGTTAGAGCAACTCTTTATCGGCCAGAAAGTTAAAGAATATGTATGCATGAGTTATTTTTTGTTGACATTCATTTGCACAGAATCATGCCTGCTTGCTCAAAATGATGTTTCCTGTGGAGTCTGTTTCTTGATTTCACTTTCCCAGAAAGGCTGACACTCTGGAGGAGAAAAAAAACCAGCTAGACACAAACTTCATGTTTCTATATTTTGTGACTCCATATATCTTGAATCTCAAATGAGAGCTTCTGATTACTAGTCTCTGATATTCTGGCCAAAGGGGAAGTTGTGCTTCACTTGTGTTCTGCATCTCTAGCTATGTTCAAAGTTTAATGCAGGGAAATGGACCCAAACAAAGGAAATGTCTCAAAGACAAACATCTCTGATTTTGCTTGTTCTTTTAATGAATGATGGCAACTTGGGGAATTATTATAATAGTAAATATATTAGAGTTATAAATATTAGTAAATAAATTTGTATCGATTCCAGATTCATAGCAGTGATATTTTAATTATATTACTTTATTTATTTTTGGCCTTAATTCTCAGAAATATCACTATTTCTGCAAAAATTAATCATGTACATCAAATTATCATTGATTGTTTTTAATCTAGAGAACGTTTTTCCTAAATTTATTTCTAAACATTGATCAAGATGATAAACAGCTTAGAGAACATTTTAGCTCAAGATTGGAATTCAATTTTTAATATGATTATTGGCTGCTCTGAATTTCTACTGTAAATACAACATCTTTCTTAAACATACCACACGTTTGTTTGGTGAGATGCGAGATTTTTGCTAAGGAAAAGCACAAGCCGAGAATTGCTTAACATCTAAATTGATTGTTACTTCCAGGAAATTAATTTGTTTGTTGATGGAACCCTTGGCATGGCAAAAAGTATAGTAGAGACTTTGCTAAGAAAGGGAAAAACTTGTTAGTATACAGTTTCTGATGTGCTGCACCCTATTTAAAAGGAATAAAAGATGTTAAATTGTTGTTGGGAAGACAGAAGGGAGCAATGGACTCCATATCATCAACATTCTGGTTTAAGTTTCAAGTGCATCTGAATTCTGCTAGATTGCCTTCAGCTGACATACTCATTTTTTGACTCCCATGGGCTTTAGAACATAGTCTTGTACCTAGCAAATCACTGACAGTTTTCTCTCCTCCTTTCAGTGCAATTGGCTTCAATTTCTAGATTCCACAGGTGAGACTAAGAATAAACAAACAAAAAAGAAAATGGAATAGTAACTAATAAAGCAGATAAAAGATAGTATTTTGACATAATTCTTAAGTAATTTGTAAAGAGGCCAATACTTTGCGTAATGGTCCATTATTATTCCATCTTGTTCGTCTTATTTATGAAATAGTTTGCTTTATGGTGTGTAATGTATAATAGACTCACAAGAAAAGGATAACTAAAAATGTAATTACTCTTTCTTAAGGAAACCACTTGCTGAAGCAACCCCTCACCAGCAAGGTAATGTACCATTATGCTAGTTTTTTGTATAGTATAGCTCATACACTCCTTACATATTTTCACAAATTCTCTAGTGATATTCCACATATTGGCCTAGTACCCAAAATTACAAACTTTAAACTGCTACATTCCTCATTGTTGTTTTAGACCTAAAATTCTGAAAACCAGGAAATACATCTCTAAGGGAGTTTTATGATGTACAGATGTTTGCATAATAGTGGACAATAGAATAGGAAGTTTACCATCATTGTTGTCAGTTTGAGCTCGTCATCTGCTACTTTGAACACTAAGTTTCAACAGCCTATATGATTCCTTTAAAATGGAATGTAATTTGTGTACCTGTATAGAATCAGGATTCCCAAAGTGTTAGAGACTGATGTTTAGTGTAACGACTAGCAGATACAGGAGTGGAAAAGTCCAAACATTAGTGGTGACCATGAAGTTCTGAATGGCTATTATATGTAGGTAGTGACAATTTTGACACGTGAGAAGGTATGGCTTTGTTAAAATGTATTTGTGCCTATTTTTGAACAGTTCTTGTTGGCATCTCTTCTTATTAATAGCGAATCATTTAACGCGCTGTGACCCTTTAGAGGACTACATTGTAAATTACATTTATTTTCTGAGTTGGGCTTTTGTTGTGGGCTGAATATGCTGTGCATGCACAGGATCGAATGGTTATTAATAGTTCTAGTCTTTCCTGGGTTGCTAGCTGCACAATAATGAAGAAAGCAGCATGGTCAAGGTACAAATCAGATTAAAACATCTCCTGTGAACTTCTAAATTTATACAAAGCAATTAAAAAACCCTGTACTTACATATTTCTTTTAGACTGCACTAATGGTTTGGAAGTAACAAGGTAAGATAGACGTTCTGATTAGAAGAGCCCAGCAGTTCACAGATCAATAAGAACAGAATGTCCTAATACCTTCTGTACCTCTGGATGATGTATTTTGTTCCACTGACTTTCAGTTTAGAGGTACTCACAGAAATTTATAATTTTAAGATGAGATTTTTTTGTTCCACAAATTCTAAAATAACATAAAATTTAATAATATATGTACAAATATACCTATCCTGCTTTATGTATTGCAGTAAAATTAATGTGGCTCATGTCACAAAAGTTGCATGAACTTTTTGGCAAAGGTGGATCCATATTATGTATTTGACAGGCAGGTGAGGGCTCTGTGACCTACAGTGGAGGAAAGGACTTCTGAGTTCTTTCAAAACTTCAGAAATGATTGGTGGATGAAGAAGCATTAGAGAATCCACAGTTTTTAGACAGCGAAACACTTTGAACAAATTTTCCATTTAGGGAAAATGAAAATATTTTGTTATGATAATTAATAATAATTGACAAAGACCATTTGGTATAAAAAGGAATAAACTTCAGTTATTTAATTTGCTTCTGACTTTCCCATTTTATTAGAGGTGATGCTATCAAGCATCATTCACTTTTGTCAAATGTTGGCGTGTGAGTCATTTTCATTGAATGCATTTGACTCTGTCTAGTGTATTTCTGCTTTTTTCTTTTAATCTGCAAAGTCATTGACGCAGCATCTTATTCTCAGTTTAAAGAAACAGGTTGAGGGTTTGGATTGCTGCAACAGGATTACAAGAGCATATTAGCAGTGTCTGTCTGTCTCACTCTTTTAGAAGTGCTACTGGCTGCTTCTGATATGTAGGGTAGTAATTATTTGTTGATTTACTTCACTTCATGAAGTCTGCCTCCAACCTTTCCAATCCCTATTCCACAAGATGAAGAATGGGATTTTAAAGTAGTAGTTGCCTAAGGAGAAGGAAGGTTTTTGATGCTATTACTAAGACAAGTAATAAAGAACTTGCATTATCCATCTCAGAGCCAGTATCTCAGAGATGTATCGTTTGAGCACCTGTAGAAATTAGTTGAGAAGCTGATTTCCTCTATGGAGCAGAGCAGGAAGGCAAGAGATGTCCATCCCTGGACAACTGAACTTTTTCCATAAAGAATCTGTGGTGCTATTTCCGTAGCATTAGAACGATGTAGCCCACCACATGCCTTTAATGGCAAGTCATTTGGACCTGCTATGCCTCACATTCTTTCTAATATGCTCCTCTTCAAACCAGTCTCTGCTTATAGAGTCTCAGTGGTTTTGCTGCTGTTGGAGAATATGTCTGAGAGCCTTTTTAGAGTCTTTCTATGATTTTTTTAGGTTCTTGACATGGTCTTTGACCTGGCTGCCTCAATGTGCTGCTGCTACTCTCTTGTCTCTGTTCTTTTCTCTATTCCTGTACAGAATTTTTAGCTGGGTTGTATAGCCTCTGTCTTATGTTATAATTTAAAACTCTGATGTGATCTTTAGCAGAAATACCTCGATTGCAGGAATGCAAAATCACAAGAACATGTGATTACTGCAATATTCACTTCTGCCACCTTGGAGGTGCATGTCCCATAGGGGTTGCTCTTAAAGCAGGTACAAAGGGGGAGCAAGCTGTCTACTGTCTATCCCTGCATCAGTTCTAACATTAGGGCACAGATGAAACATTTCTGGTTTCTCCTAAAGGGCTACACAGTAGGATACACTGCACCAGCAGCTGCAGTATGGGTTGAAAGGCTGGAGCATATGCTCTCTCTTCACTGTACTCACCTCTGCAAATTTAGCACCAGCAACTTTAACAGACTCTGAGCCCTAGATATCAGGCCAATATATTGATACTCAGTAGGGAATCATACTAGTATAAAGTAGTCTTTCTTTTCTTCCTGTCTTGTTCACAAAACACTAGAAACAACATGAATCTTAATGTCCAGGATATTCTGGTAGTTTATGAACTGAAACCTATTTTCATGCCTGGAAGAAGCTATGAAGAGTATTATTCTAAAAAAAAAATCTACTGTAAAATATAAGTAGTGCTATCTGAAACTGCTGATTTCACTGTGGCCTAAAATGGCATATTAATTTCCTAATAAACAGAGATTCTTATCTGCATTTACTTGCTTTGAATTTTATGGAAGCAGCAGTTTCATACTACAATAAACCCAGATCAAAAAGTTTTTTTCTTTTGAATTCAAATCAGCCAAATGGGCATCTCTTTCTGAATTCATTCATGGAGCTGATCTCTGATCTGCAGCATAGTTAGGAGTTTCACGTGGTAAAAGGGGTGTAACTCATTTACACTGAATAATGTATGCATATATAATATGTGTAAAACAGCCCAATGCCAGGGACGTATCTTCCAGAAAACTATCTGTGGTTAATAAAAATTACTGTCCTTTCATGGAACTCCAGTTTGACAAGGATCCTTTAAAAGATCCTAATACTGATTAGATTAGATGTTTTTTACCTAAATTATTGTAGTAACAGACAATACTGTACTACTGGCTTTGAGTGTGTTTCTTTTACAAAGAAGGACCACAAGATTAGTTCAAAAGGGTAATAATGATAGCTACTTTGTATAACATGACTAACATACGAAATCCATGCACCATTTAAGAGTCCATTAATTTTGGTCAATTTTTTGAGTTACTGAACGACACTAGTTCTTAAGATTTCTCATAGATGTCACTGTAGAAGACACCTGCAACTTTTTTCCGCTGTAGTTAGTTTTCTACAAGCTCTTTTTCTCTTCTTATAATCTGAAGTTGATTTCAATAACTGAAAAGGTCTTGGAATGTATTTTTTTCAAATTTGACTGATACTCGATTTTATTTTTTCAGTTATGTCATATTCTTTTGGGAACCTACAAGGGGGCAATGCAAATCATTAGGCAAGTTACTATTATTAAACAATGCATATCTTCATCAGGTCCTGTTGTGATATTGTGCCCATTGGTCATGGCTGCTGAGCACTTACAGCTCCAAGTGCAGTCAGTAGGAGGTAAAGGTGCTCAACTTCTCCAAAACTAGGGGATATTGCATTAAAATAGATCTATCACAGTAAATTGAAATGTTACAAGTACAGTGAGGATTGTCCGACATCTACTTTAAAATATGAGTCTTTGGAGACTGGTTTCACACAATAATCTGAGCTGCAGTATGAAGATGGTAATTTCAGAGCAAACCCTATAAGCAATAGGGCAGATTGCCATTGTTCTGTATCTTTTTTGTAGACATTTGTGCTTTTTCTACAAGTTGAAGGTGTCATTTCTCTGTTTTACCTTGTTAGGCAGTATCTAAGAACGTATTCTCCTTGCTCTCAATTGTTCCTTGATACTGGTCACTGTTGGATCAGCGAGAAGTATGGACCGTGCATTATACCATGGGTGCACTCACAGCTCAGCCTACAACCACCAAGCTTGAAGTTCCCTTTCAGTCCATGGCTTTGTAGCCCTGGATGTGTCCTTATACCAAAATTGTGTTAGCAGACTGAAGGCTGTAGGCTACAGCTTAGGAGTCTGAGAAAGCATATAAACCCATGTAGGTATAATATATATTTGTAGGTAAAATATATATAATATATATTTGACTTTCAGTTTACTTACCATTACTTAGATATTACCATTATCTTCATTTATGCCATTTAAAATCTTCCCTGGAAGCTATTCTCTAATGACAGTATTTGGTAATGCTCTCAGCAGTAAAACTGACACATAAGTTCCCTTTCCTTTGTTAATCAAGATTACAAAAGACTACCAAAACATTTTGAGACATTGATTGTACAATTGAGTGATCTGTGTTAAACAGCTGACTTTTGTCAGCTTACACTTTGTAAATATTTGGCAAGCCATGCGAGGTTTTCAGTCCATCTATCTCAAAATGAGTGTTTTGAAGGGAGTATATATATTGTCATGGAGGGGGAAACAATTTGCACTTGCTATGAAACTGGTGACCCAGAGAGTCACAGCTCAGCTTTCGCTTTACTTTGGGGGCAGTGAAATTACACTGTTCTTTATTTGAGGTTTCTTCCAATACCACAGTCAGGTACCTGGCAATGCCCTTTCGCATACTGCCCCTCACATGCATGAGGCATTGTGTTTCTTCCTCAGTAATCCATCACAGTAGCATTTCCTTAGTAATCCCTATGGACACAGTTACTTTTTTTGTCAGTTCTGTGTGCCAAAATAGGAAACAAATCCAATTCTTTTCCTCCTTTCTACCTCCAGCAAGACACAGTTCTTCTGTCACTCTTCTTTCTTTCAGGTTTGGTATTGTAACAGTATTTGTTTTGCTCATATTGTAAAAAGCAGTTTGGGAATTTACCTGATAATCTAAACTGTTGTGTACTCCTATGATGATGCAGTGCAGATGTGTAAAATCATGTAACATCCATTCATTTAGCCTGTGTTAGCTAATGACAGAGGGCCTGCAGTTGACAAAGATTTTTTTTAAAAATGCTTTTCGTCTTGCATTCAGCAATTTGGCCCAACTGTTAATGACTTTGGGTTGTGGGAAGTGACCAAGTAACACATAGTAAGTTATTAATTTGTTTCAAACAAGCATGTAGTTTAACGTTCTGCTTAAGCCTGTCTTAGGCCTGCATTTTAGTGCTGTCAGGATCTCTCTTACTGAGAAGGATTTTTTGAAACTTACTTGAAGTGGAGGTTTATTATATTTGAACTGAAAATGAGCTGTTCTGGAGGAAATCCTTGGAGAAACTCCACCACTATAGGACACAGCAAACACAGCAGCAGCTGCAGCATCAGCATGCTCCTCACACTTTCAACTAGCAGCTCAATGAAAGATTTTGGCAAGGCAGAAGACCCAGTGGGTGCCAGGTTGGCACTGGTACCTATTGTGTTTTCTTTGCATTATAGGATATTTTTAAAAATTGTCAACCTGTTCTAATGATCCTGCAGATTGAAATGGGGGTGGGGGGACGGGGAGGGTAAAGGGGAAAATAATTTATTCTTTTTTAGGGTCTCTTCCCTGTCATGGACTTTTAGCTTTATTCTTCTACTTTCTTCACCATTCTAATTAAGAAAAATATTCAAATAACTGATGTCAAGGATAGTTTCTGGAATAGGATGATACATTTTAAGGGCGAGAATTTCCTCAACATTAACACTATAGTTTCTTACATATATTGGTCTGTCTTTTCAAATTTAAGTCTTTAAAGCCATGCTGATCTCGCGCAGTATAGCAGAGAACAGAGCTGCCATAGTTCCAGAACCAGAAGCAAACAGCAGTGCCACTGTGGTGTAATCCTCAAGCTAAGTGGGGGACCTGCTGAGCACAGAGCCTATCAATTCAAGAGAATTGGCAATATAATTGGCAATATGTTATGTTTAACATTTTGTAATTACTAGAATGTGGAGGGAATGGAATTATCTTAGCGTATGTTTTGTACAGTCTCTTAGAGTGAATTCCAGATCTAGATATACGGGCTTTCTTTGTTGACAGTTTCAACAGGAGATGTTCCATGTTGAATGTAGTTGGCTTTGGTCTAGGAGCTAAATTTGTGATTAAAATTTCCCTCAGTGTCTGTCTTCAGGAGGTGGAAAATATGGCTGCCTGCTTTTTAAGTATTGCCTCGTAACAGCATACTTTGTTGAGGCTTGGCAGTTGCCACTAGTTTCCAATTAACTCGCAGACTAAGTGCAAATTATTGGTTTTAACCTGTAAAGTCCTGGATGCCTTGGGACTAGGCCACCTGGTACCATTTATGATATTCCTGCACGTGTCATCAACAGATCACCTGTGATATAACAGACCTTATCTTTAATAGAGCGGAGCTTTTGGGGAAGGACATGTTGTGCTATTTTCTTTAGTTCTGGGCTGTCCTGAGTGGCATGGTGCTTAACCCTATGTCTGGCCTTTCATGTGTGGTGTTTCTGTGGGTGAGCTGAATTAATTAAGTGGTATAAAGGAATATATATGAGCACAGATTATGAACAGCAAAAGCTGATAGCCTGTTTAGAACTAATAAAAGCTCCCTATAAGTGTAATTAATAAGAATTTTGGAGAAGCTCAGCATAAATAATTGTAGTTGTGCTTGTCAGCTAGACTGAAAAACTTGCTTATAACAAATGCAAAAAGGTAGTAGTTACCTTTGCAAAAGGTATGAATGCACTTAAACTACAATCATCTGTTTAGGTACTTTGTTATGAATAGCTATACTCAGAAGTATATTTCTGGAGAAAAAGAAATGCTAGGTGCCAGCACATTCCTGCTTGGATCAGAACAGTAAAAGATTTGAGCAATAGCTTATTTTCGACAGTTGAACTTGTTTTTCTTTAAGGAGATCAAAGCAAGTTTGATATAGCACAGCAGTTACAGAATTTTAAAAGTCTTTTCTACAAGCAGAATTTGACAGTCTTGTTTTGAAAAATGTATTTTAATAATTAATTCCTGTATTTTGCAAAGACATAGACACTTGCTTGGCTTTATTTGTCTCACTGAAGTCAGTGAATTTATGTATATACAGTTAAACTGCTTATATCTTTATGCTGTTGAAGACTGATGTTATTTATTGTTTAGCTGTTCTGTGGTGAAATTGTCTTCTGAAAGCAAAGTGGATGGAATGCAGAAATGTTTATAAAGGGGAGGTAAAAAGTCTTAAATGAATGAGTGCTTATTGGCCACTGAGAATTTTGTAGCAAGATTTAAAACAAAACAGTGATGGTAATTATTATTTACTGTGCTTTGTTTCCTTGATCGTAAATTAGTGCAAAAGCTAAGTAGATCATTACCTCTGCTTTTATATAACCATAGATAAACTATGAGGAAAATATATCACTGACTTGAGGAAGTGTGCCTGTGCAATTATCTTCTCCCTTGCTGTTTACCATGCCTGACTATAAATGTTTTATTTTGCCCTGACCATGTTAGCATGAGTAGGGAGGTCAGAACCATTAGCAGATTGATCCTTCTCTCCTCCGTTTTATGGCCCACATCCATTGTTAGTTTCACTTCAATGATCTTTCTATTTCTCTTTCAGTACAGCTAATTTAAATAAACCAAGGTGGAGTTTTCAACTCCGATTATCTGCCACTTTCTCTCTCTTTAGTTGTTTTCTCTCTGAGCTGTCTACTCTTCAAATAATCTTCTTAGTTGTTACCTCCTGCATGCTATCTTACTGGTTTTCATTTATTTTTGTTGGTTTTATGACTTCTTCTATTGGCTGGAAGTGTCTTATCTTAGATCATCTCTGTTTATTAAATTTGGAATGAGTATGTTTCCAGACTTTTTATTTATAGCTTTCCACAAGAGAAAAATGAATATTCTTAAGCATCTGAATTCAGCACGGACACCCAATTGTCTTTTGACACTGTTATTAGCAGCTTTCATTCTTGAGAATCTACATTTATTTCCACATTTACATGCCTGTGTTTTAGTCATTTGTCTTATACTGCAGCTACAATAAGACAGGAGATACTTTAACATAAAATTAATATTTATCCTGGCAAATGTGACTGAATTGCTCATTGCTCTTACAACAGTGTTTGATCAAACTGCCAGTCATTCAGCTTATTAGTGTCAATGTTTGCTACTGATTGTTATTGTTCTTCAAGCAGTATCATTTTCCGTTCACTTGCCAGTATCCTGTGTTTCTGTACACTTCAGAACTCTTCAGTACCCAGGGTCTTGTTCTGGCCCACCTTGTCTTTTCCCATAGGATTCCTGTGTCAGAGCTCCCTTGAAACCTGTGTTCTCTGACAGTCTCGGAGCAGCTGTAGATAGCATAACTCTGCTTCTCTGTCGTATTTCATATGGCATTGTTTCTCCAGATATGTTTACAGCGTCCCCTCAGGAACTCGTAGCAAAGTGGCTGTGCAAACAGGTATGACCACTGTGGTGCAGTCCTGTGAACATTTGTGCAGGACCAGGTTATTCCAGGAGACCGGTGATTCCTCTCTCTTTTTGAAAAGTGCCATGGGAGTGTTTACATTCCATGCAGAGAGAAACCAGCAACTTTGAGAGACTTATGTTTAACATCTGCTTTGAAGTAGAGTGCTTCTAAAAGAGTAAGCATTAATGAAAGGCAAGAAAATGACAAAATAATGTGTTAGAGAAAAATCCAGATATAAATTATTTGGGAATGATAGTTTAGTGGAGAAACTAGCACTATGCTGGAGGAGTCCATAGAATCTAGTGAAATACAATTTCCGTGTTTACAGAACCACAATGCAGAGACTATAATACAGAAAGGAAAGGATACAAATGTGTATTGAGTCTGGCTGGGATGGAGTTAACTTCCCCATAGCAGCCCTTATAACGCTGTATGTATATAAGGGTAATATAATGCCATCATATGAATTTGTATTTTCAGTTCTGGTCACCTCATCTCACAAAGAGTATAAAGGAAAGAAATGTAGTTCACAGAAATTATAGCAGGCAAAACTAACTGATATTTTAATACCATAAATCAGTCAGGCATAGGAAAAAACATTTTAATTTTGTGTTTAGTGCAGTAACACAAATGCATATTAGCCTAAGGCCCTGTTTGGGTGTCCAGGATCTAAGAGCTTTGTACACACTGGAAATATTAATAAATTGAATGAGAACCATGTATGTGTGACTATGTTTTTCTGCAAAATAACAGGTGTTGAGTGCATGTATTTGGGCACCTGTTTTATTTGGCCGTTATTTGTCCAGAGAGGCTTATTCGTGCTAAATTTAGCTAGGCTGTGGCAGAGCATGAGTTCACTTGGGAATGTGAATCTGTGAAATATGCTTTCAGAAGAGCATGGTGAATAATTTAACTCACTAAATCTCTTTTCCAGCTTGCCATTTAACTTTGAATAGATTTCAGTTTTGATTTATTTTGTTCTTCAAGTTATTCAACAAAAAGTTTATGCAAATACGTTGCAGCCTAAGGATAGCTCGTATATTACTCACAGTGACTATAGCTTCTGCTGCTGGTGATGGGACCGATTCAATGCTCACTGAAGTAATTGGAAAGGCTCCTGTTACAAAATTTCAGTTACAAAATCCTACAGATATTTTTTCCGTTTACTTCAGTGATGAAGCTGTGTTCTCACCTGGCTACTCAGCTCTGTGACTGGGCTGATGGCTCATATAACCGGCTTTCTGCTGCTTGACAAGATGACTTGAAAATCCACAGAGAGTTCGTAAAGATTATCATGAGACTGTTCTCTCAAAAGATGTGCATTTCTTCAAGATATTTTATCTTTCTGAAAATAAAAATCATTGAAACATACGTAGACTTGCAAAACTGTCTAAAAAAATGATTTATCAATGACGGTACATTTGTAATTCATTAAGCTAATTTTAAATTGGTAAATACTAAAAATATATTTAAAGCATACCTATAGGACTTTATGCATTATATAAAAGGAAAATTCTAATCTGGAAATATTTTTTACTAATTGCAATATATAACAATAAAGTATTTCAAAAGAGTTATAAATAGCATTGTTTCTAATAATTAGGAATAATATGTTCTATTGTTAGCAATCAGAAAGTCTGGGTTTCATTTCTTATTGTCAGAAGCCCTATTGGGAAATGTGTCTGAATAAGAACTACAGGAGAGCAACCTTGCATTGTATGATTCGTAGAACGAAAACATTAATACACTTCTATATTATTTCCTTTAATGTCTGATTCTTTTTTCCTAGAAGATGAAGATGTATAGAAAACTTTATCTAAAGTAAAATCTCTTGAGATACTTAAAATGGTGTGGTTTTTTGTTTAGTGTTCATGATTTATAAGAACAATGTGTTTATTTGGATTCTATCCATGAAATCTAAGTAATATCTAAAGATTATTTCTGAATCTGGTTTTATAATTACTAGGCCTTACTTAGTTTATAAATTTAGAAAAAAATTTGCTTCATTGTTTTATTTTCAGTGACTAGCCATACAATATCCTCTGATTATATCAGTTGCTTAACCAAGTGAAAGATTCAGTAATGTGCTCGTTTTGTTAGTCACTTGGCAATTTTTATGGCAGTCAATTCTTTGAATTCCCTCCTGACACGACTAAGGATAAAGCATTTGTATATACTTCATTTATATGCATAAGTATCACTTGATCTATCAATGTTATTTTGGTTTACAAAGTCCATACTAACTTATAAACACTTTCTCCATATCCACCCATCATTTCCAAGCACAGCATCTATTTTGATGATGAATCTTTAACCCCTGCTCCTTTCTCTGGAGGTAATTGGCTGCATTTTCAGTGGAAGGCCTAGAAGGACTTAGCTTTTTCAGTGGTTATTTAAGAGATTCATGTGGCTAAACGTCATCTTGTTTACCTCAATCTGTTCTTTCAATATTACCAAAACTTTGTTCCATCCCGCTTGTTTTTTCAATTGTTTGAGATATATTCCTTTTGCATGCTAGATGTTTTGTTGGTAGTATGAACCCATGGTAATCTCTTTCATCATGTTTCTTTTAATGCCATATGCTTGCACTGCTGGATTTTGGATTTCCTTGGGTATTTGCAGAAAGAGTAAACAGAGATTTATTTTTTCCTGACTTCTCTCATTGCTTGCATGTTCCAAGCTTCTATTTTCTTGTAACATTTAGCAGCCAACAGTTAGTTACCCTCTGGACTGTTCCAAGTACTCTGTGCCCATGTAAGGTTCTTGAAAGTATCATTGCAAATATTTGGAAGGAATAACCTTATTTCTTTTGTTTTGTGAATAAGCTTTTGAAATGCACTAGTGGCAAAGGAATAACAGCAGGTGCCAAGTGATTTGAAGTGTCTGTAGTACAACAATTTTCTATTAAATTAACTGGACAACAACTCATCCATGTACAATAACCAGCTGATGAGAGACGATTATGTTAGGCTGTGTTTTAAAGAGTATAGTTAATTCAGTAGATGGCACTATTCCTCCTGAGTCACTGAGCTAATAACCCAGTTACAAGGAGGTTCTCAACTATGATAGTGTAATTTTGTTTGTTTGTTTTGTTTTTCAGATGAGACAGACTAAAATTTCTGAATATGTGAGTCCATTAAAAGGTCCCATGAGATTATTTGCAAGAACACGAGCAGCTTTCTGCCAGATTCCAGTGTAAGTGATTATTAGATTTGGATAAATATATAATTGTGTTCCTTTATATCTGAGCAGTGCCTGCACCCCTTTTGAGTTCAAACTTTGGCAAAAGTTGGATTCAAACAATGGCATGATTAATATGGTGGTTCTACAAATCTTGTAGGCTTGCATAAACTCTTACTGTTGCTTGAAAAAAGCAGTGCCACTGATCTTTACTGATTAGTCCCACCTACCTATTGCCCTCTGATAGTCATGGTGGCATGAACATGCCTATATGGATTGGGAAACTGATCTGGATTGTGACTAAGCGAGCAAAGAAACAATCCACCAAAAAGCTAGTCACCCTGGCTACTTTTCCTGATCTGGTTCATGGTACAATAACCAAGAAAGTGGCATAAGAGAGAGCGGTACCAAACCAGAAATGATCTTGAGTAAGCTGACTAGGCTAATTTTTTTTTAGCAACATCAACAGCTTATAGCAGCTTTAAGTGTTCATGGGCTGAAAACACTATTGCTGAATTCTTTTGGAAAGAATATTTAAAACTTGCTCTGGAAATGCTTCCAATTCTGCAAATTCAGACCCTGGTTTAGCATGGACGTCTGTGTGACAGAAAGTGCTGTAGCTACATGAGGCACTGATCCAGCATAACTTCTCTTTGTTAGTTCCTTTGATCCCTGTAAAGCAGGCATAAAACTCTAATGTGTACCAGCAAGAGTGACAGAAATACTATTGTGTCAGCAGGCCCAATTAGTTAGTGCGCTAATCTGGTGTTAAATACCATAGGGCCGCGGCTTCCTTATGTGTGGGAATGTCAAAGCTAAAAACTTGGGCAAAATAGCATCAATTAAGAGAATTAAATAATAAGAAAGAAAAGTTGTACATGTTCTGTTTGTCTTTCTGTCCTCAAACAAAACAAGCAGCATAGCCTCTGCACTTTCTTCGAAGAACTTACTTTTTATTAGATTGGATTTTTCCAACTAAAATTGAGGCATTTTTATCACAGTTGTCTTGAAGATAACTATTACCGTTATTTTCTTGATTTTTAAGAAACTATGTAATGTAAATTATTCTGTGATTCTACTTTTTTGGTGGATGTAAGAGTAACAGATGTGGTGACAGTCTCATTGCAGATATTCAAAGCTCCCAGAATAAATCCTGAGTCTCTCTTGAAAAATATCTCAAATGAGAGATGAATAAAGGCAAATGAGGTAGTCAAAAGGACTAAACCAATGATTTCTGAAATATGTTTCACTTCACCAGGTGTGAAGTTGCTTCTTACATGAAAGACTTAATGGATGTGGTAAAAATTTGGTACTGTCCTTATTTTCAAGTTTAAGGACTGGGGCTGCTCACATGCATGAGTAGTTACTGCGTTCATTGCATTGTTCCCTTAGCCTAATAGTGGTGAGCTAGTACTATCTAGGAATATAATGTATGCAACTGTGTTCTATCTAATGGAGCTCCAACTTTTTAAACCAAGTAGAAAACAAAGGTTATTTTAGAGTAAACATAATATAGGCAGTCAAAAACATTTTTCTTGCTTTCAGTTAGATCATGTGACATCTTCTAAAAGAGTCCACAGTCATAAATGGAAAATTAATAAAGATAGTGGGCATCTCTGAAAGGCAAGGGTGGAATTTGCTGCTGTGGCTTGAAACTGCCTAACCTAGAATGAATTTTATTTAATCCCAGTATTGTTTTGGAAATGTGGTGGGAACATGGCTGCTTTCTCTGAGGAACTGGCTGTAGCCACATGTAGTTTCCTTCCTAATTTGCAGAGGTGGAAAGGGTAGGCAGGTAAATATTTAGTGCAGCAGAGCACTGGCATATATTTGAGTGGAGTATAACTGAATACCTAGTGCTGTTACATAGTAAGATAACGAGTTGTGCTTAGTGAAGAGTGGGTAGTGTATAAACACAAATATTTGTGGAGATAGACTTTGGATACTTACAAATTTTTAGTTTTTATAATAATGCCTTATCTCCTATAACTGCTTCCATTAAACAGACATCAGCATTTATCAAATGGAGAATGATCTGTGATTAAGGCATAGTCGGGGGATTTGGATAATCTCAACACTATGCCCAATTTGGTTTCTAATGTCAAGTAAATAATGCAGTTACTTCATGCAGGTTGCATACTCGATATTTTGGAGCTGAATGCTTATGATACTCAGGGTTCCTGTGCCTACTCCTATCACCTTACAAAAGTGAGTGTTCCTTTAGCCGTGTTCTTGCTACAGCTTTAGTTCTATTATTTAGTTCTCCTTTCACAAAATAGGAGTAATTCCTTCTTACTATTGAAGGTTTCTTTAAGTTTAAAAACTTAACTTTTCTGATGTGCCTAGCCGTAATTATATGAGAAATCTGTGCGTTTACAGTATTGACACCTAATTTTCCTAAAACCAAAGAAATGATAGGCGAGAGCAAATGTGCATCAAAAAAGAATGATAGATTTCCCCCCCCCCATCCAATAGATTTTAAATTTCATTTGGGATGAAAGCTCTTTCCTTTATTTTATTGTTAGCTTGGTCATATCCTCCCATTAATAAACTATGATCTAAAAGAAGCCCTTGAGAAGCAGTATCACGCAGTTCTGATGTGTAAATATCATGAGCTTGGTTTGAAATAATGAAACTATTAAAAAAATAACCCAAACCAACAACCTATAAAAAAATATATATTCTAGCTTTCTCACTGAGAGTCTTGAGGGTTATATCATTTTACTTTTTATCGAATTCAAACTAAAATCAGAATATTTCATGCAAACAGTTTATTTCAATAGGGAGGTCTTTTAAAATAACCTGAGTTGCCATAAAATGCTGAAGCTTGGCAAAACTGAGGAGTGATTAAAATAGTTGTTGTTTTAACTTGGACTATGAAGCCCACTGTTTTCATTCTATATAATTTTTTCAATTTTATCTGTTAGCTGTTTACATGTTTATGAGCTATTTGAGAGTGGGAAAAGATTTTTTTTTTTCCTTCACTTATGTATATTTTTATCTACCTGTTTATAACTTAGTGTTTTATACACTGTTGTATGAATAGCAGTCACCCCTGTATTTCCAAACTGGTAAAATAGAAACCTGGTAGTTAATATTGATTTATATTAATTGCTTAAGGTCCAAGCAGTGATCCCCTATTGTGTTAGGTACTGTTCATACAGTATTAAGTCTTTGCCATCCTTGCTCTGACTGCAGTATTAAGATTACTGCTTGTAGCAGGACAATAAATTATCAGATTGCATTTCCTCAAAATAAAAATACCTAAATTTCCAACATGGTGCTGCTTGTTTGCTCTCAAAATATTAGAAAATTAAAGAGTCTGGCAATAAATAAATTTATTTTCTGTACAGAGCAGTAATGATTCTCTTTGCATTCCTTCAAATTCCTCCTGAATTGTCACTCAATAATATGCTACTCCTGTCAGTCTAAAAGGATCCCAGGTGGATCGCAAATTGGCTTTGAATGCATCCTTCCTCCATTTATATTGTTTAATAAGCTAATACTGGCTCTTAAGTCAGTACTTTCTGTCAGGTTCATGTGTGTCCTTTTTACAGCAGTTTCAAATTCACTAGATAAATCTCTGTTTGAGCTGTCAGCATATGCATTGTACAAGACCAGCTTCTGCAACATTCCCAAAGCAAAGCAATTAAAACATTGCATTTCCCTTAGCCCTTCTGGCCCCTAATGGCTGTTTATATTTTCTGTGAGGGTGATGGAAAAATGAACAGACTTGCTCAACATAGAACAGTGGCATTAAATGATACCAACTTTCTTTAAAAATGCACGTTTTGCTATGCTGAATACTTTCTTATCCTTTCAAACCACGTTTTGCATGGCAACTTTTTTTGTCCTTGCAGACAAAAAATGGTTCTGTGCTAATGAAGACTTAGTAGCTTTTTATCTCTGGTAAGAGAAAGAAACTTTCATTTGCAGTTGTGGTGGCCATGGAAGATAGTAATGACTATGGCTTACAGCAATTTTTTTTTGCATCAGCATATATCCACATGGGTGATTCAGAGTTAATTTTAGCTGTTGGTGAGGTCCTGAAAGCTTTACCCATTTTTTCTCTTTAGGGATGCCCAAGGTTCTCTTGTTTTACAGTTCCAGTTCTTCCTCTGTGAAATTGAGGCATGTGCATGTGACAGTCTGTTTTCATGAAGACAGATCACTATCTGCGCGAGGTCAAACCTCCTCAAGTCCATGAGTTTTGGCAGCCACATCACTCAGAAATGGCAAACGACTATCACCTTCCCCTCGGCATGCTTAGTTCTTTTGAAAATTTGTCTGCAACTGTGTAGATGTAACAGAACTTCTTTTTCTGAAGTATAAATATCTAAACCCAAGAATGAGGGGAAGTACATAGAGCACTTTCCACAGATTTTTTGTGTGAGTGAAATTAATTCTCTCATTCTTCTGGTATTGTCTCCCTCACGTGGGGATGCCTGAAACTACAGAGGAACTCTCATGAATACTGGGATAAGTAAAATTCAAGGAAATTATGTAAGAATTTGTCTGTTTTAAGGTAGAGTAGGGAGACTATGGGCTTCCTTCTCTAGTTTCTACTCAAGTTTTTGTGTTGTTTTTATTATGTTCAGATACTCTGCCATTAGTGAGGCCAGGATACCATCAGTAGAAGTTCTACTGGAAAAACATATTGATTTATTCACGGTTAAATTTAAAAATGTGCATTTCTGAAGCTGCGAGTTGACAATGCAAATACCATCTATTGGAAAGTGGGGGTGTTTTTTAAATGTTTCACTGCAATAGAGGCTATGGCCTTTTAATGTTTTTTAGACAAAAACTTGAAACCAGGAAACAGCTGACTTATCGATAACATCCTCCTTCCCATAGGAAATATAAAATAAAAGGATTCAAAAATTATTTACTCTTAAGTGTGAGGGGGGGAAAGTTGAGAAAAACCTTTCAACTGGAAAAACTTTTCTATATTTTCTTTCAGTTATAAAATACATCTTAACTAGGAGAATGTGAAATATCTTAAGTGGAAGATGTTATATCTTCATTTTCAATGGCACACTAATTAAAAAATAAATAAATGGATTTAACATTGATCTTAATTTTTTAGACCCAATATGATTTTATATTTCCTTTAGAATATTTAAGAGACGAGATGTGACTTTATACATTTAAACATTTTATATGGTTCTTGAATTGGAAACTAGAACTCGTATGAAAGAGCGCCCTGAGTGTGTAAATATAATTAGTCTGGCTATTATGAATCAAATCCTTCATAATCCTCATACATACAGAGACTGAAGGATGGGATCTGTTTGTCTTTGTAACTCCTGAAATAGAGCTAATTTGCAATGGCTACGCTAATTCAGCTTATCTATAAAATGAGCACATATTACAAGTGCTGTTTTATAGTTTTAATATGCTGTGATTAATTTTATAACTAATTTAAAGACTTGGAGACTAATTGTTTATTGTGCATGCACACACACAATAGACTGGCAAAAAGCATACTTCCATAAGACCTTGGGACAAGAAAAGATGCCAGATAACCTCTTGCAATCTCTTCTGCTCCTTATTTAATGATTAATATGAGCAACATGCATTGTAAAAGTTTAATAAACAGTAAAACACATTGGTAAATGTACTGTCCAAATAAGTGTGCTGCATACCTTTTGGTTGCATTAGGTCATAAATTGTAGTACATCTCCAGCTGTAAATACAAGGTTAAAGTCAAGAGATCATTATCTTCACTGTGGCCGTGTAAGGAACCTGTGGTGTCCCCCACCCCACCTAGTATATAAATATAGTATATATATAGTATAGTATATATAAATATAGTATATATTTATATATACTATATAGTATATATTTATATATACTATATATATAGTGTGTATATATATACTATATATATATACTATATATATAGTATATATAAATATACTAGGTATATAGTATATAGTAAATAACCTCATCCATGAAGATGAAAAGCAATGGAATGAATGCTTTATGGCAAATACGCTGCTTGAATATAATCAAGCATTTTTACCATGTGTAGTTGAATATACAAATACCCGTCTACATATTGACATGGAAGTTTCCAGTATGTTGACACCTGTGGGCTAGGGGAGATAACTTTTCTATGGTTGAATTCAGTCAACTGTATTTAATTTGAGCACAGTCTTGCAAAATGCCTCAGGAAGGTTGTTTGGCACTTGCATGTTTAACCACATTCTGGACATATCTGAAATTGCCTGCAATTTTCTTAAGGTAGTGGGTGAAATAAACCCTTTCAAAGAAACTTAACATGATTCAAAGTAGATGATATAAATTCTTTGTTTTAAAGATGAGTAGTGTCACTATTTTATTTGACAGCATTATTTGTTAGAAAGTGCTATTTTCATTGCATATAAGTAATTGTCTGAACATTTGCATTTGTTTTTTACAGCCAACGTAGGTTACTACTAAAATACTGTGTCACTGACAGGTTTATAATTCTGCTGACACAGGTTGGCAGATAGACGAGCATCTCCCATGGAATATAAACATAAATTTCAATGAATAAATAGAACAGGGTCTGTTAGCACAGTCATCAAAAGAGAAAAGCCCCATAAGAAAACAGCAGAAGGCTTTTGACCCTTTAAATTATAGCTCACTGCTACAATGAACTGAGCTTCTTTGCACTGGCAGTACTCTGGCTACCCCCTGGCATCTGCTTGTATATTATTCACATAAAAATTCCAATGGAAGGTCACATTGCTCCCAAAATTAAGTAGATAATAGACTGGATAGTTCAGGTTCTAGGTCAGAGAAAGTCTTTTATGCTGTTCTGCAAGATTCAGGGCCACACTTCTATAGCGAGCTGTAGGAGAAAGGAAGTTATATTTGAATATTTCTCCGAGTGTTTTCTGTATAACTTTTGTTGATTGTAAGATAAACCTTGAAGAGATTATTTAGAGTAAGTAATCTGAACAAACATTAAACCAGGGAGGTGCCATAATATTATAACAAGCACTCACTTTCTTGGAAGCATTGCCCAGGCATGGGGTTAGAACTTTGTCCCACTGACTTTGCGGGGGGTAAACTGGGTACTGACTACCAGGCTGTCTGCTGGTGTGACTTTGAGTTTTTCCAGGGTGAAATACTGTCCCACTACTTAACGTTTAACACATTTTTGAGCTCCGCTGCCTTTTTTTTTTTTTTTTTTAAATTAGGAAGATGAGCAATGTCGAGTAGTTGGGTATACTGACATCAGTAAAGTTGATCCTGCCTACCCTGTTAGTGACTTTAGCCTATCAACACTAATATATTCTCCGTGCTAGAAGAAAATGTCCTTTTAGAGCTAAGATTGACTTCAGAAATTAAAGACAATTGTTTACCAAGCTAAGTCATTGCACCCTGTTTACATTTACACATAATACATGTCTATATGTGGCTACATGTACTTAGAAAACATCTATCTGCACATCCAAAAATAGTGCAGACTCCAAACATGGGCATGATGTGACTACAGCTACTTGTAAATGCAAAGGAGGGTTAATATCAGAGTCTGAGTTTTAAATCCTTACATCTTAGAGGATGCAATTACCATAGTTTAGTATGGGTATTATTTTTTTTTCTATTAGTCAGGCATTGGTGCTTGGTCCTTGTCTAGATCTTGGCTGGCTTTAGGACTCCGAGGTTATTACTGCCCTGTGGCAGCTATGATCTCTTATGAAATTGTGATCATCAATAGTTACACTAAAATTTACAGGCATCCCTTTCAGGCAGTTGAGATGTGTGACTGTAACCATAACTCAGCTAACTTAAAGCTAACTAATTACAACACTGAAATGAATGAAGCTATGAAATGTGGGATTCTGTCTGGGCTGCTTCTATCTTTCAGTGACTCTGCCTTCCTCCCTTATGGCTGTGGCCCCAGCTGAGCTGTCTGAATTAGAACTAGTTAGAACACGTTCATTAATGTTACAGACATTACTCCTTTTAGAACCTGTTTTTACTTTCCTGACTTGACTTTGACAGTCCCTTTACTGCTTGTACTGTTCCTCCTGATTGTCATTTTCATACCTGTTATTTATATTGCTCCCATTACTATCTTTGAACCTTCAGTGAAAGAGCAGCAAGCCTGGGAATTACCATAACAAAAGACCTTTTGTGAATCAGCTAAATTCAGTTGTTTCCTTAAGGCAGAGAAAAGACATGAGGATTTTTTTTTTTTTTTACAGAAATTCAGTGTAATTCTTAATATTTGTAATGGTTCCAGAGACTGGAATTATTGGAACTTTCATAATAGATTCAATAATATATGTGGGAAAGCTTTGTTTTTCCTCGTAACAGATTCAGCTGGTGAGCAGGAAATTTTTACAGGGTAGTTCGTTAATTTCTTTATGTAGGGTCATGGGTTTTTTTTTGTTTATATATTTTTCATGGGAATTACTGTAACTGTGCCTCTAGCTGAAATTTGTCATTGGCACTTTGGATTTTCATTATTGACAGATACTTTTGAAAGGTATTGCATATATATGCTACATTTCTTAAATAAGGGTATCTTAGATAAGGCTCAATGTGTGGAAGTGTTCCGGAAGAAAATCAAATAGAGTTGGGTAACATAATTACTCTAATAGATGAAAACATGTCTGCAAACAACTAACAAATAATAAAATAACTGAAAGATAAAATTGTATCCACCAGGGAGAATTGTTTTTCCCTGACTATCTGCCTTAGCTGGCATACCTATGTTCTCATTTACATGCAGCATTTACACTGATGTTCTCCTGTAAACTTTTGCCACTTCTTCTTATTCTTATCCATACTTTACCCCAATTAATAACTGTAAATTAACCCTAGGAAAAAAAAATATCATGGGAGGAGGAAAGAAAAACTGTAATGCACTACAAATTCATTAAAGCAAGTTATCTTGTAGAGCAGATCCATTTCTTTAAGGGGAACAGATCGCGTTGAGAGTTGTAGTTAGTCTTTAGTGGAGTTTGTAGTAACGTGTGTGGTTTCTTAAGTGTGTGCTGCTTGGAATAAAGTATGTAGTGGCTCATGCTGTTATTTCCTCGCTTTTTGTGTGTGTGCTGTTTGTAAAGCAAACCTAAATGCTTCATTGTGACTTCTTTTTTGTGTGTGTCTGTGTTAAAACAGGACCTGGTATAGAACTGCTGTAAGCATAGTTGCATAGTTCTAGTCAATTAACACTAGACTAATTTCAAGTATCCTTTGTAATTTATGAATAACACAGTAAAATGTAGGCAGCCTAACATCATACTGATAGGCTTCCCGTATGGAAAAGGGTTTAGTGGTGAAACCTGCAGTCTTCATTCAAACAAGTCTTTTTGTTGAATTCTGTGTTAATGTCAGAGAGGCATTTGAGTGACACCTATGGCTGGTTTTAGAGTTTAAAATATCGCTAGTTTTCTTTTCTCCCTTTTACTATTCTTCAAAACACAGACTTTTATCACAGGTTTGTATTTAATGTGAGATGCTTTCTTCGTCTTTTTGAAGAGTAGAATTTCTTTGTTGTGTAAACATCTGATTTCAAAATAGGTGTACTGTAGGAGTCCATATGAAGATGTAATAGATGTGCGACTTAAAATTAAATCCAATTTACCCAGAGGTTAAAGGCAATAGTAAAGAGATCAGATAGACCAGAAAAGTCTATAGTACCTCCAGTCTATCTATAGTACCTCCTGACTGAAGTGCTTCATAAAGTGTATAAACGCTTGGGGTTAAAAACAAACAAAAAGACTTTGAGAGAACAATATGAAGTATTCGCTAGCCTTCAAAATAGGCAAAATAATTCCAAGCTCTGTAGTCCTCTGCCAAAGTTAGAATGTAGTTTTCGAACTGTTTTGTCTCATTTTTTGAGTTAACATAATGCCACCTTTCCCCCTGTCTTTTTATGGAGTATCACTGCCTTGTCTGCCTGAAAGATTTCAAAAGCTGTTCTCATTTTTCATTGACCACATATAAGCAGGGCACGCTATTTTCCTGTTCAGAACTTTAATTACACATTTCATGTTCCTGATGTAGAGGTGTTGTGCAGCTAACTTCTGTTCAAAAGAGGGAACTCTACTTTCATGCCTGGCCCCCCTTACTAATTTTTATGACCTTGTTTTTAATTCCTGTGGTACAGACAGAAATGCATTGCTGTTCATAGCAACAACTTCCAGATCCACAGTGGTCAAGTAGTAAACTGAATCTAAGCAGTCATGTTACATTTCAGTAATAGTGTACAATAGGACATTAGGATCATTTTATGGTTATTACATCCACAGAATCACAGTAAAGTGAATAATGAGACATAAGATGAGAAGCAAATGCATTCAGCAGCTATATAAGGATGGTTAATGCATAATAAGTTTTCACTCTGGAATGGTTTGTCCCTGAAAGATGTCAAATCTATGTTGTAACGTACCATGATTTGTGAATAAACCAACCAAAATACAGTTCTATTTATGAGATCTCTGAAACTCTAGAAGCTCAAAACTTGAACATGGCGGAAGTCTATTCCTGCTGCAACTATACCTTGCCAAGTTACTGCTTCCCTTAAGGCCTTTTTTCTACCGTGTAAATCCCTCTTTGTAATAGCAATATCTAATACGATTTCATCAGTGAACTAGTAAATACTGATTAGAAATTACCATTGGTCTAATCCAAATATAGTTAACTTCCCACTGGCTATAAGACTTAGGTGAAGTAAACTACAAGTGTAAATAACTTGCCGTGGAAAGCAAGAATGTTCTGATACAGCAAGCTTAGGTCTTTTTCAGTGGCTGACAGTTTCCTCTAAAGCATTCACCAGTAGTTATGTTTAGAAATGAGAGGGGGGATTTTATGTTGAAATTTTTATCCCACCACGATTGTTGTAAAGACATCTCTTGACCTGATGGAAACAAGAAATTGGTCTTCGGTCTGTTCTGGCAGTACAGATCTCTAGCTCTGACCCTGATTTGTGTAAAACCCCGTATTAATCTATTACTCTCCCCTTAGCTACTACAGTTTGTAAGGAGCAATAATTACAGTCTCACTGGGGAAAGGAACAAAGCACTGTATGTTTGTTAGTAGACTGCCTACCACAGTAGTCATAGTTACCTTTAAACTGAAGTTTTTAGATTCTAACCTACCAGAAATACAGGGAAAAAATAGTATCACTTGGTTGAGTCTTCTGTTTGGCTTTCACTAGACAATAAATGGAAAATCCTACCAAATCTACATGTTTAAATTTGCTTTCAGTGAGACAGAATGCTCTTCAGAATTTATTAGATGACTATTATTTCCCCAAATTCTGATAGATATTAAGAAATACAATTTCATTTTACATTTGTGAATTTATTGAGCTAAAGAACAAGAGACTTATCTAAGGCACTGGAGGGGGAATCTGCTCACCTGAGATTATCTTCTGGTATGCTCTGAACTACTTATATGACAAAATTATTATGTTATCTGTAAAAGTCAGTCTTAAAACACTTTTTCCTTGTAAATACATGTGTGCAGTGCCTGGTATAACTGCTATCTGAGCTTTAAAAAAAAAACAACACCAAAATCTAAACCACGAACCCATTAAAATTCTAGTATTGTCGGCTACATAGTTCTGTTGCGTTTGAAATGCTTCACAAAACCAGTGGCTTTTTTGTTCCAGAATTCTGTTTCAAAGAAAGAATATATAAAGTTTTGAAATTGTTGACAGGGGACTTTCCAATTTTGTTTTGAGTTTATTTTTCAATTTTTTTACTAGTTTGCATTATATTAGAATGAAAAAACTTGCGGTTATTGCAGTGATTTCTTTCTTTCTTTTTTTTTTTTTTCTTTTTCTAGATATATATTGAGGTGGGGAATTCAGTTATTTTCAGTTTTAATTCTGATTTCGTGAAGTAAAACTTTCATCCTCCCCAGGCTTCTAGCATGCATCGAGCACTGGAACTACTCCAGTTCCTATGTCGAACAAAGGTTTACTGTGATACTATCCTACTGGGCCATCTTGTAGATGAAGCATTGCATCTTTCAACTCTTCTTTCATTACTCAGTTGCATTGACAGCAAGTTTTTCTAAAAATCTTGAAAAAAAAAATTAGCACAAATACTGATTTGGAAATTCTCATGAGAAACCTTACTCAAAATGACAAAAAGTGAGGCACAGCCAAAGTAAACTGTAGATTTAATGACAAATATTTGGCCTGAGTCTTCTTTACTTCACTATAAATCACAAATAACTTATCGAACTCTCTTAAAGCAGATTTAAATTGTAATGGAAAGCAGTGTTGCATCAGAGTGCATATGCAAAAGAAAACATTACTGGAAAAGCTGATTTTTAACAATCATGCCAAAACAACATGGAAATACATTGACTTACAAAATCTTTCTGTATAATACATTCTCAATTATTTTAAAATCCATTTTATTCTGATCCTACTTATTATTACCAATTAGCAAGGAGATGGAGCAATTTTTTCTGAAAGCAGTTTGAGAGAAATACATTGTTCTGCATGCTGCAACTCTGCTGATTTACAGCTTCTGCAGCTCAGGAAGCATCTCTGGATATGCCACTGTTCTAGTCAATGCAAGGGGGAAGGGTTTTCAGTGTGATCTCACATTTATGACATAACTTACAAATGAAAACATTACACAGTGAAACATTATAGTGCCAGGGTCATTAAGATATACTGAAATTTAAATGATCAGATGTTGCAGTTTTACAGACACTATGCTCTTAAAGCATTTTTCACTTAATTCTTAAATATGATCTAGCCAGAGAGAATGAGAAATTCAACATTCATTTAAACAAAGACAATTTCCTTGTGCCAAATGAAAAAAAATCCGTGTCATTAACCATATGAATATTGGAATATCTTCTGAGCTGGGTAATTTGTAGATTATTGTACAGGCCTATTTTTACTTAAGTTGTCACATACTGTTGAGTTTTTCAAACTGCCACACCTAAACAAAAGTATTGATAATATACAGCTTTTATATAGTATTTTAGACATTCAGAACACTGATTCGAGGTACTAAGTGTTTCACAATCACAAATTACTTGCTCACTACAAACGCATTATCATCTAGCAAGATAAAATTGAAGCAGAAGAATTAAGCCCTTGGTTTTAAGATAAAGGCACTGAAAGAAGAAGCATCAGAACTCAAGAGTTGCCATATATGAAACTTGAGGTATTGTAATTTCAAATTTTTATATAATGAGACAAAAACTTGCAAGTGACATTTTAAGAATAATTGGGACTGGAAAGAGGTGTGAAACCACAGGAAGAATAAACTGCTTTAGAATCTTTGGATCCTATGCGTCTAGACTGGCTTAAATGAGGTAAAAGCATTTATATTTATGGTATGGGATGAACTCTTTCAGTGTTATAATAGTGTCAGGAAAGAGGAGGAGCAAGGCAGGAGGAAATATTTGATCATCCTCTGGCTGCCCAGAAAACGGGACATGAAGTTGGTAACAGGCACTTCTATAATGAATTGTGTCCTTACCATGAACTTAAGTCTCTTCTAGCAGGATAAGTAGCCATAAATGCTTACATTATTCCTGACAGACTGTATGTGATATTATCCACTACTTTCTCAGCAAACCTAGACGACTGTGGGCAAATCTGCTTTGGCCATGTGGGATGGGATGCAGATAAATACCAATAAATATCGAAGTATTCAAAAGAAACTATCAAGTGGAACCTCAAGAATGGGGAAACCAAAAGAAAAAGAAAATGCTAAATTTCTAATAGTGAGATCACCTAATGTACCAAAATGTTACCACCTAAAATCAGTTTGTGCTCTCCTGCCAATCCCATCTTATTTGCATTGAGAGAGGTTAAAAGAAGATGGCAGATGTGCGCAGCATATCAGGGTATGAGAGAGTGTATATTTTGCAGTACACTTGGTCAAACTGCAGTGTAGTGTTGGCACTGGTCCAGAAGGATGAAACGTACCGGCTTGTTTTGATAATATTAATTAAATAGTGTGAAAGAACAGAATGAGTGATACAATCATTGGTTCTATAACTGGTAATAGCCTCTGTGGTGGTGTTGCTTTTGTTGTTGTTGTGTATAAACAGTGCTGAGTGCCTGAGGGCTTAGTATGACAGATGCTGCACATGTGCATGCATAAATTCTTACATGCACATATATGCATGCAGACAATAGTGAGAAGGTCTTTGGCTTAAGGCCTTAGGACTATTTGAAGCAAATACGCAATGTGTCATGAGGTAAGGAGTGGTATTTCTTCTTAGTAGTGGCTGTGATACCAGGAAAAAATGATTAGTGGAACTGAAGAGGAAAAGATAAAGACAACAGAAAGACTGAAAAAAGGAGGGAAAGTGATAGTTGAGGAAGAAAATACACTGAAAGATACTGGCAATTGGTTTGATATAGAGTGTAGAGAAAGTAGGAGAAAAATAGCAATTCCATTTATACCTGTAAGTGCTAATCCTCTGTTACTGGGAACTGCTTTATAGTCTTCAATGTGCATAGATTCTTGCCTTGACAGGACTAAATTTAAAAGACAAAAAATAATACATTAATTCAGTTTCCTCATTCACTTGAATTTCTTTAGCCACCAGAAGACACTTTAATGAAGGTCTTCTAAGTGAGTTGATTTTTAGGGTTGTCCAGTATAAAAAAAAAAAAAAAAGTAATGGAACTACTTTCCTCAACCAGTTGAATCTACATTATAAAACAACTTTAAAACCTTCATGCTTTGGACCCTAAAGAGAATAAACAGCCAAAAGTTTCATTTGAAGCTAATTCTTAGCTTATTTTTGCAGCCCCCTGCTCTCCCCTCTATTCACGTTGACTTTGCTGAACCAGCACTGCCTCTGTCAGTCTCGTACACTGGAAGGACTATGTCTAGATGAGCAGGTTGACTCAGCAAGTGTAAGACCAGCAGGCTGGTTGCAGCCAATTTCAGCAGGAGGATTTGAAAGTTATATGTTAACTTGCTCTGCAACCTGTTCAGCAAAACAGATGGGGAGCAGAGACAGATGCAAGGGCAAAAAGGAATAAGAATGCAAGGGTAGTAGGACAAAGAGGGGAACATCGTAAAGGGACAAATAGAAGAGTGAGGAAGAAGAGATTAAAAAAAAAAAAAGTTGATAGAAAACTCCTAGACTATCTGAAAGAAATATAATTGATTTCTGTAATTTTTTTTCTTAGGCTTTAATGGGAACTTCATATTTACCTAAACAACACAAAGACTTGGGTGTGAATGCATAGATGTATACTCATTTTTTGTGGAAGTATTTCTCCTAGCATTTGTAAATAGGCCTTTAATAGGTGGGGTTTATTGCTGCTGATAGATTTTACTTGACCTAAGTGTTAGCTTACAATAGTGGCTTATTTAAAGATCAAGTTAGTTTTCTCTTGTAGTTTCTTGCATTCAAATTGCTGACTGGAAAAAACAAAACAAAACAAACCACAACAAAAACACCAAAAAAAAACCCAAGAAAAAAAAAACACAACCAACCAAGCAAAACCACAAACCCTTGCAATTTTACAATATCATCCATGTTCATTATACAATATAAAATGATCAACATTGCAGATTTTGTAGAAGGTCATTTCACTTTGAAAATCTTATTTATTCAGAGAAATTCTAGAATTGTTTTGCTAAAGTCAGTGAAGTTATTCTACCTTTAGTTTAGTACAAGAATACCTTTTTGTTAACTTGTTAAGGAGATTACTAATATTTGCTAGGTTTTGCTAGTATTTATATGTATTGTTTAGTAGAATACTGTAAATTGGTGTTTGGCAGTTAATAACCTATCTAATCATCATTCATAAATTATTTTACTCATAATTTAATTAGCTTTTGCTGTGGTAGACATTTTCATTACTCAGTAATTCCTTTAGCAAATATATATTAAAGGTTTAAGTGCAGTTATCATTCTGTAAGAACTGGTTATATTACTTGTTTTACAACAGTTTCCTGTTTGTGTGTGATATTTAATAAAATCTTAATATCTATGTAAGCACATGACTTGTATACATCCATTAAACAATGACACTGTAGCTTACTCCAAAGTCTTCTGGGATCTTTTCATTGCTCACGAAGACTTCAGAATAGGTTCATTAACTAATCTGTATTGCGGTTTCTCATATAGCACAGGTACACTAACCAATAAAGAAAGTGAAATTTGGCTTATTTAAGACAAATCCACACTAGTTGTGCATTTCTAGCTCATGAACAATAACATTGGCTGGATAATTTGCTAAGAGTTTGATCAACTTTCTCACGCTATGTTTCAAGATCAGAGAAGGATGACATTAAAAAGCACACACCACTAAGGAAAAATAATAATCTAATTTTACTGAAGATGAACAAAATTAACCTTCATTTGAATATGCAAGCACGTATAGGATTTGGCAACTTAAAAGTGTCCTTCTCCGAGGACACAGGAGGCAGTGATAAAACTGCCTATATTCCAGCTCAAAACTTCATTCTTAGAGGCTTTTACACATGAGTAAGTGCTAAATAATAATAATAAGCAGAAACTGAAACAAACTACTGGTATCTGAAGGGTGTCAACGCAGTCAAGATAAAGAACTGGAAGCTCTTCAAGTGAGTCGGGGTGTGACAAAATCTGTACTGATGAATGCTGACATCCTGAATAAAATCACTACATGACTTCACGTAGGTCAAGAAACTACATTGTTTCCCTGAGCCACAATGACAGCAGGGTGACAGAGATTAATAGCTTTGTATTGACTGAGCAACTTCCAGTTCCTTATCTTTGTCAAGTCAAGGCTCTGTCCAAGAGCTGAAATTGTTATTAGACTTATAATTGCAAAGACATTTAAAGGGTTTCCCCTTAAGGGACTATGAAATCCAATAAACCTTTCATAAAACCTCAAGCATTCAAGTGCAAAACCCTTGTCTCGGAGACAGGCACGCTCACAGCCATAACAGGGGAAACCTTGAAGCCTCATACATTGAATAATGTTTGATTTATGAAGTTGGTTTTGAATTTGTATCAGTTGTTTTATTAAAAATATATGGAAGAATGTTTTAAATATGAGTGAGCTGTGTTCACTTCTGTCTTGATCAAGTACTCTATGTGTCTGAGCTGGAGGTCTTTCTTCACCTGTCACTTAGATTCATGAGAGCTCAGGAATACTGAATTTGTATTGCTAATTTAAGGCGCTTAATTCAATTTGGATGAGATTAAATCTCAATTCCTCACTGAAGTTTCAAAATAAAAGCTTTAAGATCAGGCTTCGGTTTCTTTATTATTGTTGATTTGTAAGGAAATGTTTGCAGCATGTAGAGAGTTTTCAGTACCATATGTCAGATTTACGTAATGAACCTCTTTGAATGAGAGAATGCAGTGTTTTAAAGCAGTAGATTTAATGCTTATCTCTGTGGTTTACTTAAAGTCTGTTTCAGTACAACATAGTGTAAATTGAGAGATTGCACTGGCCTCGGGAGATACCAGATTCTTTCTTTTGTTTAAGAAGCTTCAGCTTTGCTAGGAAATTATTGTGGCTTGTCAGTAACCCACACTGTGCTAAATTTTCTGTTACTCTTTTTATTTACTTACTCTGGATCTTAAAGGGCTTGAATTGATGCCAGTCATAACAATGGTCATTGCAGTCATTTTGCAGCAGAGCAAATTATATTGCATGGTGCAAAGTAATGTAGAATCTGCCCCCTGATTTTAAAGATGGGAAATCTCAGAAAACTCTACTGTAACTTATAAACGCTGTTGACTTTTTTCGTTTGTTTGGTTTTGTTGTTTTTTTGTTAAGACATTAAGACATAAACAGTTAACAATTAAAAACTATCTTCTTAACAGGGATAATCAGATTTATTAGTCATAATACATTCAGGCACATACCTTTATATGAGCATTCATTAATTCTTCCACTTTCAGCAAAAGTGAATGGCATTCATCAGATCTAGTTACTCCAAGTCATACAGCTCTATACTAGTGTGTCTGCAGCCACAACAGTCTACTCTTTAGCTATTTCAGAATGTATTGATATGTGCTATCTTCTTATTCCAGTAATTACTGTGCTTGCCACCTCCCATAGTTATAAGCCATATCCTAGGAATGTCCAACCGATCTGGAGGTTATACCCAGTCTTCCATTTTGCTCTAGAGAAGAAAGTTGGAGCTTTTTGACAATAAGAAAATGTTTTAGTTGTGAGGACCTGTAAACCTCAGTATTGAAGTGACTGCTACATCCATGTGCATCCACTGAATTATAAGACGGCTTATTTCTTGTTTGTCCTGTGCCCACTTAATTCACACACGTGGTTTTAGGCTAATGCAACAATTGTCAGATTCAAACCTTTTTTATGTTTGCAGAATAAAGGACGTCACTAAGATCATGCAGTGTTAAATATTACTATGAGGATCCTGTCTATACTTACAGAGTATAAAAGCTAGATAGACATAAAAACTAACTGAGATTTTAGAATTGACTTTTCTACCTTGTCTTGAGATTCATCCAAAGATTTGTTGAGCAACATTGCTTGGCAGAATAAAGAAAAATAAGAAACCGTTTCAGCTGCCATGAATTTCAGTCAGTATAAAGGCTACAATAAACACAGCTGAAACTAATTAGTCTTCGTGACATTGAAGAGCCATAAATTGCAGGATTAGAAAGGATCTCTGGACTGTTCAAACTGTTTGGGAGCATTTACAAACACACTACTAGACTATTGTAGCTTGCCTTAGGGGCAGACTTTCAAAAAATACTTTTTTCCATTTTTTTTGGTCAAATTCACTTTTATTCAAAAAGTTCAACTAAATAAAAATAAAATTAATCAAGCTTTTATTTTCAGTCATCTTCAGTTTCTGGATTTTGTGACAGCTTTACTACTGACTGATTTGGTGACTAATATAAGAAGGAAAATGCAGAAAGAGGAAGGGTTGTAACTGATATACTTCAAATATCTGAAGGAGCAAGTATTCATTAATTCCTTTTTGGCTTGACCTTTAGATAGAATGGCAAGTAATTTTCTTATTGGCTGAGATTATTTTTTTTTAATTTTCTAAATTACTCAGTACTTTTTTCTTCTAAAAACTTTCTAGTGGTTACAATCTAATTCAAATGAGTGAGTTGTATTAGTTACTTTATGTATATATGTTTGCAGGTACATCTGTATAGAAGCATGTCAGTATGTATTATAAAGAAGCTCTATTCCAGTTTCAGAATCCTGAAATCTGCTTTTGATAATGATCATATAATTATCTTACATGTAATGTATGAACAATTAGAGATATTTTAAGCTAGTATCAAAGTTATAAGCTGTTATGGCTTGATTTAACCCTGTCAAGAGATATATTTAAAAACTAATTTAATTTCATCATGCCTATTGCATAGAAATTGGAGAATATAAGAGATCAACATCATTTAAAACTTGTTTCATACATCTTATGTGTGTTGTCTGGAAAACATGAAGGTGAACGGAATGCATCAGAAAATACAATCAAAAAATCAGTAAATGACATTACAGCTTAGCATGTGATAGGAGTTTTTTTTTTTTAATACTTGGACCTCTTCTTTTTCTGCCTAGAAACGTTGCCAGAACAGTGTTTCATGACTTCGGTCATTTGTTTGGTAGTTCAGCTAAAATTTTGGATAAATTGTACTGCATGTATGCATGTCAGTCCAACCCCAGGCAAGCAGACACCTGACACACTGCATGTCCAGTGAATACCCTGAAACATTGAGATTGACTGTACACATGTGACAAAGCACACCCTTCTCTCCTGGAAATAAAAATAAGAGTTTTTTTCTTCTGTGGCTGACTGACCAGTCCTGTAATGTAAACATAAGCAGCTTCTCCACTGGCGTACCTTCCATTGTGGTTTATTATTGCTTGTTTAGGTAAGATTTTGCTTTGATAGGGATGTCTTCTCCAGAATAGCTTTCTGAATTTCTCCACTGAAATTTGTCAGAGTAAGAGGGCTGCGGTTTCAAAGCACCCATTTAAGAAGTAGTTGCTGCTCGCTGCATTACTCTCTTATCTGGTAACTTTTTTTTCCTTCCTGAGAAAGTGAGAACTTAAATCGGCTGGAACTACCTTGTTATGTAATACAGCATTACATGCATATTAGCAAAAGCAGGTAAGCATGGGATCTTGTTTCATGCAGTGGTAGGAACATGTTCACCGAGGGTAATTGGTAGCGAAAGTTCAGTGTGATGTCTTGTCTTGAATGTAAGGACATAGTGTTTTGTCTGCTGCTTACACCTGGTGAAAAATGCCCAAGGAGTAAACAGGAAGGATATAACAAACTGGAATGGACACAAACTGGAAAAAGTAGTTGTTAAAAAGGCTGAGGTATGAGGTGAAAACTGAAGAAAGTCTTAGTGTTTATGTTTGGTGTTTTGGAGCGCATAGAAAAAAAAAGGAATAATATCATTAATCCTTCTGAGTATTTCTGTGAATATTTGATTTTTCATATTATGCTTTTTTTCCTCCAGTGTTTTTCATATATCAGTGCCAATCCTAATTTCTATGTATATTGCCACAAACTAACTTGCCTTTTTTACTCAATTTGTGACCAAAAAATTAAGCAGTAAAAATGTGACTTAGAGAAAGGTGTAATCAGTTAAGTTAGCCACTGTCTATTGGGTGAAAATGAGCAGTCTGGCCATCCCTTCTCTTATTGAATGTTTACCAGTAATTTTATATCCATGTATATTATTTTGTACATCTTGCTCTTGTATATACTAATAATCCTCTGGATTCTTATTCGCATAAGTATACTATATATTCTCTGTCCATAATTGTGTGTAAGAAAGAAATTAAGAAAGAAATTAACACATATATTCCTAAGCTGGTTTGTATTTTGCTTATTGCAATTGTTGCCAGTTAGTGCAACAAGTCAAGAAGACAGGGAGCTGGTGGCCTATTGATCAAATTACCAAAAAGAATGGAGTGAACAGAGTAGTCCAATATCTACAACATACAGTTCAAATTCCTAAGCAAATTTTTTGAAGTAAAATTTGAATCCTGAAGTAATAACTTAGTTATGTGGCAAATAGAATAAGAAATACAAGCTGGGTGACTGCTTAACTCTCAGCATAAAAGGCCAGTTGGCAGCTGCCTTTTTATTAATAATCTAAAGCTGGAAAACTAATTGCAGCTGTTCCTTCCTTTCTTTTTTTTTTTTTTTTTTAAGTCCTTTTCCAAACACTAGTTTTATGGTGGTCCATCTGAATAGTGATGTTTGTAGTTGTGGTTAGATTTACTTATTTATTGAAATAAACACTTTAAATGCTAGCAGCATCTTTAACAAAAGTTCTCTTACCAAATCCAGAAGACAAACTATCCAGTAGTAAACTAATATTTCAGTAGCTATATTTTGTCTTATAGATGCAATGACCAGTTTTAGAAATCATTCATTTCTAGGAATTGTAGAAACAAAAGTTTCAAAACTCTCTATATGCTTTTTCTTATACCTAGAGGGGAGAATTAGTCAATACAATTTCTGTTCAGCTATGGGCTTCATGCGTGAGTTCAGGAATCCGTGTAATTTCTCAGTTTCTCTGTTATCTGTGAAATGTAGATAGGGAATTTGTAACATACCTTGAAATCCATCTTTAAGCAGGTTCAGTAGCCACTCAAGATTTCATGTGGTGCTTTTTCAACATATTCTCACATTTTGGGGAATAGAAAATAATATTAATGTGGCCAATAAACAATTGGATATCTCCCTGTCAAATGTTCCCCAAAGCTTCTTACCAAAGCTTATGGATGACAACATACTGCAGGAAGAAAAGCTTTCTAGCATGAATAAATAATTTATAGCAAAAGTTTCAGGGTTCATTCTACAATTGTACTTTGTCAGTAGTGCTAGGAATCAGTTGTAGTAGTCATTTGGTTGCCATTTCATCAATTATTCCAACAGATGATTTATTACTAATCATTTTGCTGCAATTGGTGAGATACTTAAAGCACTGACAGCAGCCAGATGCTGTGAGCCTAATCCTGTCCAGTTGAAAACCAGCATTGTATGAATGCAGCTTAGGTGATCTCACACAATTCATGCTGTTTTCCTTCTCTGGTTCTCTCTTGTTTTTGCAGTCAAAAGTGATCTTAACAATACATTAAGGATCTGTGAGCTCATGAAATATCAATATGGCCACCCATTATATAGAACAATCACTATGTGTAACTTTGTACTGTGGTCAGTGAGTATCCTACCATCACCACCACGGAGAAGCCAACATTTCCTAATAGTTGTTACGCAGTGGGAGCTGTGGCAACCATTGCTTTCTCTCCACTGTTCAGGAAGTACTGGCGCTAACTATGCAATTAGGAGTAGTCTTGTAAATTTTGATAAAAGACATTTTTAATAGCACTCTCTGTGGGGGAGTTTGTTTGGTGGTTTTCTTGCAGTGTTTTTTTTTTTTGTTTGTTGGTTGTTGGGGTTTTTTTTAGGGTTTGGGTTTTTTTTGGATTTGAAATCATCATCACTCTAAAAGTGAAAAAACTACAGTGGGTTAACTTGCTGCATTGAATAAACAGCATTGGCAATTTGGTTAGTGAATGATATTCTTTTGAAGTATATTCAAGCAAGCAGTGGATGCTGAGGACATCCCAGTCCTATGCAAGACAGTCTGTTCTCCTAGTACTTGTTTCACATTGTTTTCTTGTTTGTCCTGAGATAGATTTTAGTCAAGTTACTGAGTGTAAATGAGCTTTGCCAAGTCATCCAATTTTCCTTTTTAAATTCCAGAGGGAGCTACAAAACAGTTCTACTCCATTCATAACAGTATTAATCTAACTGTACAGAACTGCAGAGAAGATGGTAAAGGATAGAATAGAATTCATTACACTTTTATCACAGGAAAACATGAGATTTCTTCAAAAAGTTTGGGTGAAAGTAGAAAGAGATGAAAAGATAAAATCAGGCTATTCTTCCTTCCAATTCCTTTTTCTTCAGGACTGAAGAAGCCTTAAAGGATAGTAATTATCGAGCTAAGTAGAGTTCCTGTACTGTTATTATAACATAAAAGGTTTCCACTTCTTAATTTTGGTAGTACAAAACTTGAAAGATTGCAGAAAATGAACTTATCTTCAGCAGCTGCTGCAGATGTTATTTATTACATAAATACAAAGCTAGAAAAGAATTGTTGTTATTGATTATTGATATTAGTTTTTCAGTTTCACTGAAACCTCATTTAGGACTGTGTATCTACTGAATAAATGTGATAGATTTACCAGATGTCTCATCAGAGATGATTCCTGTCCTGAATACTTAATAGCCCTTGTGATTCAGTGACATGCACAAATATAAATCACATAAAAGCAGCGTGTTTTAAATATAACCACTACTGCACTTTAAATCCTGGATGTAGGATAAGGGTAGGAGTGCTTTGCTGGATCTGAGCCTTGTTTAAAATGGGGTGCCAAAATGGCAAGTAATAAGCCCTAGGACGGAAAGCAATTGCTGTTATCTGCGTACAAATACATATAATCATGTATATCACCTCTGTGCATGATTCCATGTTTTAAATTCAAGTGAAATTGTAAAGACACATGAAACTGTGATTATTACAGCTTTCTGATGTTAGGTGTCATTCAGAAGAAGACAAGGGGAGTAAAAAGATAAAGTGCTTTAAAAGCATTTAGTGAAGAAAAACTTTTGACCTCCCTATTGATTGTTAATTTTTTTTTAATATGGAAAGTGCGAAACAATTTATTTTCAGAAAATATTGACTTCAAGAATCCTAGGTCTAGGAGGAGAATCTTTATTAGTTTATATAATCAAAATGATGAAAATGTTTCCGTTTCGGTAGCCTTAGTTCTGTTTCTTTCTTGAAAGTAATAAACACTGTACACGGGAGTATTGCTAAAGTAGACTTCTGATAGCAACCTGGGGTGTTGGATAAAGTTACATTGCTCTGGGAAAAAAAAAAAATGGTGTTTTTATGAGTATTTCTATAAATGAAAATACTTGGGAGAGGGTGGGGGAAGGGAATGGTGTTTGACCTACCGCTTTAAAATTGAATGTGTGGGATTGTTTCCTCACAGGTTGCCTAGGTAAACAGAATATTTTCTAATATTCTGGATTTGCCAGAATTTTCCTGCTAGATGCTTAAACACGCTAGATGCAGGTTATTATTGTGTGTGGAGAGCTTCAAGCCATATTACTTCCCTTCTTCACCAGCTTCCTCTTTACCCTGCAATTGGGCATATTCCTTATATTACTGTACATATGAACATGTACCCACTCAGTGACAGATTGGATAGTATCATGTGGGACATATTTTCAAATCAAAGGGATTAGCTAACATATAAAAATGGTTGGAAACAATGCTGACTTCACTGCTATTACAACTTAAGTGAACAAAAACTTTATCTCAACTTGGTCTGCCTCTGAGCCTTGCATATTTTAGCTGAGGTTTTTAAAGTCAAAATGTGTTCTTACAATTTTCACATCAGTGCTAATGAGGATGCTTCAGACCAGATAAAACTCATCTTCAAATAATTCCCTTAGTATTCCCATAGTCACCCCAATAGAATAGAAAAAGAATTAAAACAAAGCCTGTCAAAAAGAATTTTTTTAATAGTCATATTCAAGAATCTCACTTCAACTTGTTTTCTGCTTGGTCAGATTTTGACCCTGGACTTGCATGGAGGCAAATAACAGAGCAGGATGTAGCCCAAATACTTTATGTTTACTTAGAAACTGTTTTAATATATGCATATCTTTTCTTTTTTTTTTTTCTTACTCAATTTAGCTATATATATTAGTCTTAAAAAGAACTTGTTGAATAATAAGGCTCATGTTAGTGGTACTGTTAAAAACTTATTTCTTAAGGATATTCTTGACAACAAGAGGTCTTTGGACTAGCTGCAAAGCAGAGACGAGTGAAAGTGCACAGTATATTTCAAATAAAGTAAAGTAACATTGGTCGTCAAAATGGGTAGGTACTGAATGAAATAAACTAGAATTTGTTGATCTGTTGGGGAACTGATATAGTTGTTTATATGAAATGATCTGTGATTATCTAAAATTCACCAGCTGTCAACTGGTATGTTGATAACTTTGTAGAATATCTCCCTTTGCTTTTCAGTCTGCAAAACAAAGGATGGTACAATTTTGCTATTTAGTGTTGCTTATATATATATATATATCATAAGCATATATATCATAAGCAATATATCAAATTTCACTTATCTTAGTGAAAGGACAAACAATCTAAATGAAATAAAATTTATGTAGTTATGAGCTTCTCAAGTGCAGCTTCTTTGGCTACTGCCATTTCAGAAGGAAGACAGCGATGTGTTTTCTTGGTAGTGCCAACTGCAATTTCCAGCCCTGTGGTGGGAAGTGCACGTTTTCAAAAAACTGGCATTCAGTTGCTCAACCAATAATCATTGCCCAAACAGCTACTGTTTGTTTCCTCTAAAGAAAAAGCAGCATTTCTGCTTTTCACGTGCCATTTGCTAGTGTTGCAATTCACACTTTGGTAATCCCTGCAGTAGAAGCAGACAATTGGACAGAACGATGTAGAAAAGCTCATAGCATCTAGGAGCTGCAGATGAGAAGGCTGCAAAGAGATTGGTGGCTGTACCACTTCAGATCATAGGAGAGGGTAGCTAGAAGAATAACAGGGATAAACAGAAGATTACAGTTTTGCAGAGAAGACATTAGGAAAATGGAGGAAAAAGAAGGAAACTGGACTGCAAAGAATGATCTGTGCTATTCAGTATAAACAGATAGATTTGTGTGCAGAGGAAGGATGGTTATGGTCCAAAGGAAGACACTCAAAACAATGAGCAAAACAGCTTTGTCCATTACAGAGATACAAACAAGGGCTGATCAGAGCTTTCCTTTAGAACAGTTGTTGCCTCAAGAGCAGTTGTTGCCTCAAGTGTAGGGGAACAGTCACCTTCAAAGACATTTACTGCTGCTAAGGCTTAATATAACAGTTGCAACTGAATGTTCAAATATTTTCCATTAGAAAAAAGATCTTAGAAGGGCAACTTAGTTAATTGCCTCATTACTGGAAAATTAAGCGTTATTATTGCTGCTACCACAAGACTCCTTTTTTCCGATATCAGAGACTAATAATGGTAAAGAATTCTTGGGAGTTTGATGTGGAATTATGATGAGTTCTAAATGTCCTAAAAAGGCTGCAAGATTTCATGTATTCCTTCTGCCATATGTAGCCAATAATTTCCATCACAACATCTCTGTGGAAATTGAACAAAATGTCTTGATAGGAACAAAATTAACACAGGTCACACATCACTCCATATGGCAAGTCACTGTGCCAAGACAACTCAAGGTGCTTTGTAGTAGATGGAAAGTCACTAACAAATACCTTTCTCTGTCAAGCAGTGTTTCTGTTAGCTAAAGAAAGTTTGACATCCATGTCTTCAGCCAAGATCCATCAGTGGTTTTCCATTACTTTATTACATTAGCTTAATTTGACCTAGAAGAAAATATAGATGCCTAAGCACTATCTCTGCATCCTTGTGTACTCACCTCAAATACCTTGAGAAGGGGAAAAAAGTTGGCATTGGAACGTTTAAAAATAATCATTATAAATTCTTCCTTGCTGTTTTAGTGCTTGACCTCTACAGTATTCGTGTTCTCTCCCTGCCTCGGTTCATCTCCCACTTCTTTTGCATTTCAACTGGAAAAAATGGCCACGTATTGTTTTTTGGATTATATATGGGAAGTTGCTTTCAACTTTACCTATGACTGTGCACTGAGAACAGGAATCACAGTTTTTGTCCTGGCTGACTCATATGCATCAGGCTACAATGTGAAGATTCTGTGATTTAGCTAGACTGATTCAGTCTCATAGCATCACTGAATAGAAAGATCCCCACTGAACTTCTCCCAACAGGGCCAAAATTTTATCTCTTCTTAACTATATATTTCACACACAGTTGTGTATAAAAGCACTGTGGAGCCCATACTGATTCTATGCTTGTGTCTGGAATTATTAAAACCCATAACACTGTCTCTTGCCTGTCATTTTCCTGCTGTATTCTACATGCAGATTTAGAACCTGTGTTTTTGAAAATGCCTCATAAATAACGCATGATTATGACACCCACATAGTTGCTGCAAAATCAAGCGTAAACTTGCACTATATGCTACTAAATAGTTTCTGGTTTGCTGAGATCACGTATTAGTTCTTAACTTGGTTTTCAGGAGACATCTTGATATAGTTCAACTGTTAGCACTTTCTGCATGAATAATCTAACTGTGTGCTATAGCATTCCTAACTTGGGAGTGTTGTTATTCTCCAAGTAACATAGAATAAAATAGAGTTTTTAAATAGATAGGTTTGAATGGGGTATTGACAGCAGTTCTCCTAGTGAGATTGAGCATTTGAATGCAGTATGGTTTTGCATTGTCCTGATTAGACTAATCACATCCCAGCATTTTGGAGACATGATTTCTCTAACAACTCAGATAAGAGCATAGTGCATATTTGTCTTTGTTGCTGCTTGCAGGACTATCAACAAGGAAAGGTAAATCCTTCCTGTGAATCTTCAATCTCCACATTTTTAATAAGGCTGAGAGTGATCTAGTCTGTATGGCCAGGTTCAAGTGCATCTGAAGTCAAAAGGAGTTTTTCTATTGCCCTTAATGAAGTTGTATTTGACACAAACTGAATTCTTATTCTGAGTTGGGAAATGAAGGAGTTACATAGTTTTAGTAAGTCCATTTTAATCTTGCTAGCACTTTTGAGGGGAATTTTTATTTAAGTACAAATATCCTGTGTCTTTTTTCATGAATAAATGGCAGGGATGTGTAGAGGACTGTATCTTCGAGTTAACTATGTTCATCTGCCTACAACTATGAAATCACTACAGGAAGCAGAGATTGGATCGTTTTGATAGTTTTCAGCATTACCATTAGTGTATAAATGGGTATACTATAACCCTGTTAGCTTTTGCAGATAAGTGCTCTGAGAGCTGTTGGAGACCAATGTTTGTGGACTGAGGAACTATCAAAACATTGGAGATGAACACTTGAGGCACTGCAGAAAAACACATTGACCTTTCACATTGCTTACAGTGTGAAAGAGAAAGTTATTCACTATATAATCATGACTCAAGAAATCAACATTTGAGATATTACTGTGTTCTTCATGGGCTCTCATATAGTTGCATTGTTGCTTTCATAATGCAATAATAATTTCCTATGTTAACCACCACTATTTTCTGTGTTAAAAGATGCATAATCACTAGCAGCAAATAGCCTGTATATTATTCTGGCTACAAGAAAATAAAGGCATAAAATATCCATATAGAAAATCAGGGTTAAAGATGGAAATGAAACAAGCTGAAATGCAGTGTGGTAATGACAAATATTGCATAATTTGCCATATACATTACATAGATGTATCTTATCTTACTGGAAAGTGACAAGTTGTATTTTTTTTTATTCCTTTTCTTCTATTATCCAAATGAATGCTTTGTGAAATATTTGAAGTTCTCAGGGAATTATCTTTTCCCAGAGTATACATTTACAGTAGCACCAAGAGCGAGGTTTCCTGTCCCAACTATTTTCATTTCTTTTTTCTTTTGGTCTGTTGTTCAGGAAGAAGCAGACTTGACACCCATCCTGTTGTAATCCTGTATATGAAGTTCCCATGTTCCAACTTTGCAATCTCACAGTTGAGAATTACTTTCCACTATAGGCTGCATTCATTTTAGTGGGATTTGCTCACAATATTGAAAGACGGGATGATATAAATGGATTAGAACCCCTGGGTCTTGCTCCCCATCTCATTCTCATTGTGCTTTGATCTTCTCTCTGCTTCCTCCAGGAAGCTCAGTATCAGAAAGAGAAAAGATTCTACCCATTAAGTGTAAAAGACCTCTGATGTTTGATGCAAGGGGAGCATCCACCATGTCAATAGATTTGTCAGTGAGCTAGGTACGTGCAGAGGTACTATCTTTTGTTCTGGGTTTGTACAGTGCCTAAAAAAAAAAAAAAAACCAACCCAAAAAACAAACTCACAAAAAACAGAACGGTGGTGACATGACTGGAGGTCCTGAGACTGTTTTATATTTTACTGATTTTTATGGGAAACTGGTCCAGTGATAATTATTTAGAAGAAGAAATATATATGCTATTCTTATAACCCCGAAATTCCTAAGATGCTGCCTATTTATCTCCATTCTATATGTGATTTTAACAAAGCTGGGCAAATCTTTCATGAAGCGTTGAAAACCTCTCATCTGTTGAGAGAGTTAAAATGCAGGTCGATGCTCCAAATGTTGGTCTGCTCACAGGCTGGGACTTCTTTCCTCCACAAACACATCCCCCCCCCCCATTCAAAATCCAGTGTCATTTGTCTGCCTCTGAATGACAGCATCCCAACTAACTTATTCCTACCAGAAAGCCTAGATTTAACAGAGCTGTGCCTAAAGATTTAACAGATACTGTTACTCTCTACACATTTCTCAGATTTTTATTGTACATAACTTTTCGGAGTCTTGAGCCTCCTGTGTAATATAAGGCGTTAGCAACTCAGGTTATTACCACAGTGGCAGCCTCAGGCAGGAGAGAAAATTGGCACAAAAAGACACATGCTTACTTGCCTCCTCCTTTTTCCTGCCTCCTGGCTTTACCCTCACCTAATATACCACAAACTTTCAGAACTCTGGTTTCTGAAGTAGGTAGACTTTTAGTGTTATCTTTGCTGTAGTAAGTATGAGTATTTTAAATGTGAAAAAAAGTATGAAAACGTCATTGTCTACACTTATGTTTCTCTGTAATCAGTCTATCAATTTTTACATGAAATTGTAGCAGGATGCCACTTCTACAGCAACAGTTTAACCTTCAAGCAGGCTGCCTCAGTTGCCTTTTCCTCTTTTCTTACAACTTATTTGTAACTTGAGTAACTTTCTTTCTGCACACAAACAACTCTTCTCCAAACCTTCACCGCTACCCCCTTGCCCCAACCTCCCCCAAAAGAAGAATATGACAGTCTTATTTCCCTAAGGCACTCGTTCAGTTTCTGCTGAAAATTGAAGCATCTTCACTGACTTCAGAAAGGTCCGTCATGGCCTGTTCAAAGACAAATCCAAAATCTCCTGTTTGATAAAGCTGAAGTCATATGATTAAAATGAGAAATCTGCTCTTTCCTTTAGGAAAAAGACCTGCATGAAAAGCCCTGAGAAGGCGTAATTTCTTGGCACGCAAGCCTCACCAGCTCAAAAGCTGAAAATAACGATCACTTTCCATCCTCTTCTAGAACAACTAACAGAGAATAAACAGTTCTAATTTTGCCAAAATGCCCTACTTGAGGATCTGATCTATGATGTATATGAGGATTCATTTTCTTTCAGCTCACCTATTATACAGAAGTAACTAGCCATAGTGCTATTTTAAGACTTCACGCAACTACGTTTTGCATTGCATTTATAGATTTCCTGATCTTTCCTGAATGCTATCTCTGACTTTGTTTGATAGCTTGCACTGTTGAAATGTAATGTTGTTTTATTTTTACTTAAATCCTTTGCTTCCTCAATGGGCTGAAGAAAGTTGGCCAAATGCACCCTCAAGCACTTGCGTTGTTGACGTGTTACTACTGTGAAAGAAAGATAGGGAGCTGAACATTTTCAAATTTGCTGAAGTAGTTCTGCGGTGTTACTCACAGGTGGCTGGAATTAAATTGACTAAGTGGTTTCTCCAAGCACAGCACCTGTCATATCTTGTCTCCTTTTCATAACTTCAAAGATATGAAAGTCATAAAACCAAGCCCAGAAAGGGTCAGAAGTCACAAGCTTCTTTGATTGATGTTTTGTCATATTTTGGCTCATTACTTCACCAGAAATCTTCTCTTCTAAATTTTAGAATTTATGAGCTCCCACAAAATAAATATTATTAAAAACTAGGCAAGAGGATCAGAGTGAAGCTAAACAACATGCATGAATCAAACCTTTACGCCTCCAGGATGCACTCAGAATAAGAAGATACAATAGAGATTACATTCAATGTATTTGTTATCTATTTCTTTGACCTTACAGCCACCTTACAGTGGCTGAACCATTGTTGAACGGAATATTTTTTTGCTGCTGTGTACAGAATATTCTTTTTAATGAACACCACAGGGTTTACTGATCGCTCTTAATGAGTTAGGAACAAGTATCCTGCAGGTAAATTGTCACATATCTTTAGAAATAAACCAATCAATGAAGGTGATGTATAGAATGATAGAGTTATCTGTACTTCTCCAAAAGGGAAAACAAATATATCAATGTCCTTAGTGTTTTATATAAAAGACACTTAAGGAGCTGGCAAAAACTCTGTTAGACCTGCATTTCAGATCTTAAGAATTGGTAACAGCAGTTAAACTGAGATTTAGGGTCTCTTACAAACAGTACCAGTAACAGTATTCAAAGAAACAAAGAAACTGAAGGTTGTCACGGTAAAAATAGTCTGATTTTGTCACTGTGTCTCAGTACTTTTTTTCAAGAGGTATCTCTTAGGAGAAATAGCTACCTCTGAACGTTACTCTAACATACTCTGTTTTATACAATATGCTTACCACTATAATTTAACAATGACTTTGACTACCTTAATAATGTGTGCTAGAAACCTCCCATTCTGCGAGAATTCAACCAAGGAAATAGAAATTATTTATACTTTTTAGCAGAAGTATTTATTTCTGAATATTTAAACCGGGATGTACTATTTATGAAATGTACTTAACTCTATCGCATTTGGTGTAAGGGAGGCATACTCTATGTATAATGCATTTATAAAGTTATTTTTATCCTTAAAGATACATTTATATCTTTGTACAATATTTTTTCTCTTCACCTGCTACTGAAATACAGGAGGTGCTGGCCAGACAGCTTGCACTGCCTAATGCACAGCAAATGGGAACCTTTCTTCTTATGATAGAAGGATCAGTGTAGTCTCTTATGGGATGAGCCTTCATCACACAGATGTCTGCTCTCTCTGTTAGTCATTCTGGGCTTTGGTTTTCAATGTGAAATTCTCATGACTTTCTGAGAGTTCTGTTTTCAGAATTTAGTGATGTGATACTTATCATAATAACACCTCTGTTTGATAGAATTATTTTTTTTTTTATAAAAACCCCAACTTTTAATCTTGGCCCCTACTTCATATGAGTCAAACATAACATCTCTGGGAGAAGAATATACAGCTGAGCTAACTCTAATCACTTTCAAAATAATTCTACATATTTTCTGCATGATACTTAATGTATTCATTCCCTTACCAGTTAGCTTTTTTTACACATAAAATGGAAAATATTTTTATTATGCAGTTCTTTAATATGTTCCTTTTTCACATGAAAATGTCATTTTCCTTAGTCAGATAATATATCTGAAAGAAGAAACAAGCTTTAAGGACAGCAAATCAGGATTATTTTGTGTGTGTAAATGTAATGTGTTATAGATCTTCTTGCAGCAATGTTTTGGGTTTTTTTTTGTAAGCTTGAACATGCTTTCTTATGTCTTTACATGGACATTTTGAAATTGGTTCTATCAAACATCATAAGGCAATTTTAGAGTACATAGCATTAAACCCAAACTATATAATAAATACAGAATTAAATGTGGTTTTGTGATTTTTCTGTTATTGGTGAGTATATCTCTGGTTTCTTAACGTTGGGATTCTTTTAAATTGCGTAAGGATACTTTTTTCTGAAAACATAATGTTGTTTTATACTGTTGTTCTGTGTTATTCATGCTGGAATGCATGCATAAAGAATATTATTCTAGCTCTTGTAGTAATTGCAAAAACTTACATTGGAATGTTTTACTGTTATGACTGCGTTTCTCTGAAATTCCTTCCTCTGACACTGTAAGGAACAAGCAAACTACATTATTGTACTTCTAGTTTGTTACCTAAAATATAATTAAATCAGAAATCTAGAGTACTATAATTAAGCTGGAATAAACACTTACAGCTGCTTCTGACTTCAGGAACTAGTCAGGTGGTCAAAATTCTGAAAAAGCTCTTCAGTTTTTATTTTGAACTTTATTTTTATTTAGAATTGACTTTTTTGATTTTCATTGATTGAAAATATTTTTCATTTCCATGAAAAAGTACTTGTAAACACTTAATTTATCTTTTTCTTCTTTCTTTCTTTCCTGTGACTACAAGAATATGGAGGATATTTAGAATTTAGAGTACGTATCCTCATCTCTTCCAGGTTTCTGTTTTCATGCTGCATATCTCCAACAGAGGAAAAAAACAGAAAGGAGAAAGGGAACAAGAAATTGATTGCCACATAGACTTCTCTGAGTTAGCACTATTGAAAAGTTGGCAAATTTAGTGTAGGAGAGAAAGAAAGAGGTGAGAGTGGAGGTCTCTTGGAATATTCCTTGTTACTGTACTTGTCCAGCAATGGAAGAAAATGGGCTTGGGCTTTCGTGTGTTGACTTTCCATTTCTTGAGCATCATTCTGCATCGTTTGCTGTCTGATTTTTTTCCTTGGTGACAAACCCTTTCGTTGGTGGGTGCAAAATAAATTTTAGAAAGCACTGAAGTGCATAGTTTGTACTAAATTCAGATTGGTGGTGGTAAAAATCTTAGCAGTAACAGCAGTTTACCATCATGGCTGCAGAATATTACAAAAGCTGCTGCCTTACTCCCATTTTAAACAACAGTAAAAATACTCTAGTCTCAGCAATGGAAGAACAGGCTCCTGTACATGGCCAAGAGCTACATTTATTTATGCAAAACTAAGGATTGGCATTAAATATTTATATATCTCATTTATCTGAAACTGCTGCCCCACAAAGAACATAGTGCATTTGGGTTGTTATTAACTGGTCAGGTTTTTCTGACCTGAGTTTAATTCTCAGACTACTGTGCTTGAAATTGTCACCTTGTATGAGAGATTCCAAGAAAATGACAACACTATTTTGAAGTGTAAGTGAAGAGCACATGCTTATCCTGTTCAGTGACCTCAGAACAGCCTTTAGATACTTGCACTTCTGTTGTCCTCACTCGTTTTGTTCAATAATTTAGTTCTCATGTGAGGGTTATTCATTTCATCACCATTTAGATGTATTTAGGAATTTCCTTGTTGTTCAGATACTCATTCATTTCGTACGTTTCTATGAGTGACAGACTTCTGCTTCTGAGTAAGTCCTTGCTTGTCAGCTGTAAATTTGATGTTCATCTGGCTACATTAGCTACTTTGTTGCCTGGAGAGAGGCAATATGGAAAATGTTATTTAAGAAAAAAGTACACCCAGTATGCTGCATGAAAAAGTCCTGAGCTTCATGGCAGCAGGGACAAGAGACACAGATTACTCTTAATGACGGATTTGGTTATGAATTTTTAGATAATAATTTGGAATGTTAATTGTAATTCAGTTTTCTGAATTCTGCTCCTCTGTGGAAAAGGCTTTGCATTTTTGTAAGGTTTTGCTGCTTTGGTTTTAGTTTTGGTGGGCTGCAGAACACACCATTACATTTTATTAATCTATCATAATTTTTAATCTATGTATATTTTTCTTGTACTTTCATTTTAAAAATTATCTTTCACACTGTGAAAGCACTCAAACATTTGAAATACAAGCAGTAAAATAGAAAATTCATGAATGCATCTATAAAAGTTGGTGGTCTGAAAAAGTCAGAGGTATTGATACATACTTGCTCATTCTCTTTCACAAGAGATTAATGGGTTATTTCACAATGGCATGACAGTATAATCATACTTGTATGTAGTAGTTCATTTTTTGTTGGGTTTGCTTTGTCGTATATTTCAATTTCTGTTATTTACCCACCTAATTTTTCTGAAGCCTGTAAAATATTTTGGGTTCAAGTCCAAACAAGTTGGCCCCTTGTCTGTATTTCAAGTTAATCTCTGTTATTTTTGGTAAAGTTTACCGCATATTTACATCCCAACCTTGAAGATACCTATTCAAACGATAAATATAATTGTACCGGTATCAGTTGATTTAGTATTAGCATTTGCAAAAGCTGATTTCACTTCTGGGAATAAAAATCTACAAAATGCAACTTGGTTTTGAAACAAAAAAATTTGCAAAGACATCAGTAGTGCATTGATTAAACTGGGATTGTGACAAGATATGAGATACAAGTCTTGTCTTATGTTTAAAATATATTTCAGTTTTAAGAGCAGAACTAGGAATGCATAGTCCTTGAATGTTGTCATTATTTATAATATGCATTATGCTCAGCATTCCAAGTGGATTTTTTTCTAGGCTGTTTATTTAGGATACAAAGATAATCTGATTATTAGGGGAGCCTGGAATGCTTTCAGAAGATCATTTTGAAACTCATAGAAAAGAATAAACTCTACTTTGACTAGCTGTAGATATGAAGAATATAGAAAAATTATATATTTCATATTAAATCCGTCACTTAGACTTACGAGCACTGAGAATATACTCCTTTTTTAACTTTTCAGTTTCTTTTGAAAGATTACCCAAGAAAGATTTTATTTTTATCTAATTTGCTTTCCTCATCACTAATGAGACTGAGTTGTAACTATTTGAATTGTAGCTGGTGTTTCTATTTGATCTGTTAGTTCAAATATGCCATGTCACATCAAGGAACCCTTGATTTATTTCCAGATCTCTTGCAGATGGATTTGCCAAGCAAACAATTTTCTCAGAATTATTTAGATTATTTTTGGCGTTTTGTATTTAGTGAGAAAAGTGCAATAGATCACATTTTTATTAACATTTCTAAATGTGTGCATATTATACTGTATTCATCTACACACAAAATCAATATTTGTTTAAGCTTGTTAAGATGACTGGCAGGCTGGTTATTGCTTCTGCCCTCAAGTGACTGTCCACATGTATATTCCCAGTCATTCACAAACACTGACTGATTTTGGCTTAAAAATGAACTGCCTTGAGATTGATCCATAGGTTTATAGATCGTGCTTTCTTCCATCAAATTAGTGGTGTATAGATTATTTTACTATCAAAACAATATCTGTTTTATAATTGAGATACATGTGACATGTATAAGAGGTTAGAGCTTTGTTTACTTAAAATATACTCAGAAAAATTAAGTCTTTATTAACAGTTCTGAGAAGTGCAAAATAGAAATACTTGAAATGCTTGAAATCTCTCAACAGAATTTCTTTTGTAGTGAAACAAGAAAATTTATTTAGAAAGTTTAAAAGCTATTTGAAATAATCTATATTATGGATTAGAAGGGAAATATAATTTCTGTTAATCTTGCTATTGTTTGCTGAGTCCTCAGTGGGGGAGTAGCAAAATGTGAAAATCAGATTAAAAAAAATATTGACTGGCAAATTGAACAAAACTTTTTTTTTTTTTTTGTCTTGGAAAGGGCAGATCTGACAATAAGATTATTTACATACACTAGAATAAAATCAATGAAGTAATTTTACTTTCTGTTTCACTCCTCTGCTACGTGCAGGTGTAATAAGTCATCTTGACTGGCTGAGCAAGGAGTGATCCTGGAGGCCATGGGTCTTTGCTTTTATTTCCCAAGCTGTACATGTAGCAGCCCGTGAACAGACTCTTTTTCTATATTCATTTTCTGCAATGCTGAATAGTTCATTAAAAGCAATCACACGTTTACTGAGATGCCCTTTTACACAACACTTTCTGAATTTTGCTCTATTAGACTCAGTAGAGTGTACTGACATTGGCATCTCACTTTCTGATCACTGTTAAACCTTGCCAATGGTGCTGACAAGCAGAGTATACTTAAACTGCCAAAGGCTATGGTTGAGTCCTTTTATGAGCATTGAGAACTGTTCTTGGAACTAAAGAAAAGGAGACTGTGCCTTTTATTCAGGTGTCACAGAACTGTCCATCAAATAAGCAACTGGGAGGCCAGATCTCCTTTAGCAAGTCTTGCTTTTGTTAATCAGTGAGGTTTGTAAGACATTAGGCTGCTTATTAGCAAGAGAGTATTGTTAAATCTTATCCTGAAATTAGAAAAGAATTTGTGAATAATTAAGTGTTCTGATTTTTTGCTATCCTCAGGTAATCGGAAAACTCCAAGAGAAGTCCATTAAATGACCACCTAACAGTCTTGATGGACTCTTGTTTTTCCTTTAATTGTAGAGCTCTAGGATAATATTTACTGTTTTGCTGTCTTCTATGAATAATTTTATAGTTTTCATTTCTAAAGGACATCTTGCAGGCATCAAACAGCTTTTGAATTCTATCTGTGGAGGTGGAAATGTGCATGTTTTTAATAGAGACACCTTGCCATTTTGTTATGCGTTTCAAATTTGGAAGCACAATTGTGGCAAAGGACAAGTTAGTATTAATCCTCAGTACTTGGAATTCAGAAGCAAATCCTCCCAACGAAAACTTGGCAAATGCATAGCTTGGATTAAACTTTGCCTTTAGAAAACCACATGGACAAGGACTGTACAAAACCTGTACTTGTCGAAGATAAACTGCAGGTTTTGTCGTTTCTCCGTTGCACTATTTGAATCACAGTTTTCTCCCCCTTTGAGTTCAGCTGATCTGCTACAGGAAATTATATCAGCAAGTCCAATGTCCTTATAAAATTCATTTCTTTTCTCAGATCAGTTTTTAATGGACCAACATCCAAATCACAGAAGTTGTGATTATATTTAACTCTTAACTGTAACCCTGAGAAACCACAGTTTTTACGTGTGCTGCCATTAGTCTCAGTGGAAGAAATGCTTCTGCCTGAATCACAGTGGAAAGTGGTTCTTTCCGAATAAAAATGAAACACGTTTTTTGTGTTGGATTCCAGGGTATTTGTGAATGATCTCATGTATTAAATCATTCTAGTTTTATTATTTAAAAAAAAAAGTTCCTTCCCCATTTGCAGCTTTGTAACTTTGCCAAGAATCAAGCAGGAAGAGAAAGGAGTTCCAGAGGACAGAACCTTTATTCAAAGTGGCAACAGGCAAAACAAGAACAGAATATTAGTTCACTTTACATAAATGTTCTTTTCTAAACTCTGTGAAAGTAGTTCCCTAATGTAAAGATATGCAAAAGAGCACAGCATTGAATATCACTCAGATTTGTGGGAAATTTTCAGCCTAGGACCCCAAACAAATCATGGCTGAAAGACAGAAAGGATGGCAAAATACTGTTTTCTTCAATCCCAGGTGAGTTTGTGAAAAACAGATTTTGGCATATTTCCCAGTTAGCCTATTGCACAAAATTGAATATTTACACAATTGTTTAGTTCCGCATAGAGAGGCTATTTTTAAAAGTATCATTCATTTCTTGAATCAAACTGGAGGTAAAACCACGTAAGAAACCGGTAGTATTCCTTTTAATCCTAACATCTAATGCAACTTAAGATTTCTTCCTACTGTTTTTAAAGCACATTCATGTTAAATGGAAAGTAGGCCAGAGGGATAGATACTGAGCCTGTTTTTTCTTAATGTTTACAGGAAGCAATTGGAAAGAAATTATATTCTGTGGGGAGGTAAATTATATGCAATGGATCAGTGCTCTGCTACTGTCTAAGCAGGCAGGAGAACTTGTTCAACTGTCTGCGTGATGTTGAATGAGATCATGCAGTTTTCCCATCTATATTCATCACATACCAATTCACTACAGGTAGCAGGTATTTCAAAGAGCCATTCCCATTAAAGCAGATAAAGATTTTGATGAAGTCACTGGAAATAAAAGGCTCTTCTTTTTCCAACTGCAATGCTGTATATGCTACAGAATACTTTAGTATCTTAACCACATACAGTATATATTTTATGATGTGCTCCTTCTTATGTCTCAGTGTTTAGAGTTTGGTCCTATCTCTTATTCTGTTTTGGGTATTTTTTTTTTTATTTTTATTTTTTAAAGAATCTCATTTGCAGAAGATGATTTTGAAAAGAATTATTTTATTGTTGTTTTTTTTTTGCGGGAGGGCAGGTCAGGTCAATCAGTTTTACTGACTGTTGCAAACCACAGCACATAGACCTAGTACACTACTCTTCTCTTGCTACAGAGAACCATACCTACCTCTTTGTACCTGCTCAGAATTCTTTCTTTGGATCAGATTTAATGATTGCCATCTTGTGCACTTCTTGGTGCACTGAATGCTGCTTGTGTCAGGGCTTCTTCTGTAGTATTAATTTAAATTTTAACTGTGTCTTGAAGCTTAACCTCTTGCACAGAAATTTTTCAAGTGCATTGAGCAAACAGACTGAGACCAATAGCCCTTGCATAAGTACCACGGTTTTGTGAGGAATCCAAATTTGCATCTAGCCCAGTCTCTGTAACGGACTGGACACAAAATCCTGGGGACGAAAGGGAAACTTATTCCTGAATTTTGAGTCTAAATGTGGATCTTAGGTTTGGAGCTCTTGTCCCAGGCTTCTGGCTAGCAGGACAGACAATAATAGGCATTTATTTGTAGTGATGACAATCTTTTTTACTTCAGATGCCAAAGATGCAGATTTGTTTCCTCTCTCCTCTCTGGCTATGATGATCTTTTTAACTTGCTGTATGTCTAAAGGGACCATATTAATTCAAGGCTAATTGATCTTATTTAGGATTTTCAAAAAGTGACCACTGTCAATATAATCTGAAAATAAAGTCACATTTTTACAAGCCATATGCATGGTTTTTGAATAGTCTTCCCAGGCACCTGTACTTTCATTAGTGATTTAAATCTTTCAGTCACCGAATAAAGGATTAGTAAGATAGGCTGCTGCCTTTGCAATAATGTGCTCCTTTTGAAATGGATTGTGAAATAAATTCAGCAATGTATCTTACAACACACTAAAGCTTGATCATAAAAATAATAAAAAGGTGGCATCATCATTCCTTCCATAGCTCTTTGAAGTCTTGCTCTGAAATATTGCAAACTCCTGAAATTTATAAACTGCGGAAAGTTAAAATATCCTGTATTTCTGAATCACCTGTTGACGTTGAAAATTATTGAGTTTCCCTCTACGTGTGGATGCCAGGAAAGAATCTATTTTATCTGGGTAGCTGGGAAGACAATGCAAAGTAGTGTCTTTATAAATATATGGCACAGAAAGGTTTGGTTTTTTTTTTTTATTTAAATTAAGTCATCTGAAACTGGTAAAATAGCATTGGACACTTTCATTAAACAGGACAATATCTTAGAAAGCACATGCATGTTTGTATATTCACTTCTACTAGTATACTCCCAGGATAAATACTGAATTGCAATTATGGAAGTTTACATTTTTGCTTTAAATATTTCCCATTCTCCAAAGGGAATCTGTGTTTAATAACTTTTCTTAACCGAGATATCTGGATGTTTCTGTACAGCTGGAGTCCTATTTTGAGAACTGAAATAGCGCTTTGCTTCCATGCTTGAGTTTTTTAAAGGGACAAATCCTCACTCACTGTGAATCTGTGTCCCTCAGCCTATGCATTGTTTACTATTGTCACAACTAGTGGTTCCTGGGCTAGTTTGTGAGTATGTGACTGTTTCCTCAGTGTGACTGTCATTTTTAATGTTACATGTGTTTCACTTATCTGAATCAGTTCAAAGAAAGGCCAACGAAAGAGGAGGGAGGAAGAAGGGATAAATAATACTAGGTCTATTCATGTTTCTTCTGCCTTGCCTAGGGAAGCAGTCAGTAACAAGGGCAATACTTTCGTAATAACTTTGTTATCAAGAGTCGATAACTTTAAGTTATCAATAGCTGCTGATGTCTTGCATGGCTTCAGGCTTTTTTTTTGCCTTGTGATTCAGATGAAGTTGCCAATATCCATTCTTCTATGTCAGACACTTTACTTATTCTGCAGTCTAAAATCTGTTTGCTGTCTTTATTTAAGAATTGGTATTATTATCTTCTAAATATTAGATTTATTGAGAGGAAGGACAAGTGCACACAGCCTTATCTGCTTGATCTGCCACATCTGTTTTCCTAAAAATTGTTGAAAATCTGGAACTAAAACTTCCTGTTCTTGAACCTACTGCTTGTTATTAGATATAGTCATTTATTTGTCAATATTTTTTCAAGACTGTTGGATACATATGGTGATCTACAAAGGAAGAGAAATACTTAGTTTAGGATGTTATATATGGCAAACTAAATAGGGAAAAAATGAAAGAAATGTGTGACCTGTTCCAAAACCTTCAGAAGAGAATAATTCACTGAAGGTGATGTACTTTTTCTTGGAAATGGTGAAGCTCAAGTTATGCAAAGGCATTTCTGATTTTGGTTCCTTCAATTCTGGGCCATCAAATATGTGACACAGGAAGTTTGGTGTTTCGGTGTTTTCTTAAATGATGCCAGTGACTTCAAGTGATTTTTTTAGGTGCTCAGAACTTCTGAAACCAGACGCTTGGTGTCTCAAATGGAGCAGCAGCTCACTTTATGCCTCTGTATTCTGTGGGTGCTGTATTGTCTGGCAAAAGGGTGTAAGGAAGATATATCACGCAGTGATTCTGAAATGCTTGGGTATCTACTCTCACTGCGGTTAATAAGAGCAGGAGATGTCAATATGTCTCCTGATTTTTAGCTTAACTAATTATTTTCTTTAGTAATCAGTATTTTTTAGTGGTTACTAAGACAATAGCTGTCCTACTGAACCAATGTAGATTTCAAGAGGGATCTACTGCAGTTAAATTTACTATTTGCTCCTTTGTATGGTAAGTATTAGAGCTCCTTTTTTTAATCTGTGATGTTTAACAGCAAATCAAATAATAAAATAGCACTGAAGTTTCTCACCTAGATGGTAAGCATTTTTAGTCCTGTTTTGCAAAGATGGAAAGTGAAGCAGAGGTATGGGAAGCGAAGAAGTGCTAGATAGAGAAGAGTGGTCTCTTTCTTCAACCGTCTGGACCAAATTTTCTTTGACTTTGACTCCAAGACCAGGCTGACTGGGACCTGAACAGCTTCTTCATTCTTCATAACAGCATTCTGTTAAACAGTGAATCAGGATCATGGAGATTAGAGGCTAGACTTTGCCTGTAGGATAGATCATGTGCAGCACGCACAACAGAAGTGAATGACTATTAAAAACTGGTTCCAGGCTGAAGCCTGACCTTTGGAGGCCATCCATGGTAATGAAATTATTAATAGAAGTTAATGTCTTTTTAAAGAGGATTTTTTTGCCCCCTAAGCCAGAATTATGTTGGGAAACTTTGGCTAGCTGGCAAGGTTGTATGGTGTTTGGTTTTTTTTCTTGTTTGTTTATTTTGGTTTTGTTTGGGGTTTCTTTGGGGTTTTTTTTGATTTTTTTTGTTTTGTTTTCTCACAAATCCCCAATGGCCTCTGAACTTGCAAGCATTTCAGTTTCTACCTTGATGACTGCCTTTTTTCTATTTTTTGTTTTTTAAAGTTTAGTTTCAGTGCCTGAAAAGTGGTAAGCTTGTAAGTGCTAAAGATGTGTGCACACATTCAACACAGGAAAACACAGACAAACAGCTTGTTTAACAAGTTCTTTTTAAGCTAATTGCTTAAAGTGCCTACATAACCCTGAAATATTGGTCCAAATCTAAAATTGTTTTATAATTAAAGGTCAATTTCATGACAGTCCTGTTTCTTCATGGGAAGCATTTCTTCATGGGAATCAAGCGTGTTTCATGGGTATAGATGTAAAAAGTGCTATGCTGAATAAACCTCAAGCTTCTTTGGGTGTTGAAATATTGCAATTTACATACTGAGTTGTGCTCTGTCCATCCGGTGTGTTGGGTGAATATATGATGCCAGATAGGAAGTGACTAAAACTCAGCAATATGTTTTGCCATTAGAACTTTTTTTACTTAGCATTATCTCAGATCTGCTGCCTGTTAGAGATGTCTTTTGGAGACAATAACTTGAAACCAAACATGGTCTTTTAAAATCAAATTGGTATCTCTTCTTTTTGGACTGTACTGGACTGTATTGTGACTTTGGACTATCCAGGCTGTCATGTTTTCCGTTGGGATAGAGTTAACCTTTTTTTATTCGCAGCTGGTATAGTGCTATGTTTTGCATTTGGGATGAGAAGTACTTTTGATAGCGCACTGGTGTTTTTAGTTGTTGCTAGGCAGCCAAGGCCTCTTCTGCTCCTCATATTGCTATGCAAGCAGGCCGGGAGGGTGCAAGTTGTTGGGAGGGGACACAGCCAGGACAGCTGATCCCAACTGACCAAAGGGCTATTCCATACCGTGTGATGTCACGCTCAATATATAAAGCTGGGGGGAGAAGAAAGAAGCAGGGGATGTTTGGAGTGAAGGCATTTGTCTTCCCAAGTAACAGTTATGCAGATGGAGCCCGGCTTTCCTGGGGATGGCTGAACACCTGCCTCCCATGGGAAGTGGTGAATGAATTCCTTGTTTTGCTTTGCTTGCATGCACAGCTTTTGCTGTACCTATTAAACTGTCTTTATCTCAACCCACAAGTCTTTCCTCACTTTTGCTCTTCCGATTCTCTCCCCCATCACAACTGGGGGGAGCAGGCGAGTGTCTGTGTAATCCTGGTTGCCAGCTGGGGTTAAACCACAACACAGGTTAATACTATTTCTTTTTTAAGGTGACCTGAGTTTTCAGAGGATCTGAGTCAGGCAGCAAATGAACTACAGCCAAGGTGAAATCTTCCAGGAGGCAGAGACACTTAGTATATGACCAAGAAAAAAAGGACCGTGTTGTAAAAAATACTCTGAAACAGAGCTTTCCATCATTTAGCTCAGCTGTAAGCTGGACAAAGCATGTATCCCACAGAGGTGACAGCAGGAGAAATTAATATTTTGTAAGTGTTTACTGGCTGCTTTCTAAGTTATTCACCCACCATTTCCACTGAGCTAACTGTATCAGTGGTCTGTACTTCCACAGAATGTAATTACAGTAGAATTTAAAATTATAATTTGTGACATGTAAAACACGTGGCTGATGCATAATTATTCTTGCCTAATGTTAACATAAGTTTTGTAAATGAACTTAGGACAAGGTCCCTCAAGCCAGTTCCCTAAAAAAAGGCATCCATGTGACCTCACCCTTGGCAAGTACCTCCTTAATAACATTTGAACTTGTTGACCAATTTTAAACAAATTTGGTACATGGTAGAAGTCTCAGAGATTAGGTACGTTCATAGTTCATGAAAATGAGTGTTAGATACTGGAGAGAGAGAGAACCATCTTTGTATCCTTACTCAGGGAAGACAACAAAACTAATCTTTTATTAGCCATTAGAGACTCCACATAGACTCACCTTTGAGACATAAATGTTGGCTAAGATATTGGACATTGATAGTTTTGAGGCTCAGAAAATAATCAGATGGGGTTTGGGGAGGTTTTTTTTCCCCTCCAGTCAAAAAGATCATCCATATACTTTGAAGTGAATAACTTCAGACATTAAAGAAAAACCCTCCAAAATTAAAAAATTGCAATTAGACCTTTGGGAGCACTCAGGTATAATTTATAACAACCTGAACTCAACATGAAATGGCTCTAAAAATAGTAGGGCACTGAAAAAACTGGAAGGGAAGCTTACAGAAAATACAGGTTTACATAGCTCAAAAGACTGAATGAGTAAAGATGGGAATTTTCTCCTGCTATTTCTGTTACCACTTCATTGCCTAGAGAAGAAAGGGATGAGGACTTTCCATATAGTTTGGAGATTAAGGAATACTGAGAGTGTGATTTTTCATCCCTGAGTTACCATAGTATCTGGTTTCCCTGGTTACCAGTGACCAAGGAAGGGACACTAGGGAAGCTGGAGTCTTGGTTGGTTATTTATTTATTTTTTTGAGAGGAAGAGATGGGGGGGCTCAGAGAAGATTTTTTTGTGTGTGTGTGAGAACAGAATGTGAGAATAGTACTGGAGGATAACAGCTGGGAAGAGATTTTGCCTGAAATGGAATTTATAGTTTTCAGTGCAAGGAGCTGAAATAGTTCAAAGAAAAAGATCGGTTGTGAGAAACAGAAATTCTGATAAAAATTGAGGAAAAGAGGAGCTGTAAAGCTGTCTTCCTAAGAGACTGGAGATAAGAAATCAGTTGTGTCAATACAGGTGATAAAATGTGTGATTTGACCAAAATCTGGTCTTTTTACTGCAGTAGTGCTTAGGGGCTGTGGTCCTGAACTGGTCCTTTCTGTGCTGGGACTTTACAAGCACAGAACCAATTTACCCCTTTTTTAAAGAGCATGTCGTCCTGTTTCCTGCTAATCCAGAGGATTTCTTTGGTAATTCTTTCGGCTGGGACTGCTGAGTTGTTTCCAGAAGGGAAAGTTAAGGAGATCCTTTTAGTGTTTCTTTATGGCCTGCTGCAGAACTGTAAATAGAAAAATAAATATGACATATTATAACAAGGAGGGGTTACAATGAGTTTTTTTTTTAACCAAAACATTGTTGAGCTTCCCTTTTGCTTTCAAGCTTATCTATTTCATGTCCAGAAAGCCTTTTGAAATATTCAGCACTGTAACAGACACCCCATACAACAAATTCCTAAGTAGCTTCTGTTTTGATATTTAGTGGAAAGCAAAGGAAGGCGATAATTGCTTTCATCCTTTAGACTTGTTGATACTTAATGAGAGCTCAGATTTCCAGGGAGGAATTATTCAGGCTTGGAGGATTTTTGACACCTTTACATTAGTAAAATATTTTTTTTGACATTTTAATATTCTTATTCCACAAAGACCAGGGAAACTCATGCCAGGGAAACTCTTAACAACAAATTCCCACAAATGCAAGAGTAGCTCTTCTGTACTAGTTCCAGTGTCAGAGGCAGCTTAAATGGAAACACATTTCTGGTTTCTTCTTGTGTTTTAACCATGATACACGTTTGTTTGATTCCTTAATTTCTATGGCAAATTACAGATACTTGACTGGACCAGCTCCTCCCTATCCTTAAATCAAGACTATAGAAAGGCTGAAATATAAGAAAACTAAACTTTATTGTGTGTAAACTTTTGTTTATGGTTGAAATTGTAAATTACAGTCTTTAAGATGCCCTTTTGGTTCTTTTCATGCAGGCCAGATGGTAGGAAGCAGATGATTTTGCTAGCCAGAGAATTTTAAGCATGTGATTGCAATGTTGTTAGTAAATGCATCATTTTGCTATACTTCACTGCGGGGCTTGTTGATGGCCCATTCAGTCAAACTTTAGTAAATAAGTTTTTTTTTTCAAAGATTTAATTAATTATATTTTCAATATTATTTAAAATGTCAAAAAGACACTTCATTTCATGTCTTCTAAGGCAGAGATTTTCAGAAAAAAGAGAAAGAAAAACAAAATACTGTGTATGAGCCCTTAAATTCATTGAGTCAGATGGGGTCTGGATTTTACCATTAAGTTCAGGGTTCCAGCCGATCAACAACAATGGTGTGATGATTTTAATATCCTTAGCATTTCACCAGTCTACAGAATACCTTAATTCACAAGAGAAAAATGCTTTTGTAGTACTGTAATACTACTCTAACTGTGCTTACTAATAATTAATAAGTTACTAACTACCATTAATTTAGATTAGTAATTATGGTGACTTTGGTAGATTTACTTTTATGGGGATTTTTTGTAGAATATATGAAGGTAGAATGAGGTTTTGCATTTTGATTCTTCAGATCTGTTGTGCTCATATTGTCTTTTACTTGCCAGTATAACTCAAAATACTTTTAATTTGCTTCCAAATACGAGTTCAGATTCCCAAATCCTCTCAATTTCTTCTTATTTATTGGATTTTTTCACCCTATGCTTTCAAAAGGGTGGTTTTGTTTTGATCTTGACTTGCACGAGCACAATGTCAAAGTTACATATATGCATATGATCACGTATGCAGTCACTTTTTGCATTTGCAAGTAGGCAATAGCTAAAATGAAAATACAAGCTAGTCTCAGTGTTGTCAAGATTCTCATTGACATGACGGCAAAGGAGAATTTTATAAATGGACTGGAAGAAGGTGTTTAAGGGGAGCATTCCCAGACTTGTGGGCAAGATGGGAGAATGCACGAACGTGGTTGCTTGAAAATCTAGGAGGTTTGGACCGACATCATGGGCTGATCAATCTTTTGGTCACATGCACAGTCTTACTGTTCCTAAAATGCATTTTGTGTGCAGGAGTAACTTGTCTCCCTTGTAGACACTTCTGTCTTCAGTAGTATTTGTGCTTCTGACATTTTCCAGATAATGCATCTCTCTGCAAATTCTGCATTTTGGTGCCCATGATCAGAGCTTAGCTCAGTGTTGCCCAGCTTAGGGGGCTTAAGGGAGCCGAGCGACATCTGCAAGCCTCAAAAGTACCTTTGGCAAAGAGAGCAATGGCAGCTGCTTCAGCTACCAAGGCCACTGCTTGGGCGACCATCAGTTTATGAAGTACCCCAAGGAGCTGCTCTCATAGCAGTACAAATTAAAGTGTTGTCTCAGCCACTGATGGTCAAACTAGATCTCCCTAGTTCTAAATAAAAGAGGAAAGCCACTCCTCTTACCTCATCCCTACAGTAACATGCATCAAGTCTTCGGTTACTGACTAATGGGAGCTTTAAACAATCCTCCTGTGCCAGAGGCTAATTCTTTAAAATTGACATTTTTAACATCAAGGTGGTATCTAATCTGACCAGAAATAGGAAGGTTTTCAGAAATAAGATTCCTTCCCCCATTCTGACTTTTAAGGTAAAAAGTACTGCCTGAGTACTTCCTCAGGCAGAAGTACTCGTGTCTGATTTTGCTGATGGGCACCAGCTAGCTTTCAGTTAATATATTAACTGCATGTTCTAAATACATCTCTTTTTTATAAAAACAAACCATATAGCAACATTTCCTCATAGTTAGTCTTTTTCTGATATGACTCTCTTGCTAAATGTTATTCCTTTCATGCTGCTGAAAAATATTCTATTCAAAATGTGACTTATTTAACAGCTAATATGTCTAAATTAGATCTTCCTTGTTAGAAAGTTTTTTTCCCTTTGTTTTTCTTTCAATATCCAGATATGAGTTTAAAAAAAAAAAATTACCTAACTCCAAGGTAAACACAATATACAGTTATTTAGAAATTTGCCATGGAAAAAATAGACTACGTATTGGAAAGGACTGTCTTTTAGAATTCAGTCAAAAGGTTGCAAGTGTACATATTTTGCTACTTGTGCATAAATAGTAATTTAATTTTCTGTTCCATTTTGCTGACATATTTCAAAAATGTCTGCTGGAAGAATGTGCTATGTTGACCTTACCCTTACTTACTAAATTCTACAAGCACACTGGTAGTCAAATCCCTTGAAAAAGATTGTTGCTAGTAAGTATCACCCCAATATCCCATATGTGGCAATAAAGTTTACCTCTTCAAAAAGAGGTGTGTAGAGGGGAAAAGCCTGATGTTCTGAATACCATAGTTTAGCAAAGGCAGACAACATTTCTGTCAACCCTGCCCCCAGAAGCCAACCTGCAGCTTATTAAGTGAATGCCTGATGAACACACCCAAACCTCCAGAAGGATCCAGTATTGTCACAGGTGATGTGCGTTTGTTCTTACGAGTTGCAAGTGAAGCAAAAAAGATGAATCAGCAGTTTAAAACTGAGGTATTTGAAGATGGTTGGAAGGAAGCACACTAGTAATCTTCTACTAATCCAGCGAATTCACCCAGAAGATCTCTAATTGCTGTACAAATTTTCTCCAGAGATTTAGCAGGTGTTGGTAGAAAGACATTAATTTATTTTTTGATATGTGGTGCCTTCTGGGATGAGAAATAACTTTTATTTAATGGAAGCAAAAATTAACTAAAATCTGGAAGGACAGGGAGGGGAGGATTCCAGGTAAGTGTGATGTAATAACATTTATATGTTTTTCTCTATAAATGGGCAAGAAAGCTGTACTAATAATTTGCTAGAAATATTTTAATGTCTCATGGTGGGCATAGTTGTCTTGTGTAGTACAGTTTTTGTGTTCCAGGAGGCTGCAGAAGGGATGCATGGTTTTATACCATCTCGCATCCATCACTGGTCCTGTATGGAAAGTTGAAGTCTCACAATTTTTTTTCAGAAATGTCCTGAATGCTTTCAGTTTAGTTTGAAAATTACCATGATTCATGGAAAGGTTTTATGGTGTGAAGAATGGGAATGCTATGCAAGTACAAAAAGCTTAGAAAGCTATTATTGTTATTATTTTAATACTTAAGGTTTCCGAAATCTAATTTAGGCAATCTTTTAAGTGTGATGAAGATCTGAAAATAGCTTTTTGGTCTTGAATGTGCTAGCTTCCTATATGTAATAGATATGCTATAAATGTATTTTCAGGCTTTGGGTGGGGGGGGAAGATTTCCTATTAACTCTGCAGTATTTCATGTAAGGCATCTACCTTTCAATGACTGGTGGCCTGCAGATGCTACTTACAGTAAGAAGTAATAGTAATTGCTATTCAATTAAAGATGTCTTTTGGACACACACTTCTGTACTCCTAAAAGATGAACTTTTTCTAAAGTGAAGTAAAGATATTGTTAAATGAAGGTGGCAAGTCAGCACAACTCTGTTGCATTAGTATCTTCAGAGCTGCTTTGTTTTACGCTTTCTTTCCTGAGGAGATCAATAATGGATGGCTGACATCATTCCCTCACCACTCAGAAATGAGAAAGCCTAAATGCATTTCTTCAGGGCAGGCATGTTTTTCATCCTGAGCTGAAAAGCCTGTAATTGAGTGAGGTTTATAAGTGTGATTGCTATTGGTGTGTGTTCCAGTCTGATGTGCCTGTGAAAGGTTCCACTGGCATTTACCTGGCTCTTAGGAATGTTGACCTCATCTCCCAAGCTGGGCAGCATGTGAAATGCCTCTGCTGGGAGGCACATATACAGAATTAACCTAATACTCAGGAGCATTGAGGCTCAGCTTATAATCACTGGTAACTTTCTTGAAGTTTGCTGGTTCTACATAATTTGCATGCACTTTAACTTTGTTTTTAATTAAAAAAGAAATAAAAGGAAATCAGAGCAGAGAACAAATGTCCATCCCCTTGCAATGTTGCCTTATATCTCCCCTGTGAAGTGACTGGAAAGACTTTATCAAGTTTGCCATCAGTAAAAACATGGGAAAATTGGATGGCTTATTTGACAGGACTCTTTTGCTGCTATTCACTGGTCTAAAAAGTCAGCAGAAACGTGTACACATCAGTACAGACATGTTTATAGCACAATACTCTAATTAAAGAACAGTTACTGTCACTTGTCAATACCAGTAGTGCTTAGGTCTCCAATCATTAATACATATGGAAATGCACCCAAATGAACGTGGCAGGGACAAAGCAACAGGGATAAAGAATGACAGGTTCAGTGTGAATCCAAAGTCATCTCTGTGGCTCACATCTCTCTCTTGTGTAAGCTGTCCTTTTGCTATTCTAAATGCCTCCCTGTCCCCCAGGCAGCCACCTGTGGCACAGCAGGTCTCTCATCTTGCCAGGATGCTGACTACATCACCTACCAAACGGGCACTGAAAACAGCAAGAGCGTGTTCCAGAGCCAGGCAGCCTGTCTGCTCTGCTGCTCTTGCCTGAGGTGATTTTATTATACCCTTGGGAGTCTTTCTATAGCATATTTGCAACATATTCTCCAGAATGGTTCAGCTGTATGGGGGGAATCATGGTGAATGTCAGGCAGTCTTTGTTGCTGTTGAAGATTTTGTCCTATCTGCTTATTTTACCCATCTTCTTAGTAGTCTGCTTTCCATCATGCGCACCCCAGAAGTTTCTTGGAAGAAAACAACAAAATTCTGTAATTTAATGTATTGCTGTTCTATCTGTTAATTTGGAAGGAAGTAGATAAGACAGTTTGGTTTACTGTGCATGTGAAGTGGTGCCGGGATACAGAACACAGAGACACTAGGGTACAATAGTTCTTTCCACAATTAATTAATAGTACTGAGAAAAAGATAAATGCAACTTCAATTTGCATTTTTGGTGGGGTGTTTTGGTGTTGTGTTTTTTATTTTATTTTTTAAAGGAAGTAGTGATTCTGTGGGGTGTCTTGGGAATCTTTGTTGATGCCATGGTGATGATATGGGTAACTGAGAGGTGATTGCCTGATACAAAATGATATTGAATGTCATATCTGCACTGCAGGCCTGGGTCCTGGCTGTCTGTGCCCAGGTGTTGGCTGCAGAGGGAAGAGGCCAGGGCTGGCCCTGGCCAGGCACAGCCAATTCCAGCTGATTCTGAAAGGAACCCACCACAGGGCACAGCTGAGCCTGTCAGAAAAGCTGGTGGTCCCTCTGTGGAAACATATTTAAAACAGGGCAGAAAATGCTGGATGAACAGAGGAGGAGGGGGGG
>VZSZ01001793.1:705617-719929 GCA_013398815.1 Ibidorhyncha struthersii
GTGCTGCCCGTGGCCCCCCCCATCCCGCTCAGATCTGGGGGCAGAGTATTTGGGGTGAAGGAGCGACGTTGAGCTTGGGAGAGCCAGGAGGAAAGGTGGTGTTTGAGTGTCCATCTTTGCTTCTTGCCACCTGAATCTATTTTAATCAGTTATTTTAATTTAATTAGTAATTTTCATTAATTTTAACAGATTCATTTTAGTTATTTAATTTTTTCACCTCATCCTGCTGAGGGACTGAGTGAGTGGCTGGGTGGAGCTTGGCCCTTGGCTAAGGTCAGCCCACCACAGAGCAGAAGGTTGTTCAGCCGTCAATATCAATGTGTACTTCTGTGAGTGAATATGATGTTTTGCTGTTAGCTGCACATATAGAACTCTATCTCCAGAAATAAAATAAACCCCTAAATGCTGTAAATTGTCACCAGTTTTGAAATCCAACATATGTCTTTCTTGCTGTATGAATTCAGTTCTACCAGAAGCAGTATTCTTGTGTTTGTTTTGATGCACAGTGGAAATAAGTACTAGTTCTCTTACACATAAATATGCTATTTGTGAATTGAGTTTCAAACTCTTTTATCAACACTGATTGCTGCCTGGGGAAATGATTCCAATATATCAAAGCCTGTGAGAAAAGAAAGCCAAGAGTGGCTGGGTATTTCAAAGCAGAATAAAAAATGAGCATTAGAATTCATGACAAATAAAAGCAATTTGTAGTACAGAGGTAGGCGTTGTATTAAATGCATTTAAAATATTGCATGTAAATGAAATGGATGTCTGGGTTTAAGAAGGAAGAACAAGTGCTATGCTTCAGTGTTTAATAAGGTACTTGTAGGTAGTAACAGACTTAATTTGAAAATAAGATCAGCTATAATTCACTCAGGATACTTAAAAATTAATTTCATTTTTTCTTTGTCAGAATCAGTCACATTTACTCCCATTGAGTAATATTTTATTCTTCAAGCAGGTTTCTTAATTTGCTCTACCTGTAATGTAAAATATTATTCAGTGCTAGAAGCAGTGGGAAAATATTCCTAACAGCAAGATATTGAAAGATATCCCTTTTTCTGTCTTTAACTTTCTTCATTACGGTGTGACAAGAACAGTCTACTAGAAAAGGTGAAAAATATTTTGGGTGCCCATATTGGATGACACTTACAATTTAGTTTTTTTTCTCAAGCATTTATTTTCAGCTCATGAGTAGATCTGTTGTATACTTTCCTGGTTTCCAGTGGAGATGTAGCAATGTCATGGCAAAGCCATTTCTGAACAGAAGAACCCGATTTCTTGGTGGCAATTAGATAATCTTGGAACCATGTGTTTTGTCCTATATAATGTTATAACAGCTTCAAATGAAGCAAAATACCGAAAAGTAATCTTTTATAAAAACAAATGAAACAACTGTATTGCTTGAACGAATTTAGGACGTGGCAGATTACATTGCTATTTTGTTTTAAATGTTTTGGGCCTACAGAAAGCCAAGAGCTAATCTGATCGTTTTGACAACATGTTGCATAATAGGTGTTCACTTACAAGGAAAATGGTTTCTCATCTAGTGTTTTTAAGAAGTTTTTTTTAATTTAAAAGACATTAATTATTTTGCTGATCTTAAGAGACAGCAACACTTTCTACCATGATGTGGATGCTATTTGGAATACGTTCACTATTTTTTATTAGATTCCAGCGATGAACTTGATTTAACTGAGAACCCTGGGTTTTACTTAGTGACATACAAAGTGTGTGTACATGTCTGTGTGCGCGATTTGAACAGGCAGCCCCTTTCTGTTTTCAGAAATAGAACATACGTAACAGAAATGTGAAGTGTTGCATTCAGTCCTCGTTTCCAGGGTTCACACCAGTGTTATGTGACTGGCCCACATTTGAGAAAATGACAATTGGAGAGCAATAGTGAAATTTCCAGTTTCGTATTTTTGTAAACTCTCTTCAGATTGCTCAAAAGGCACACCTGGCAAATCTAGGCATGTCTGTCTCTGTTCTGTGGTGAATCTGTTCTGCTACCTCTTTGTCCCAAAGTTTGTTTTTTAAACAAAATGGTTCCATGATCACTGCAGCTCAACACTGGTTTATCAGCTTTTCCTACTTTTCCATGATTAAACTCTCTTGTCATTTTGTCTCTCTTATATTCCCCATTTCTATCACACTCTTGTAACTTCTGATGTAGCTGTTGGAGATCTGAGTCTTATTCTGTGCCAGGCATTAAGAGTTTTATGATTTCAAAACAATTACTATGAATAGAAGTGAAAATTTCCTGAATGATTTGACATGGGGGCCCTGTTCTTGAGTGCAAGAAGGTGGTTTGTGACTCTCAATGGGATCGGTACTTGCTCTGTTAGAAAGATGCTGAGGCAGGCATTTCTTTTTTTTTTTGTTTTCTTTTTTTTTTTAAGAAGGAGATTCCTCAGTAGTTATACTTTTAGCAAGCTGAGAAACAGTAGAGGCTGCCAAGAATCTTTCAGTTCTCACTGATTTGTCATTTCAGAATTTCTTGTATCTCTGGCAAAAAGGTTTGAAGCAGATAATTTTAGTGGTTTGGGTGCTTCCCCAGCTTTAGAGCCAGGCAACACAATATGAAACATGCTAGCCATGAATAGCTCACAGTTCACTTCAATCAGTTTTAATGATAGCCTGTACATCAAACTTTTTTTAATAATCATTCCATCTATGTTTAATAGGACCCGTTCTGAAAGTTTTTATTTTAACTGTGTAAAAGAACTCGCAGCTTAACTGCCTTGAAAGTGACTGAAATATGGCAGACTCGGGGCTTATTCCATCAATGTGGCAGTCATCCTGTGGACTTCAATGTTACTGTTTAATGCATAATAATACAAATAAATTTGTTAAGCAGGGACAGATTTTTTAATTTGTGTTAGTAACTTAAATATGAAACAGTATTGTTAGAATATATAGATGTAGCTGTGTGACACTATGGCTTCAATGGCTACGCAGTGTGTCTTAGGGAACCTGTTGTGCCTGTCCCATACACTTTAATGCTTGAGTTGTAAAGCTGACAACATTCAGTATTTTTTTCAATCATCGTTTGTTACTCAGTCACTCTATAAACATAGCTAGCTAGGTCATCTCTTACCCAGACATTATAATTTTGACTTGTCTCAATTTATTGTGTGTTTACATGGCATGTGATGTTCACTGGTGACTATTCTCTTTCAGCTGAACAGCAAGTCGACAAGAAGTCTGTGGTGAAAGTTACAATACTATAAAGGACGTATAATCTGCTGTGCTTTTCAAAACCCCCAAATAGGTAAGATACAATCAAATTTTATACTAGACTGTGTTTTGCCAGTCAGGCACCATTATAATTTGACAGACATGATGTGATGCAATGAAATCTGAATGACATAACCCAGTATGACATAACTGATAGGCCAATGTAGAAATTTAATAAACATTTCCAATAAGCTTGCTGTACTCGGCCTGTCATGTCCTCAACCATGCCCTGGTGTTCTGTAAATATTTGGGTCAGGTATTTGGTCTTAAACATTACAAAATATAACAGTCTGCTTATTTATGAGAAGTGCGATAGGTGTTTCTGTGTACACGTTCTGGTTGTGAATGATATTGCAACTGTATGATTATTCCAGTGTAGGCACCTGGAAATCATCTTGGTTGTAAATGGTCTGTAGATAAGCTACTGAATATATAGAATCACTTAACCTACTTATATAAATTGCCTAACACTGTGCTGTGGCTAGCTATGATCTAACTGGCTTCTGTTTGAAGTTCTTAGGTTTAAAAAAAAAAAAACACAGCTGCAACTTTTTTCTTCCTATGACTTGTCATGACAGTGGCTCACTCAAAGAATTATAAATTGGGTATCTCCTCATCTACTACTTTTACGTTCCAGCTACCCTGAGAGGGTTCTCTTCTAATTCAATGAAAAGCAGTTGATACAGCTAAACACCCAGACCTTCACAGCAGTGTTTGGGGAATAAGGACAATATTAATAGATTAATTATTAATTTATTTATCACAACATGGAAATGAAAAAGAGTTCTTTAAAATTCCAGGAGCAAAAAGAATACCAGGTAATTTTTTCTTTGGAGCTTTAAGACCTGTCTGTAGGATTCTGCTGTGGAGGTGCATGGCAAGTCCACTGAGGCAAAATCTTATCGTATTAAGGAGTGAAGTTATGGATACATGTAAACACACTAGTAATTTTGTCACTAGTGTAATCTAATTTAACTTGTGGATAAAAGTGATAATATTTGCAGGTTCAACTATTTACATTGTTTTGTACTGAAATCTGGTTTAATAGAACTTACTTCCAAAAGAACTTTTCTACAGTTCATTCAACTGGTACAAAACAAGCAGTTTTCTTCACATATTTTTTGAGAGGTTTTCTTGTGTTTTATTCTAAAATATATTTAATGATTTAAATTAAGGCAGAGCTTGGGGAAGTTGCAAAAGGGATCAGTGAATGAGAGACTGAATTGTTGCTTGTAGCTTACTGCATGGAATTGGGGAAGGTGTTGTGGGAAGAGGGAGTTTCAAGAAGTTGGAGTTCATGTTTGGAACGCTTCCTAGCTGCAAATGGCTATTTTATTAAAAGCCTGATCATTAGAAACGTCAAGTCTCTTCATGTGCTACTATTGTGCAATGAATGGCAGAAAGCACTTGAAGTGTATCTAAATATTGCTCTCTGTATGACTGGACTCAGTTGGCACTGGCAGGTGGTAACTTACAATTCTTTGAACAAGCAAGTTCGTTTTACTGCTAGAGGCATAAACCCCAAAAGAAGTCCTTCCCAAGGTGGCTTAGAAGCATAGCCAGTTTTCCTTACCATTTTCTAAATGTTCATGTTAATTCTAGCAGAAAACAGGAAAGTGCCTACCTATTCTTTCATACAGGAAGTACCTTGACTCCATATATTTTCCCTTTGTGGCCAAGATGGGAACGGATTAAAGCTCAGTCTACTCCCTGACAAGTTTTCCTCCATATACTGCCTGTGGGGTGTCTGTAGGTTGGCGTGGATCTTATCTGTCTACCCTGATGATATGCAATAGTAAAGCTGCTGCAGGAATGACCCAGGGCTGCCTCTCCAATGTCAAACATGATGTTGCAGAAAGAATATCAAATACGGTTGGTGAGGGTGACAGTATGAGGCATAGTATACTGCTGCACCTACACTGCAAACTGTAGGATGGCTGAGTCTATGGTAAGGGGACGTACTCTTACCTCATCTCCCTAGAGCTGGCTGAAGCTTGCCACAATGCAAACACAGAAGTGAATTTTGACTGGAATTTAGGTGCCAGTCTATATTCAAAGTAGAACATGAATATACCCAGTTGTTCTGTAAAAATAAAAAACTCTTATCTGTACATGACTCCAACTTTGAAGGTGCCTTATGTCTTCAAAATAATGGTGTCTGCAGAGTCACTCTGAATACATATTTCAGTTAAAATGCATGCCCTCCTTTATTATGGAATAACTTTATTGATGAAGGACATTCAAGTAACTCAAGTCCTGAAACGTACTGGTTAAAGACAGGAATGAGCTGTCCCCTGCCTATGTAGAGTAGAAAGACTGCAACTGTTCAGCCCCGCAAGCCTGACATATCTGGAATATCAAGGCTCCATGCTCTTCCCTGCAAAGGCCAGGGGCAACAGAGGTGATGACTGTGACCTTTTTTGCAAGTAGCCAGATGGTCTTGTTATTGCAGTTACCTGAATAGATAATAGGTAGCTCAGGAAAGAAGTGCTTATTTTCAGCTGAGATGTAATTGTTTCCAGACACAGAATACCACCATTTAAATCTGTTCTTACTGTCTTAGTTGCTATCTGAAATAGTTTTCTTAGGCATGGTAGATTATACAAGCTAAATGTAAAGAAAGAAAAATTGAATAGTACTGAATCCTGGGAACAGTAAGTCTGTCTAGGTCTTTTAGAAAATAAGCCTCAGGTACAAATGTTGTGAGCTGGTATTAAATATAATGTAGTTATTTGTCATCATAATGCATTTCTGGGGGTATTTTCCTTGAAAAGCAAGCTATTCGATAAATTTCAGTAAATTTGACATCTAAATTCCTAGGGAAGAAGAGGTAAAAGATAGAATGCAGGTAACACTAGGCTGCAAAAGAGACTTGGGGATGATGCTTTGCTAATGAATATAAATCTTTGTAAGTTATATTGACTGGTTGCATTCAGCAAGTCCAAAAATGTTTTGCTCTGAAATCTTTAACTATATTCAGCTATTTCAAGAGTCTCTAGCTGTGGTTTTGTCCATTTTCTATCTATGTCTTCTCTCTTGTACTTGTTTCTTTATGGCTTAGCCCCACAGGGATATCCAGAAGTAGGAGCGAGGCAAGTAGCATGGTAGACTTCCCTGAAGCCTCTAGCAGCTCGCTCGTGCACACTTACTTTAATTTCCTCTCTGCTCTTCCTCCTTCCCTCTGCCTTTCAAAGGTCATATGGTTCAACAAACAATCCAGAGATGCCTTGCTAATTATCGTGTAGTAGATGTGCTTGCTGACTACCATCAAAACCAAAAAGTGCTTTTCACTGCAGATAAAAAGGAGGTACAGAGACACACTAAGATTTAGCCAGTCAGCAATAGGCCAGGTTCATCCCTAAAGTAACTTCTCTAAACTTGCCCACATCTCAGCTGTTTAGTTCACAACTCTTTCTTTACCCATAGAAACAGTCAATATGAAAACCCAGTGTTATTTTAATTTATGGCAAACTCTCTTGGCAACATAAGCAAGGTGAAGTAATACTACAGTAAGATATTTAATTTTGTGCATATAGTAATGCAATACTGAAGAGGCAAGTTGGGTTCTGGAAGTACTCGGCCTGTATGAAAGGAGAGATTATGTAAAAGAGATGCTCACTGGCTGGGATGATGGGACAATTGCACAATACAGGAGGATTTCTTATGTTTCAGAAACAAATCCATTATTAATTGCCACTAGCAAAAGACTAGGGACACTTGAGAGAAAAATGTCTAGTTTTACACCATTCCAAACGTATGTTTCTGTTCATACAGCTGAAGGGCCCTCCTGGTATGTTTCTTCTCCTTTTTTCACCCCAGAAGGAAAATTCATGTAATGCTGCTCCAGGCATTGCATGCATTTCCTTTTCTGCGGAAAGTATTTCTTGCTTCTTGCTTTCTCTCTATTCTCTGAATTGGCAGTAGAATGAACCCTTCTTGGTAACTAATTAATCACTTACATATTCTTTTCCAGATTTGCTGAGGGTTTGTCAGCGAGATGTTTGCCCCACTCTAATTATATTTGTATATACTCCTAGAGGAAAAGGTATTATCTGTTAAAGGTGCTTTACACCTATGCAAAATTCATCTTCTTTTGGAAATATATACCTTGGTTACTCAGCAGGGGTTATGCCGTTGTTGGGAGCCTCATCTTCAAGTGCCTGCATTTACACTGTTTGCCACACTAACGGCTTTGGTATAGCTGTAACAAGGAGCTACCTCTTTTCCCCCACCCAGCCTCTGTACAGACAAGGTCTAAGTTATGAATGTGATAATTAACTATACATTACAATTCATTAAATATTCCTAATTCTGATGTGGGAACAAATGAAATTCATCATTAGCAGTTGAGTTTTAGAGTGAATGTGTATGGGTGCATGGGAATATGTATACTAGAAGAAATTTATGCAGATTAAATCCATTAGCAATTTTCTGCACATCTCATTAAGCAAAATATCAAATCCCACTTAGCTCTTCCGCTGCTCTCATTAGACAATGTAAACTATACTATTTCATACTATGGAAGTGGGAAAAAAAAAAAAAAAATCCCTGGTGTAGTGTCTCCCAAGTGAATTCTCAAAATCTACAGCTGTCATACTAACACCTTGGACTAATCATGTTGCCTCACTGTACTGTATCATTGTTCAGCCTGACAAGAGACAGGCAGCCTGGCAACTACAGTGGGGCTCTCTGGGGAAACAACTCTATTTGTTACTTCTTGTCACAGAGCAGTTGAGGCTCTCTGGCACCATAAGTGGCCTAAAGCATGTGTGCAACTGTGCTTTGGGTGTTGAAAATACTTCCCAGTGATGACTGTTGAAGAAGTTGCCCTGTCACACTCTTTGTCAGAAAATACAGATTTTTCAAAAATTGGTTTTCTGTGTGAAGATGTCACCCTTGCTAGAATTTACAATGGAATAACTTCTTGGGTTAATGATGGAATGTCTGGTGTGGCTGCACTTGTGTCAGGAGCCATGGTTTAGCCATCCCTTGAAACCAGTTTAAGCCGACTCTGCGGCTTAAGTAAGTGTTGCCAACCTGCCCTGACCTCAGCAGCTCATTCATGTCCTCCCTCGTGGGCTTATGCTGGCACATGAGTTGGCAGCCAAGGGTGACAAACTAGCTTAAAATTAACCTGGCAAAATAAGACTGAATTAGTTAGGTTTGCTGATCTGGTTCGCCACCTGGCCTTGCAAATAATCCGCACAAAAGAAGGGAGGAAAGTACAGGTTGAGGCCAGAGAGAGGGAGGACAAAGTGCTTCTTTTAGTGGTAATATTGTCTTATGACAGTTTAAAGTCTTCATGATACTGTGGCAATGATGTGATCAGTGGTTCAAAGGAAGCTTTACGATTGAAAGTTGAACAACAGTAGGTGGAAAATCTTAAAGGGAGCTTGACTGCAAGAATTTGTCATTATTTTTGCAGGGAAAGGGGAAGAAATGGGATCTCCCCTTTTCTGTCCATTTACACACAACAAGAAAAGATGTGAAAGAAAGTACAAGCTGCTATTAACTTTCTTTATTCCTTTCTTGTCCTGTTACTTGACTGCTCTCCCTGGTTTTGAGACTGAAAAGTGCCAAATAGTCTTCATTTCCATGCCCAATCTGTTTTGACCAATGGAAGCTCACACAGCATAGAAGCAAAGTAACCTCTTAACCAGAGGATGGCAGGGGAAAGGAATGATCCTCAGCTGAGTACTGAGGGCTGAGCTCCAGTTAAATTTTCTTTCTTATTTATGAGTGAAAACACAGTAAAGTCAGAAAACACTAACGAAGGCACTTAGTTCCTCTCCAGCTACAGTATTAGGGCAGTATTTTACTTTTAAACTAGGTTAACCATATTTTTAGCTTCTGTCCTCTCTTTCCTTCCTGTGGATGCCAGAGCAGGTAGAATTTCTGGTTTTTACCTCACACTGGAAGCGGCAGCGTATAAGAGAATAGATGAATTCTCGCAGTGCCACATGTGGTGTCCTTTGCTGCCTTTGATCATTTGTCATTTTGATCATTACACAGTCTGAACAAAGTAGCTAATCAATCCCTTCTCGTTGTGTCCTTCGCATACTGCCTGCTATCCGCTTTCTTCATTTTCTTTATATTCAAAACTGTACAGTAAATAGTACCATAGGTCTTCTCAGCACTAGTGGGTGGGCCTGTCATTCTGCTGTGAGAGAAGGGGTGTTCCTGTCACCAGCCGGCACCTCACTCAGTCAATCAGGAACGCTTTTGAGCCTCACCAGGGTACATGACTCCTTGTGGGAAATATTTTGTACCTCATTATGCTTTCTGTAGCCAGCAGGTGCACCCCACATGCTGAGAAGCAGGGCCATAAGAAGGAATCGGCAGGCAGGAAGATTTCTGGAGCACTAACAAAGACTCCTGAACCCTATTCCCTCCTCTGTTCAGTCACGCAAAAGCAGACCCAATGTGGCATATATGAAAGTGGCCAAGTAGAAGCTTAGTGGTTTGTGCTTTTACTGGCTTTGTGTAGACTTGTGAGGGTTATGGTTCCCAGACATCCTAGTGAAACTGGGACAGTCCTAACTGTGTCTGGACAAAATATAAGTGATTCCAGTTCTTTCTGTACAAGACATCTGTCAGCGTGAGCCTCAGCCTCTACTGACCCCACCCTGCATGAGGGAAAGGGATTGCTGGCCGCTTCTGACAGCGTGGGTCGCTGCGGCTCTCAAAGCCATGGGCACTCTGAAATGATCTAATGGAACTGAGTTTAGTCCTCTAAAGAGAAAATCTTAATTTTTCTTAAATTTGTTTTCTGTGTCATCAGACGGCCCAGGTAGGGTCGTATCCTCCCTTGGCTGTTGTAAGCTCTCTAGTTCCCCTGGCCTTGCCAAGGGAAGGAAATTCTGTCAGATGTTGGCTTATGAGCAAGTGCTCGTGGCCATGGGTGAGCTCATGGCACTGAACTGGGCCCTCAATTGCAGTTGAACCAAAGCATGATGCAAAAAGAGAGAGGTGGGAGAAGTAATATCACTTTTGTGTCAGGATTGTCTTTTCTTCTGGACCATAACTCATTCCAAATCTCATTGTTAAACCATGAATATGTTGTATGCTAACCAAATAATTTCTCCTATTATACTTTACATGCAATAAAATTCTTCAAATTCAAAGGTCACCAGCCAGACATGTAAAATGACTTCGTGAACGACTCCAGCTCATTAATCATGCCTCAGTGTAGCAGTGGCTCTCCTCTGTTCATTAGAATAACATTTCTTTGCACTTCATGGCAAACCATCATTATAATACAGAACAAGGACAACAGAGTGTGAAAGACTTTTTTTAATGAGACTTCATAGCTGCTCGTGGTGGGACTCCCCATCCTGTTTGCTCTTGAAAGAGCTGTCTGACAAAGGTTCGGAAGGATTTTACCTGATGAAGAGAACTAGGAAGAGACTTTCACAGGGAAAACTGTCAATGAGCTTACAGAATGCTACATAAACCTGGCTGCCCTGTTGGCTGAGCTGTCAGTCTTCAAACAAATACAGAGAGAAAATCTTTAATTGTACTCACCACACATATGACATTTTATGCTTTATCATTGTCATTTGCAGCAGTTCTTAACTCAGTGAAAAAGCAGCAGTTCAGGATCCCCAGGATCTTGAGTGGACTCTGCACTTAATAAGGAGAAACTCTGTAGTTTAATAATTACCAATTATTGACGAAATAAATGTTTCGTCAGAACCTCTAAAACTCAGTTGCATCATCAGTGCTTTTGCTGTTATTCTGATATTATTTTAGTCCTTACCTTGGATATACCAAAGAAATGGAATCATTCCAATAGCGCTGGACTGAGACAGCTAATTTAAATCTCCCTTAATAAATATTTTAAGGGATGTTAATAATATTTTAGTATCTTTCATCTTTAGCTGGAATAATGAAATTGCAAAAATGGCTTATAAAGTTTTATGGATGTTCATTTTTAATTAAAATGTTCTTCTCTGTTTTCCCTCAGGAATGCAGTGACTGTAAGTGCTAGAAAAGGTAGTAAGGTTCCTCACAAAAAGGAGAACCAGTCTGACTACTGACCTCATGATTCTATAACTTTTTCTTTTTCTGTCTGTGAGGCCAGTACAGGTTCTTCCCACAAAAAAAAAAAAACCCAAACTTGCAAATCTAGGCCCTAATCTTGCATCCTGCCCAATTTTCAACTCCCTTTGAAGGCAAATGCAGTTTTATTTCTTATGGCAGGGAGCATCAGAACCATTCCACAATATGCAGATAGAGGAGTAATAATATGATCACACATGCTTGTAGTATTGTAAGCCACAAGAGGAAAAATCGAACATTGTAATCAATGGAATCATAAGGTATTTGAAAATGATTATGTTGTTCTTTTGGCCTGCCATCTGTTTTTTCTTTATTGCCTGTCTCCAGTGTTTGTGACAGTGACTGCTATAGATATTATTATCTCCCTATACCTCTCACCTCCTATCTATTAATTATTTTCTACATCTAATCTCCTAATACATTCTTTTCTTCATCCCTGAGTCAGTGTTACTCCTGTAAACTCTGTATGTGCCGCTAGTCACTACATCCTGAAATAGACTCCACCCTTGGCTTCAGCAACTGTCTCTGCAGCTTTGCTGCCATTTGTCCCTGGAAATCCTCTGAAGTTCTGTACATCCATCTTTTCCTTCCTCGCAGTCCAAAGTCTCTTTGCACATGGCTACTGCAAGGGCCAAGGGCAGAAAATTGTTGTCTTTCAAGCTGGAGTTAAGAAGAGGCACCGTGGTTCTCCACTCCCCCAAGTATTCCTGTCAACACTGGGTGAAGCAAGAGAGGTATTGAAGTAAAAGAAGCTGTTCAAAGTATAAAGTGCGCTTACTAAAATGTTCATGAGGTCCTTTCTTCAGCTGCTCTCTTCTCCAAATCATCAGGCTACTTTTTGCAGCATCTCTTGGTCTATTTTCCATCTTTCTCTCTGATAGGCCAAGAAAAGACCCTTTTTTCTTATACTCTCTAGTCCTCTTTCCCTTGTGTTGCTCTGATCTGCTTTGTCAAGTGATCAAAGTCCCTGTATAGGTGAGCTGTTGCTTAGTTACCACCTGCTTGGAATTCACTCTTGAAAAATTGCTTTGTCTTGAGAAGTAGCCATATCTTTGTTCCTTGGTGCTCCATTTAAATGGATGATCAAAGTTTATCAGCCTGCTTTATTAGAGCTGTGTTCTGTGTAAAACTTTTTCTTGTCACCTTCGATGGATTTTAGGTCAATATGGAGAAAAGAGATGGGAGAGAAGGCATGAATGCTCTGCAGTTTAAAGAGAATGTTTGTCAGAAAGGAGTCTGACAGGGCGGGGGGGAGGGGGAAATGCACAGTATCCAGCACCGAACAGGCTGTACATAGCCAGACATCCCAAATAGTAAAAAGAGCTAATCAAGATATTTTAGTGTTGGAATTTTTTTTAGATTATTGCCTCTAGAATTTTATTTTCCTGTAGGCTTTGGGGAGAAGGTTGGTTAATTCCATTTAGGTACAGAGAAATACATCCCAATGATAATGTATATAAAAGCAAACATGCAGCAATCTGGAATGTAAATCTTCTTGCCCCAAAGAGGCAGTCTTGTCTAGAGAGATATATTTGTACTGCTTCATTGCTCTCTTCCTCTTATTCTTTTCCAAACTACCTCCTAAAGTCAGAACAAAAGTTGCATTTGCACTTGCCATGTGCATGACAGTGTACTACCTTAACTTCATGTTTCCTTTTCAAGCATACAAATCTGAACCAGGCAAACTGACTGCCAGGATTCTTTACCAGCCATGTATGAAGAGGCCCATTAATGTGTAGAGCAGTGTCTAGACCAGACAGGATATCAGCAGGTCTCAGCAGCATACACCTGCAACAGCAGCATCAAAAGCGAAAGCAGACTTTAAGTGAGAAATACAGTCGTAAGACTACACAAAAGAGCGTTTAGCAACATCAGCAAACATGCAGGACTGATTGTCACCAGGATCTCATGTTGTACCCAGACTATTATTGATGTGTATGTGCTCTATGGTATAAATGCAAGTAGAAGACTGCAGTCTATTTAATTGTAGCATAAGAGACTCTATCAAAGTTGGCAGTGGCAGAAACAGAAACATCTGCTAGCTTTGTTCCTAGCCAGGAATTGATCCCAGTGTTGTAACTGAATGACTAATGTATTACTGAAATGTCATAGAATCCTAGAATAGTTTGGGTTGGAAGGGACCTTTAAAGGTCACCTAGTCCAACATCCCCTGCAATGAGCAGGGACATCTTCAACTAGATCAGGTTGCTCAGAGCCCCGTCCAACCGGGCCTTGAATGTTTCCAGGGACAGGGCATCTACCACCTCTGTTCAACCTGTTTCAGTGTTTCACCTCCCTCAGTGTAAAAAACGTCTTCCTTCTATCTAGTCTAAATCTACCTTCTTTTTGTTTGAAACTGTTATCCTTTGTCCTGTCGCAACAGACCCTGATAAAGAGTTTGTCCCTGTCTTTCTTATAAACCCCCTTTGAGTACTGGAAGGCCTCAATAAGGTCTCCTTAGAGCTGCCTTCTTCAGGCTGAATAGCTCCAACTCCCTCAGCCTGTCCTCATAGAAGTGCTCCAGCCCTCTGATCATTTTTGTGGCACTCCTCTGGACCAGCCCCAACAGGTCCATGTCTTTCTTGTGCTGTCCAGAGTTGGATGCAATACTCCAGGTGGGGTCTCATGAGAGTGGATTAGAGGGGGAGAATCACCTCTCTCGACTTGCTGGCCACGCTTCTTTTGATGCAGCCCAGGATATGGTTAGCTTTCTGGGCTGCGAGTGCATATTGCTAGGTCACGTCCAGCTTTTCATCCACCAGTACCCCCAAGTCTTTTGATTTTTAGTGGACTTGAACGGAAAGGGAATTTAGATTAAGTGTTTGTGCAGGTTTTTCATCAAATAATAACAAAAAATCATTGGGTGGTGCAATTTGGATTATCTATGTATCTAGAATTTTTTTTCAAGTTCAGGAGTAGTTCAAACTAGATTTGGATTTCTAAATCCGTTATGTTTTCTTTAGTAAGGCTGAAAAACCGTGGCCTTGTTATATGCACCACCACTGTCCCCC
>VZSZ01001793.1:719983-882233 GCA_013398815.1 Ibidorhyncha struthersii
TCTGATACATTCTTCAACATCTGCTGTGTTAAATTTGAGCATTGCTATTTGAACTCACTCATACCTGTATACTGGCAAATTTGGATTGGTTGGATGAATAATAGCCATACTGAAGAGGTAAATTAGGTATCTTGGATCTTTTGAAAGGCAGAACATAAGCTATTTGAGTAAAATTTCTTAACAGTACTGAAGGTTTGACTGAAGTCCGTAACAGGTTCTCCCATATGTCTTAGTTTTCAGTGCCTCTCGATATGAAATTTATTGAAATGCTGTGTGTACACATAGAAGTTGCTAATGATTTTTTGACGCAATGCAGTTAATAAGTTGATTATACTGACAAGTCTCTTATATTAATAACTGTTCTTGTCCTGATTTGATTTATTACATCCAGACCTATCTAAGTCAGAAGGTGCTGAGATTAGCTATAATTAATGTACTCGTTACCCTTGAGTACTCAGGATGGGACACCAAGTCAGGTTCAAATTCTGTTCTTACCACCAAAATGATACCAGTGAAGGCAGCGTTGCTACTCCAGATTCTCACTGTTGTAGGGGAAAGCTTTGGTTCGAGCATGTCGGATTGACTTCTATCCAAATCGTAATAACAAAAGAGCCAAGTATTGACAGGTTCTACCTGGTAATTCAGTGACAATGACAAGTTCCTGCTATTGTAATGTGATGACTACAGTCTTTATGAAGAAATAATAGCTTAAGGCCATTAAGAATAAGTAATTAAGTTTCACTCTGTCATGAAAGTGTTTAAAGTTCATAGACTTTGGCAGTGCTCTTGTCCTAAGAGTGCTAGTTAGTATGTGCATTCTTCAGAACCAAATTCCAAGTGCTTTGGTAGAACAAAGTAATCGGTACTTTTATAAAATGATGATATGTTTCCATCATGTGGGAAAATGTGGGAACAGTCAATCTTGGGAATATCTTTTTTTTTCTTGTAGGCTTTAAGTGTGTGCTCTGTCCATTGCTGTAAGGTTAAGTGATTTACAGAATTCATTGCAGCAGGGTTTTTGGAGTGTGTTTAAACCTATTAAATTAACAGAGAGAACAGGGAGCAGAAAAAAACAAAACATCAACTTCCTGATTGTTTCTTAACTCCAAAATATATTTCTTATCATTTTGCAATACTGTCAATAAAGTACCTGTCTAATGTTAAAATAATACTCTATACCTGTCCAGCATCTTCTACCTATGGATAAACCCTGTGCCAAAAACATTCTTCAGCATATCTAAAGTTTCAGGATCAGTTTGGTTTGGTCCAGTTCTTTTTCCTAGCTAACGTGTTTCACTTTATTGAGTTAAGTTGCATAAGGCTGTGATGAGATAGGTACATTGGGCTGTAGGATCAATCCTCCAAAATGAATTTGGATCAGAATAAACATACAATTAATCTTAAAGGCTTTGTACAAAAACCAGTAATGTAATAGTGTGTAAATGCCTTCTTGGAGAAGTTAATCATTGAGGGAGATTCTATAGCACAATTACCCACTTGCAAAAATACGATGGTTGCTGAAGAACGGCACTGGAAATGCGCGGGAGCCAAAGAGAGAGAGAGGAAGAGAGAAACTTTATAAGATGTTTAGTGTTCTTGCATGTTTCTATTCTACTCTGCCTTGATCTTAGCCCTTCCACCCTTGGAAACCATTTGTCCAACAAGCAAGGTTGAGAATTAAGTATACTTTCTGTGATTGAAACTTGCCAGCAGCTGCAGCATTTCATACTGTGCACATTTTATATACATATAAAGCAATTTTCCCTTTGTCCTACCTATTTCCTTGGGTTTGGTAGAGATAATCTTGACTTCTTGACTCTAAGTCTTCTGTGTGTTCTATATTTATATTCTGGTATTTGAGGAAAAAAGCAAAATGGAGTGGAACAAACTATTCCAGCAAATCAGTGTGCTCTGTTCTTCTTTCTCAACTTCTGGTGACCATCCATTTAGCAGTACCTCACATTATTTTGTTTCCTATCTCTTATTTGGCTCTTCCATCTCAAAATGCTCTCCTAGAATGAATACTCCCTTCCTTTTTTCCCCTCCACTTTGTGTATTTATTTTTTTTTCCATGAATACTGGCTTTGATTTTTTTTTTTTTTTTTTTTTTTTTTNTTCCTGCCACCCTTTCTTTTATTCTAACCTGCATTTGGATTCATCATTCTGGCAGTATTGTACGTACAGAAGCCGGTGTGTGGCTATTGACTGACTACTGGGGGTGAAGAGTAATGACTCTGTGACTGCGTGGGGTTTTCTTCTGGGAAGTGCAGGAGCCTGGGGGAAGTGAATAAGATAGGCCTGGAGTAGGATCTGGCAAGGGCTACATTTTTCCAAGATGCCAGGTCTGTACCTTAGGTCTATTACGATGCTCCAGGTGTGGGGTCTACAGTCTAAGAAAGTTTTTTTCCGAAGTAAAGTTGTTTCCAAATAAAGAAAGCAGGACATTGCTTTTCCTTACAAGTGAAAACAGGTTGAACTTTTGGTTTAGTTTTTCTTCCCCCACCCCNCCAGCAAGAAGCAAATTCTTACTGCATTATTGATTAAGTCCTGAGCTATATTTTCATAATATGAAAATATAAATACTGATTTCTGTGACTAACAAACTAATCTGATACCTGAATATAGAATATATGCTTCTGCTGCACTTTTCTTAGAACAGAACAATATTTTGTGAGGAAGAGCAATTTATCAGTGGCACTTAAAAGAAATATTAGCTCCAGCTAATGCACACCATAATGCCAAGTTAGTTCTCCTAATACTCTTTCTGTATTCTCTAAGGCTGTTTTTATATTAGTTAAGTCTATGACAAGTCTTTGTTATGCAGCAATTGCTGTAATTGACTTATTCCTAGAATTACAGAATCACGGAGTAGTTGAGATTGGACGGGGCCTCTGAAGATCCAACCTCCCCCTGCTCAAAGCAAGGTCTGGTAGAGCAATTTGCTTAGGGATGTGTTCAGCTGAGTTTTGAATAGCTCCAACAAGGGAGACACCACAACCAATATGGACAACTTGTTCCAGTTTTGTCAGTTCTCACAGTAACAAAAAAGAATTTTTTTCTTAAGCAGAATTTCTTGTGTTTCAGTTTGTGTCCACTGCCTCTGATCTATCACTGTATGCTGGCTCCACCTTCTTTTCTTCTTCCCATCAGTAATTTATACACACTGCTAAAATGTGAATAAATTCAAAAGTATGCAAATCAAGACAATGATTCTCAGGGACAGCAAAATGTGCTGTAGATATAGTAATATACAGTTTCTACATGAAACAGTTTGCAGTATGTGAAATGAAAGCAGATAAAAGATAGAAAAAAACCAGTTAAGTCTGATACTTTGACCAATCTCAGTGGTCTTAATTCAGGTGCAGCTAAGTGAGATTTTTTTTTTTTTTTAGCTGTCTAGCTAAATTTTATTAGGAAAAGGAGACTGTAAAGCTATCACTACAGTATTAGTATTGTAGCTTCTGTTGTTTAATATCCATTACCATTCATTTATTTTGTTACAATGTTAAATGATATAGTATTAAGTATTTTTGTTGTTAATTCTTTTACATAGGTACAAAGTCAGCATAAAAACAGCTACTGGGGATATCAAAGCTGGGAATGATCAAACATTGGAAACATACTTTACCTCTGAGAATTTGTCAAAAATTACTAGGGTTTGTGAAGAACAAACAGTTTTGAAGAATGTATCAAAAGAGATTTAAGTTAGAAGCAAGAGTATTGATTTGAGATGCAAGATTACTTAGATACAGGGTTACAAAGCAGGTGGAAAAAAATGAATAAAACTCAGAGCAGTCCATGGAACTGAATTATATAGAGGTTCAGGAAGAAGAACTGGGCACAACCCTGTGTCAAGCACAAAATAGTGTTGATACCACTGATTTTAAAAGCGCATTGAAGAATCAGGCCCTATTCTGTTTAAAATAGCATGTCAGACTCTGTTTTCCTCTTTTGTGCTGTTTATCTTTGTCTTTATGCCAAACCCATACAGGGACTCTAAGAACAAGTGTTAAAACAGGCTTTTGCATTGAGTGTTTCTATATTAAATTTAGTTTTCATGAAGCATTCTATTTAGGTTCCATACCTCATAATATTGGAACGTTTTTGTTAATTGCTAGTCTGTAAATCCTCTGACTAGCCAACCCAAATACTTTAATTTTTAACTCCTGACAGTAATAGAAAGATACTCTTTGGCTCCTGTTATTTTTGTTCCTAATAGCTGAGAGCCTTGCACAGTTTAAAAATATCAAGCCTTGAACAACTTTGCTCTGTTGAAGAAGCTTTAAGGCATGCAATTTCTTTGCCAGCAGATGTTTGCTAGATTTAAAAACAACAACAAAACATCCAGCCCTGAAGTTAATTACAAATTTGGCAAACACTTATATAATTCGGATGTTACCATGATATTTTGCATGATATCTAAATGTCTACACTAGAACTGTGAATTTAACTAAAGAAAATCTTTTCAACTTCTAACAGAAAATGTAAACCCCCTTTTTCTGAATCTGCAATGTGCTAAAGTATCAGTGTTTTAATGTTTTATGCAGGCAGAGTTGTGACTGTCCAGGCCTGCTCTGAAGACAGTTGTGCGGCACCTGGGTACAAAATCCATCTCCTGTGACGTGTGTGACTGAGTAGCTTCTTGAGTAGGATTTCCTGTTGTTCAGGGGAAGGTGGCATTGCATTGGCGTCCTGCCTTCAGTTACTTGTTAACCTACTGTATAGGATAATCCAGGGTCAGCTTTTGCTTCCCATTCTGCCAGTTCTGGTTGACTGTATGTCTACTAGAGCCACATAATGGGAAATGGGAATTTTTATTTAATATGGCACACTTTCTCTTGTTTTCTGTAGGTTGACTGTTTATCATTCACTTGCGCCTAGCTGTCTCCCTGGCTTGGAAGTAGAGGTGGAAAAGAACTCCGTGTATTTAAATATACATAATCTAAGATTGAGAGCCTCTTAGAATGGAAGAAGGTTAAACAGATCAGAAAGTCTAATGATTAACTGACACTGTCTTTAGTCATTTACATCTGATGGCAAAGCATGGAGCAGTTTGGTTTACTCTATTCTGCTTCTACTTTCTGGAAGGTAACTAGCTCCCCAAAGAAGGTATTCGATGTCCAAGACCTAGTTTCTTCTAGTTTCCTACTGGGTTCTGAATAACCTGGTGTTTCAAAATCATAGTTGGGCATCAGGTTCCAGTACTTATAGATGTATTGATTTATAGAAACAAAGGCAGTTTGTGCACTCAAAGACTAGGTGACAGTGCAAAAATATTTATCTAGAGCTACAGTGGCTTTATATCAGGATCTTATTAGGGATGCCTTCTAGCATCTGGCTTGTCCATGCACAGGGTAGCAGTGTGAGAAAACTTGAATTGTCTATTCTAGTAATTCTCTAGTAATTACTAGGAGATTTTTTTCATTACAAAACTGAATTTTGCGGGTCATTTAATGTCTTGCCTACTTCAGATTTTTAAGGACTGATGTGTACAATACTATCTTCAGTATGTCTTCAGCAAAACTGATTTTATTGGCCATTGTTTCAATATTGTTAACCACTTGCAGCAGAAGAATCAAGACTACATCTAGGTCAATTTAAAATTAGAAGTAACATTTTGTAGGCAGTTAATTCTTATAGCAGCTACGCACCTTTGATATTTTGAGGATACAAAACCCAACAACCACTTCAAAGCAACAAAGGTATTTTAGTTTGAACTGTGTCTCTAAGCACTATAGAAATTACTTCACAAAACTTCACAGTCCAATATGCCAAATAAGACAAAGAGAGGCTGCAGATAATGTTTATTTTGTGTGCGTGCTGGGGATATACTTTTGAGTATGGGATTCTACATAGAAATCTTATTGTCTTGTATTTATATCAATCCCAGGGATACGTACACACATCAGATCTGCCATTTCCTTCTTCCCAGAAACAGTGCATAGACTCATGAGTTCTGCCTTACAAAACTAGGACTGAGTATTGTCCATTAGGCTTTACTTGCAACAGTAATTTGCAAAGGCAGAGTTTCTGAGCCAAGATCTTGCAACAAGATCTATGCAAACCAGGGGTGAGAACATCTCTTGAAGAAATGATTGGCTTTATTCTGAAGCTACAGTTGCTCTGGTCTCAGCACAAGTTAGAGAAGCCCCAGTCAAGCTGAGAATTGATAAGGGAGAGTGAAACACTTTTCTACTTCACCAGCTACCTCCTCTCCTTGGCTGCCTCTGCAGTTTGTGGAGGTGTGAGCGCTTCCATTTGTAGACCAATTGAAAGCTTCCCTACCGCCAGGGAGTGAAGGAAATCCTTGACTTATATTTTGGCTCTTTCCACTACTCAAGGGCACAATTTCAAACATAAAAGAATGCAGCTTGACTTTATTAGGACTAGGAAGGAAATGTCTGGATTGTCAATTTTTTTTTTTATCCACAAGAAGTGTTGAAATTTTAACGTAAGACCAAGAAAAGTTTTCTAGTACTTTTGCATTCTGATGCCTGAATTATACTGGGGCAGTTAATATGAATCTGCAGATCAATAATCTAATTTTTAGAAAGCCTATTAATAGGGAAAATTGAAGTGTTGATATCGCCTGATACAGAATTTCAGTTTGGGTTTGAAGGTTTTGTTTTGGTGTTGTTTTTTCTTTTTTTTTCTGAAGAAGTCTTATAAGGGTGATCTCTTAGTTTCTATACTATGCACAGAAAAAGGCAGTTATCAAACAGAATAATTATCCATGGCCTGTTATTATGCCGAACTTCAATTTTGAAACTGAACTTATCCATAACAATTGCCCTACAAGACTGCCTTTTGTTCTGTTAAAACGTAGGAGCAGGAGAAGCCACGAAAGTAAAAAAACTTTCCTCTTCTGTTCCATCGTCAAGGTTTTCCATTCTCAGTGTGGAGGAGTTTGCAGAGTTAGACAGGACAGTTCAGTTTCCAGACCTGCTGTCCTCTCAGTGTCTAGTAGCATGGATCCCAATTAATTTCAGTTCTGAGCAAGATGTGGGTTCTTTTCCACCCAAAACTGAATACAATATAATATTATATTCTTTCATATAGGTCATCTAAACAGCTGTTGAATTGTAGAACCTTCCAGCCACTGCTGATCCGAGTCAGGTTTGAACTGATGACCTGCTGATGAAAAGCTTGAGTCAGATTTAAGTCCCCTGAGTCATTTAGACTGCCTGCAAACGCATAATTAACATTTAAGATGCAAGTCTTTTTTTAGTAGCAGAAGATGAGGGGAGAAGGTAGTCAGTGTTTAATAATCTAAACTGTCCTGATACAACACTGCAAAGAAAAAGTCTGTGCAGCTGGGAAGTGAAAAAATTTGATGTTAAAAAGGAAACACAATGAGTTACAAGTCAGTCAGCATTTCAGTGAAATAAATGGCAAAACTTCATTTTCTTTAATGTTTGAAGGATTGGGAGGGAAAGAGCACAGTGGTAGTTAGGACACTCATCTGAAGTATTGAAAATACGTTCAATTCATTTACCTAAATAAGGTCCCCACGTCTTAGGAAATGCCCTGTAAACACTGATACATTTTGTGTAGGAGAATGGTGTCTCCTACGCAAGTGTGTCTCTCAAAGATTCTGAGTTCATCCTGGTGCAGAATGGTGCTTTTGGTTATAATTCTGGTTTGGCTTTGTTTTGTTTTGTTTTTTTGCAGGAGAACAACTAGCCTTAGTGTGTTCAGCAGAAAAGATGTAGTGAGTTTGCCAATTTCCTTCCAAAACACGGATGTTCTCTGCATTAAGTTTCAAATTTGTGGTGATGGAATTTCCATAGCATCTTTTGGGAGACTTTCTGGTGGAGTAACAGATTTTAGTGTTCCTGGGTTTTTGCTGGTGAACACAGTAGCTATAGCTTGTTAACATTATCCGATGACTCCTAATTATACACGCTCAACTTTTTTGATGTAATTACAGAATTCTGTATCTGCAGATTTTCATCGCATGCCAGCAACAGTTTATGACCATCAACAGAGACAGAAAGGAGGAAGACAGTTACAGTCCAGATTTACACAGAAAGAAATGTGTAGAAACATATCGGGATAAATGAGAGGCAGTTTTCCATAAATAAGAGTAGATTTTCTTGGTGATAATTCTTTGTTTGTGAAAGACTTGCTGTTACACTGTCCAAAACCCCCCAAATCCAAAAAGAGCTCCCCTCATTGTCAGCTTCTTTTGGACAGAATTTTTTGGGTCAAAGTTGTAAGTAAATGGAAATGTTCCTCCAGCAGAGCTGTGATGATAAATGTTTTTGTGTGAAGACAAGGCTGTCAAGCCGTGGTTCTCAGCTGGGAAGGTGCTGTGATACAGTGTGGAGCCTGTGCAAATAAACTCTGCTTGCTCTTGCTTGACTTCATAAAAAGACAGGTTTGCTGTCTCTCTGCAGTGTTGCTGAATTGAGAGTTCTAGGATACGTGTTGCAAAGACATTTGAATGCTTCTGGATGGAGTCAAATGAGATTATTATACCTGTTACACATGGCAGCTGGATGTAGAGCTGCTGTTAGTGTGGTGGAAATAGCTGCTACCCAGGAAAAGGCAAGAAAGAACAGGAGCTCTAGGACAGGGTAGGAATGAAAAGTTGGATCTAGTGAAACTGTAACATTGTCCAAAAGTATAGGAGTTGGTCTAGGTAAAATTGTCTTGAAGGTGAGCCCTTCAGCTTAGCTTATGTCATTTGTGCAGGGCCTTGCCTAGGTAACAGACTAATTCCTGGTTACATGTGATGAGTAGAATAGAAAGCATGAACACGGGCATCACTGGAAGGGGTTTCCTCACTGCTTCGATTATTGAAAAGCCGTTTTCTAAATTTTTGCTTGAATTTATTCATATTCTGTTTGCTTGCATTTGGTCTTATGGCTCCCTTGTTCAGTGGCTTAAAGAACACTCTCCCTCAGTGATTATTATCTCCCCTCTCATATTTAGAGAGAGCCATCAAATTCCCCTTCATTTTGCTAGACTGAGTGAGCCAAGTTCTTTTATTAGCCTTTTTAAAGCTCTTCATGCACCTTCTCAGTCTAATGCCCTTTTTGACGCTTTTCCAGCTTCAGTTCAACTTTTTAAACAAAGGTCACGATCAGCATTATAGATAATATTCCAGATAAGATTTTATTTTCCTTCCTCTCACAAAAAGATTATTCACTTTATAGTCTGACAGTAGTTTCACTGAGAATGTCAGGGTTTTGCACAGGTCAGAGAGAAATCTCCCTACTTATTAGAGCTGTAGATCTTCCCTCTTTCACTTTGTCTCATGATTTCAATTACTTTTGATAATATGCATGAACCATTTTTTCATCTATAGGAACAAAAGGCGAAATAGAACTATGATTTCCTTAATTTGTTTGTGAAGGATCTTTCTTTCCTATCTTTTATCCTAAATGCTATGCAAGAATAAAAAATGTGCTAATGTTTTTTTGTAATAGAACTGTGTATTAAGAAACCATCAATGATCAATAAATAAGCAAGTAAATAGAAACTTATTAAAGAAAAATTTTAAAATAATTTCAAAGTTTTAAACCCATTGCAAAAGTGTTCAGTCCAGTGTTCCCTGCATGGACAAGTGTTAAGTTTTCATAATAATCTATTTTTGGTAAAATAATTTTAGTAATAATACTAGGTTTAAGACATACCTGAGTTTTGTACCTAGAATTAAGAAGACAGCTCTTAAGGGCATGCTATATTACTTTCAAAATGTCAGATTTTGCTATGAAAAGACTAAGAAATGCAGCTTCCCACTTTTATTTCATTTTATGCCACGTTGTGGTAGAGTTAAATCATATGGAAGTGGGTCCAACAAAAATAACTATAAATTCATGGAATTGCTTGTGATATAAGATACAGCTCCCTGAGTGAAGTCCTACCTCTGCTGAAATCTATGGGATTTTTCTGCTGACATGATCAGGTAGATTTTCAACTAAAGTGTATCACAATTGACTCTTATGGCTGCTTGCTGTCAAAAGCAAAGTCACTACATGTTTGATTTATTTACCCTATACTAAAACCAAATACCCTCTCCTCATTTAAATGCCTAACAAAGAAAACCTAAGATTTACATGAAAGAGATACAATACAAGAATAATACTGTAGTAAGGAGGACAGTCCCACCAGGATGCATATAGAAAAGTGCTGAATTGGAAAATAAAATTGCAGTTCTCTGAATAACTAATTTAATTTTTACTTACACAGTAAGGAAGTCTGTAATAATAATAATAATAATTTAAAAAAAAAAAACTCCAGAGGGGCTGTTAATGCATCACTACACTACTCACAACAGCAGTGAAATATTTTCTAAATGTCTGCTTGTGAGAAATCAGCCCCAGGTCAGACCAGCACTAAGTCCCTGGACCACTTGCATCCTTGAAGAAAGGACTTTGGCAAAAGCTTACACTGAGAAATTTCTCTTCAGAGAAGAGAATTTCAAGCAAGGAGAATTCTTTGCCAGACTTGCTGACAATCAGTGCTGTTGGAGGTCTTGCTATAAAGTGCCAAGCATGGTCAATTTGCGCTGATGTGAGCAGGAGCTTGAGAATAGTTACTAGGTTATGGAAGAGAAATAATGATATTTACCTGAGAATTTATTTAAAAAACTATACTTACTCAAATATTAGTTAGCCTACTGTTAACAGATGATTGCCTGAATATTTATAATGCTACAAAAGCCTATGAAGAGTTGGTATGTATATTGCTAGTTGTATTTGCCATGCAAAATTTCATATTATACTAAAAGGGAGAATGCAAGAACGTATTATCTTTGGGTAATGGCACTGCTTGATACTTCTAGGCCACTTCAAATTGTGTTGATCTTCATGGAATACAGAAGAATAGGGCCAGTAAATGTGAGGGTGTTTGTGTGTTTCAAATATTTGTAGCATCCAGAAGTAGGAAAAGGGTTAAGGATTATGCTAGTAGTCTGGGAGATGTGCTTCTGTGGGGGTAGTGATACTTAATTCTGTCTCATTACAGTCACAACAGTAAGAATGAAACAAGTTTTGCTTGTTTTTTTTCCTCTGATAAGCTTTCTTCTTTCTTTTAATTATGCCATGTTTCATTATACATTGCCCTTCTGAGGGAGTGGTCTGGATGGCAAACAATATCAGTGGGAAAAGATTTAGGCCCCGCAAAATTAATTGGGTAAATTTTAAAATGCTTTTTCAAGAAAATCTTCACATCATATTGACCAGTCCTATGAAAGATAGTGAAGTGATTTCAGGTACATTTGGAAGTGCATCCTTTTTGCCAACCAGTCTTATAATCGGTCTAGATAATCTCTGAAGTGAAGCCTAAACCACAGAATATATAAAGGTACCATTCTGTTCTTTCTTTGTGCTAAAGTTATCCTTTCTCTGAAAAGAACAGCATCTGGGAATCTTTAATGCTCATTAGTAGGAAAAATATTAAAGATACTCTTCACCTTCATGTCCTGACTGCAGTGGAAAAAGGTCAGCCCTGAGTTGCAGAGCTGACACTGCATATTGCATGATTACACTGTAAACAGCTGGGCTGGATACAGGTTTGCTTGAAAATATTATTTAGTTCACCACTTGAAGGAAAAATACAGTGCCAGTAAGAAAAAGGAGAGATCAGGTAGGAATTTCTTCTGTTTGTTCTTTTGTGTTTTATTACTGTGTGTATTTCTCCCATCGCCATTTTTCAAATAGCAATAGAAGGAAACATAGGTAGAAAAACACTAACATCATAACCCTTCCAGGTTACACCTAAATATTTTTGAACAAGAGATAAGGGACAAAAAGGGAGTCATCACTGGTTTTCAACAGTAAACTTCATTTGAAATGAAGCTGCCCTGTATAAAGAGAAGCTCACCTCACATTTGAGAGCCATTTCTTCTAGAAATAAAATACGTCTGGGTAACAGATCATATTAAAGTACTTTTGCCTAATGAAAACCACTACTAAGGAATTTCAGACAAAGAATTGGACTAGATAGGTTAGGTGTAGGTGTGTGGTGTAATGTCTAATAATTGCAAGAAAGAAATGGAATAAGAATATCAAGAAATAATCACCCAGTAACCTTGCCATCTTCTAGAGGATGTTTAAAGCAAACTCTATGCCAAAATTTCCTGCCAAAATTTGTACAGCCAACGCAATACCACTAGCTTCAGCAGTGATGAAATGCTAGTGTTGTCTGAATCATCTAAATTGCTTTGCAGAGAGATAGGAAACATACTGATTAAGACCTTACTGGCTTTCAGCATTGGCATTGCTTTTATTGTTGGTATTAACTGATACAGCTGGTAGTAGAAAACAGTCTGGTGCAGTTTTTCGGTGTTAAAACAGTCTTGGACAAGAAAAACTGTGGTTTCTAGGTAAGGAGTTTGTTTAATGCATCAATTGTGCCAGCTGGCCAAGAGTCAAAAAGTAATGATTTTGGGGTCCTCAGTAGAATTTATTTTCAACTTACAGGTGGCTTCAGATGGGCTTAGAGGGTTGGTTTTTTTTTTCCCAATGCATAAGATAATATCAGGACACACAGGAAAGTCACTAATTTAAATGGATATCTCTTGAGCCACAAAGTAACAGGAAAATAGAAAAGGAAATTAGTTGAACTGTGTGTCAGTCTAACTAATTTGACTGCTGCTTAACCAAATGGCTACTAAACTAGAAGCATCTCACTGGATGCTGAAAGAAAGCATTTACATTTATAAAAGAGATGTTTAAACACAAATATTGGTCATAATAATTATTACCCTGTCTGCTGAGGAAGTGCAGCAGGTGTTGAAAAGAAAGATTATGGTTAAAATTTGTGACAAAGAAGATTAAATTTCTGAACGTCTGTCACTATAAGAGGTGGACATGTGAAAGAATTGTAACCTCTGTGTTATGGACATTCTGCAATATGTCATGTCAATGGATAAAAAGCAGAGACCAAGCAAAATATTGTACTTAGTTCATTTCCAGAAGAGCAGAGGATGCGCATAGGAGACATGGTATTAGTGAGCTGTTTGCTGATGACACTAAACTGGGAGGAGTGGCTGACATGCCAGAAGGCTGTGCTGCCTTACAGCGTGACCTGGATAGGCTGGAGAGTTGGGCAGAGAGGAACTTAATGAAATTCAACAAGGGTAAATGTAGGGTACTGCATCTGGGGAGGAATAACCCCATGCATCAGTACAGGTTGGGGGCCGACCTCCTGGAGAGCAGCTCTGTGGAAAGGGACCTGGGAGTCCTGGTGGACAACAGGATGACCATGAGCCAGCAATGTGCCCTGGCGGCCAAGAGGGCCAATGGCATCCTGGGGTGCATCAAAAGGAGTGTGGCCAGCAGGTCGAGGGAGGTCATCCTCCCCCTCTACTCTGCCCTGGTGAGGCCGCATCTGGAATACTGCGTCCAGTTCTGGGCTCCCCAGTTCAAGAAGGACAGGGATCTGCTGGAGAAGGTCCAGCAAAGGGCTACAAAGATGATTCGGGGATTGGAACATCTTCCATATGAGGAGAGGCTGAGGGATTTGGGTCTGTTTAGTCTGGAGAAAAGAAGATTGAGGGGGGATCTTGTTAATGCTTTCAAATACTTGAAGGGAGGATGCCAGGGGGATGGGAGCAGTCTTTTTTCAGTGGTGCCCATTGATAGGACGAGGGGTAATGGGCACAAACTTGAACATAGGAAGTTCCATCTTAACATGAGGAGGAACTTCTTTACTTTGAGGGTGGTGGAGCACTGGAACAGGCTGCCCAGAGAGGTTGTGGAGTCTCCCACTCTGGAGACATTCAAAACCCGCCTGGACGCTGTCCTGTGCAACCTGTTGTAGGTGACCCTGCTCTGGTGGGGGGGTTGGACTAGATGATCTCCAAAGGTCCCTTCCAACCCTGACTATTCTGTGATTCTGTGTTGTGAGTAGGGTCAGCAAAAAAATTCTGAACAATTTTTCAATGCATAATAACTAAAGTCCTGGAAATATCAACAATAGCTTTTGCTTTGATTTTTGTCTTGTGTACATAGCTCTTAAAAGTTTTAGATAATTATCCTGTTAAAATGACATAGCAAACAATTGTATAGCCCACTTAAGGAAGTTGGGGAATACCTGTAGTGTACTCCAAATAGTGTAAGTTAAAGTTTAGCCCCATCCAGTTTATGCTGAGAATAACTTCAATGCCCAGGTCATACTAGAATACACAGCACAAAAGAGGTAAAAGGACAACTTGACTTCTGCTGGCAAGTTCCAAGATTAGCACCCAAACTTAATAGCAGAATTGCAGTTTGATTCCAGAGCTGAATATTCTTGTTTGGATTTCAAAATTGGGCTGATAAAAGTAAAATTTTTTTGGCAAGTTCATTGCGCTCTTACCTTTAAGTGGTATTGTCACTGCTATTGATTTAATCTGCTGCCCTCCTATGAGATTTGATTTAGTTATTTTACATTTCACACTTGCTGTCAAGGTCTTTTTGAGGAAAAAAGTGTCTAAAACGTGCTGATTTGAAATACTTCACATTCTTGTAAACAAGCAGCTGTCTGAAATGTGATAAAAATATGGTACCTCAGAAGATTTCATCTTCTCTGCTCTTATTTTTCACCTGAGCATTATATTTTCAGATTTTTGTGCTATAACAATGTGTGCATAGACTAGATTAGACTATTAGATTTTTATTCCTTATATGAAAGATTGGTTAAAGTATGGGATTTTTTTTTGCATTTTAAAGTGCACATGACCTCTTTGTTATGAAAACGCAGTAATGTAGAGATGGTACACTCTTCATTGCCTCATCTTTCATGGTGGTGTTTTACTTAGCGCCATTTTAAGCCCTGCTCTTAGCTATGTGAAAAGTACCTTCAGGCATTTGTACATCTTTGAAGTATCTTTACCTTTCCTCTGGTGTCTGTGGCTTGCCAAGTACTGGAAGAGTTATAACCTGTCATTCTGGAAGACAGAAGTAGTTTTGTATCTTCTTTCCCTCTGCCCTTTTTTTTTTTTTTTTCCTCCTCTCCTCAATTGCCAGTGAACAGAGCTAAGTGTAAAGTTGCACAAAGCACTGAATATGAGAGCGCGATTCAAAAAGTGGGACCTGGTATGGCAGAGGGTGTTTCTTTAGGGGCGAGCAGCCTGACCATTCACACTCGTACTTGCTTGCCACCTCCCCCAGATGAAATAGTCTGAAGGGTCTCACCAACTGATGAGTAGGCATAGTGCCACCTGAACACATGGGGGCGTAAGTTTGGGCTGCAAAGAAACCATGTCTGAGCACCAAATGTGTTTGCTGCATCCTGGATGACAGGCTGTGGTATCCCAAACAGCTGCCCACGTTGAAGTTATGCATCAGTGGACAGGAGAATGTAAAAATGCTAATCTAGCTTTTGGCTGGGTTGATTTAGAAAATGCCGGTTATCTGCATAGAGATTTTGGCTCTGTTACATTAATCACAGTGATGTACAGAGGGATATTAGAGAGGCCCAGAGAACCCTCTACTATTTATCAGACAGAAAAATTAACGTATTGAGCCAAAATAGTAACGGTTGTGTTTCTGCTGGAATGCCAGAAATGTATTGGCTTTTGTGTAAGTGATAGCTGTGGCCATAGCCATTTCAGAGGTGCCCCATTTCACTTCTGTGAAACTATTACCAGTGCCATGTCCTACTCAAAGGACACAAAGCAAAGCATCCTTTGGGCCTTCTATTGTGGCATCAAGACAAGTACAATAGCTGCTTTCCAGAAGTAGTGGGCAATTTCTACCTAGTGAAAGAAGAAAAAAGTACTGACTTCCTCAGACCCTAGAAATATACTTACCAGCACTAGATGTAGCATTTTTTTGTAATCAAATTTCCTTGAGTAGCAAAGAGGTTTCTCCAGAACTGTGAGGTGAATCTTTGCAATTGATTTTTTTATGCAAGAATGGAAAATGACATATTTTCCAGGCGCTTGGCTCCTTCCCTCTGATTCATAGGGCCCACATTCAGGAGTCAAAGTCTTGTACTGAGGGCTTGTAGCAACACATGTCTGAGAAGAGGGATTTCCTAGTGGTATGTTGTAGCGTGGAGTAGAAATTGAACCCCAGTGAACCCATCTATGGACATCTTCATCTTTCTTTAGGGGGTTGTACCACTAAGGCACTGAATTCAGAAGGAAAGGAGAAGACTGAGCCCCAAGCTCTGCTGTCTCATGCCTGTTTTCTTAGCCCAGTGCCAATAGTTTCCAATGCATTAAAAATAATAATTGAAAAAAAATGCTTAGCAACTGTTTGTATAGAATTCCTAGATGCTTTCACTGAATCACAAGACACGCTAAGTGCATATCATATGCCTGTCAGCATCTCCATCCAACATAGTACTCATGGCCATCTACTGTGGGTTCCTACTGGTCCCGCTCTCTCCTTCAGTCAAGAGAGTCTGGGACAGCTGGGGAGGTCAACTGCAAACAACCTAGACTTCAGCTCACAGCAGGAAACAGAACAGCCTGATAGGCAAGTTGTTATTCTATAGAAATAAAACCCTCTCTGTGTTCCTTGATTTCTTCTGCTCATTCTCATGTGGCCTCCCTCACCTTCTTTCACTTTGGTGTGCGCTGTCTCACAAGGCCTGGTGAGGCAACATTATACTGGTGGTCTCTCCTGACTCACAGGAGCTTCAGGGGACAGTGCTTGATCAAGGATGAAGGTAAATTTTATTTTTCCGTGCAGACCGAGAAAAAAGACTCAAAAAATTATTGTAAATTAAATGAGATGGTACTATTTTTATATATGCTCAGTATAATGCCACTTAGTTGCAAAAATGTTTAATTTATTTAAACTTTTTGCCATATGAAATAGTATAACTTTTAAATTGGAGATCTAGCCCATACTGCAATTTCTTTTTGACAGCATCTAGAACACAATGATGGTAGCTCAATATTGTATATCCTGGAAATAATACATCTTGACTGTTTGATTTGTGGTGCAAAAGCCGGGTAGACAGTAGAAAATGGAAGCAACTTAATCTGGATCTCTTCACCAGTTAGGTAAATATTTGTTCTGCAAGTAATTTTCTGTACGTATACCGAATTGTACTTACTCTTTGCTGGGTAAAAAAATGGCTGGATGGATGTGGTGGCAAAGACACTCCTGGGACACGTTGTGATGTCAGGACCAGCCAACATCGGGTTCTTGTCTTGGTTGCAGGTGCAGTGGGCTGGGATGATCTGGCATTTTATCTTGGTTGCAGATGCCATGAGTTGGGACAATCGGCTACTTTCTTGTCCTGGTTATAAGTACATTGATTTAGGATGATTAGGCACTCCCTAACCATACCTGAAACTCCTGCTACCTGGGTTGTAGCCCACTCTGGAAGGTACCAGAATTACCTGAGAATAATTGTGGCCAAATGTAAAAATACTGACTATAGAGTCAATCATCTTGCCATCCAATAAATAGCGATCCTAAGTGAGACTCTTTGAGCTCTCTGGGATTGCAGCAGGCTGTGACCCAGTATCTCTCTCTGAGTTGGGATGCCTCTGAGGGTAGATTTTGCAAGGGTATTAAAGGTAGATTTCACAAGGATTTTGCAAAGTAGATCTAGCGAGGATTTCTGCTGACAAATGCGAACACAGGAAAAGAATGAGTAATTCCTTATTACTGGATTTCTCAAGGTTTCAAAGATAGTTTGGTACCAGTAATTTATCACTTTTTGCAAAAAGAGAAACATCTTAATGGTTAACCTCTATATACGTTTGTATGTGCGCGTGACTTGATTTAGGAAACTCATAAGCCTTCGAATCTTTAACTACATTGCTGTGTTGATTATAGCAAACTTTTTAAATCACTTTGGTTGATGATTAAGCATTGTTAAAAATCACACAACCTAATCCTTTGTTAATAAATCTTAAATTGCTGCTACCTCAAAGCTGTGCAGGATCCTAAATTAACATTTGTGACAATAGCTGAGTCCAAGTAATGGTGGTGAATGGAGTTAAAACCAGTTGGAGGCTGGGCACAAGTGGTGTTCCCCAGGCTCAGTACTGGGGCCAGTTCTGTCTAATATCTTTATTAATGACCTGGACAAATGGGATTGAGTGCACACTCAGTAAATTTGCAGACGACACCAAGTTGGGCAGGAGTGTTGATCTGCTTGAGGGTAGAAAGACTCTCCAGAGGGATCTGGACGGCTGGATCGATGGGCTGAGGCCAATGGTATGAGGTTCAACAAGGCCAAGTGCCGGGTCCTGCACTTGAGTCACAACAACCCTGTGCAACGCTACAGGCTTGGGGAAGAGAGGCTGGAAAACTGCCTGGAGGAGAAGGACCTGGGGGTGTTGGTTGACAGCTGGCTGAATATGAGCTGGCAGCGTGCTCAGGTGGCAAAGAAGGCCAATAGCATCCTGGCTGGTATCAGAAATAGTGTGGCCAGCAGGACTAAGGAAATTATTGTCCGCCTGTACTTGGCACTGGTGAGGCTGCATCTCAAGTACTGTGTTTGGTTCTGGGCCCCTCACTACAAGAAAGACATTGAGGTGCTGGAGCGTGTCTAGAGAAGAGCAATGAAGCTGGTGAGGAGTCTGGAGCACAAGTCCTATGAGGAGCAGCTGAGGGAACTGGGGTTGTTTAGCCTGGAGGCTAGGGGCAGACCTTATCACTCTCTACAACTACCTGAAAGGAGGTTGTAGCGAGGTGAGGGTTGGTCTCTTCTCCCAAGTAACAAGTGATAGGATAAGAGGAAATGGCCTCAAGTTGTGCGAGAGGAGGTTTAGATTGGATATTAGGAAAGATTTCTTCACTGAAAGGGTTGTCAAGCAGTGGAACAGGCTGCCCAGGGAAGTGGTTGAGTCGTCATGCCTGGAGGTACTTAAAAGACATGTAGACATGGTGCTTAGGGATGTGGTTTAGTGGTGGACTTGGCATTGTTAGGTTTACAGTTGGACTTGGTGATCTTAAAGGTATTTTCCAACCTAAATGATTCTATGGTTCTACATATTCTAATGATATTAGAATAGAAATAGCTCTTTGAAGTCTATTGACATCTGCTGTATTTAGTTTTTTATGCTGTTAAATTTATTTTGTTTAGTTAATGGATTATATGGTTATCTTTAATGCAGAATTCGTTGTTATTTTTATAGGAGAAACTTGCCTGGATGAAGGCTAAATAAGTAAGATAACTAGGCCTTCAAAAATATTTCTGTCCCATTGAAAATAGTTATCTTGACTTTTAAAAAGTCAGAGGCTTACAGTCTCCTCTAATTTCCCTTACATTTGTAAGTATCAGGAGGGCTAGGGAAGCTATAAACTTGTAGTTTACTTTCTGCTAGTAAGCTTAATCAAATAATTAAAAAGATAGTAAATACACTTATGAATAAATTATTTGAATTTATGCCATTGCTGTTTACTTGTTAAAGCCTTGTTTCTGAATGTAAAATGATTCTTAAACAGAATATATTTGTAGTGAAAGTCCAATGTTTGTTATTTTTCTGCAAAAGATATGTCAGCCAGTCAGGGAGTAGAAACAATTCCAACTAATAACTATTCTATTTCACACCGTACACTTTAGTAAGTGTTGTGAATATTTTTCACTCCATACTTAGTACTAAAGAGTTAAAACAAGCAATTTCTCTGCAGTCTGGAAATTTTCTAAAAATATTTGGAAAAGACTTGAAAAAATGTCATATATTATAGCAATCACAATTGTTTCATGTGACTCATTTCAAATAAGAATTCAAACTGTTTTCATTTAGAAAGTGTTTGGCCAACACTTTATAGATACTAATTACATTTGTGTAATTCCTCCAGTGAAAATGCAGATCGCATGGCTGGTGGCAGCTACACGTAGCTTTTAAAGAATAATTTGCTTCCTCCGCCCCTCCCCAGTAAAACGTTATCCTGGTTTTATGTCGCAGTTATTGGTTCCCTTGTTAATTGTAAGTGCGTAGTTCCTGTTAAACATGATTTTCTTCAAGCTTCTATAACTGATTATTATTCATACCACGTGGCAAACACAAAAACAAGCAAAACCTTTTTTCCAATGCTAATATGTTTTTGTGTGCTCCGAGCTTCCCAGGGTACTCTGAAGCCAGAGGAGAAAGGCTGAAAGTGGACAGGAGTCAACAGCCTGATAATGATAGGCATCCCTACAGCTCAGAGGTAGCATCCACATCTTTTCTCCCTTGAAACTTGAATATCAAGCTTTCAAATCTCAATTTCATTCCAGAGAGGTTTTAATTTAGCTAGCAATCCACTGTGCTCCTTGAGTTAATATGGTCCATTAGAATCTACATGACGTTGCCACATCCTCCATATATATATAGTGTACAGAGTATAGATTTGCACTGTTTGAGCAAGGAGATACCTGGTTATTTGAGTCAGGATAGGATATATGGATTGTTTCTTATATGTGTGAAACATTTAGGCTGGGATTTAGGTCTTAACACATTAAGTGTTAGGCTTTAACACATTTTAAAAGTTTGTTTATTATTTATTCAAGCTATGTTCTCTCTGTAGTCAGTGAAGAGAGACAAGCACTTTCAGAAGGTAATTATTACAATCTTAATATAAATGTCTAAGGTGGCATACTCGACTCTGGAGGCCTTTCTCTCTCTTTCTTTCTTTCCCCCGATCTCCCTCTCTGTTAACTTCAGGTGTAACTACAAAACTAAGATCAGGTTCCTAACTTTTAGACAGATTAAATTAGGTGACATGTAGCTTCAGAGAACTTACTATTTGATATGTACATCATCCATCATTTCTTGAGTTATAGTGTCTTGGGATCAACTGAATAGAAATCTTTACTTTTTCCTGAAGTCGTGTCAGATTTTTGCCATAACTTTTAAATATTCTTTCCTCCCTTGAGCATCCCTTTTATTTAAGATTGCTCACCATGCTGCTAATTGGACAATATTTCATTTGATTAGCTTATTCTGGTATGGACATATTGACATCAACAACATTTGCTCCACTATTCAAATTTGCATAATGATGCATGCATGAGATTTGTAAGGCTATTATACAATAAGCTATGTATTTCCATAATTATGTCATAAGCAATTCTGCCATGAGTAGTGTCAGTGAAGTCAAATAGGAATGACATTACAGTCATAAAAACATGAGAAAAACACTTGTCTGCAATAGTATTAGTAATGACCTTACAGCTTCTGGTGCCCCAGGTGAAACTGGGTCATTGCAGACTACATAGTTTGATAGGTGGCTGTAGTTATAAGAGGGAGTAAAGTGGAAATTTTTGGTTGCAACTTTTCCACAGAGACAGTTACCGCAAAGGTTCATCCTTTTTCTGGTGTTATAAAAAGCATTCATAAAAACTCAGAGGAAACTGAATGTTTCTGTGATACATTTCAGTCAGATCACAGGATCCTGAACTGTTGTGAAGAACATGGGATGAATATTCAAATTTGAAAGTGAATTTTTCAGTTGAATCTTATCTCTCTAACTGAAATATGAAACAGTACCTGTCTCCATTCCTCTTCCCTTTTTGCACCCTTGGCTGCTTTACAGAAGGCCATTTAGAGAGTGGGGTTTGAATTCTTTGATACAGGCTCATTTGTAATTTAAAAAGTTATACATACCTTACTGCCAGGCTTGTATGTATTTTTCTTTTCTTGGGTTACTAGAGTGCTCTCTTCTTTAGCTCAAGGGTTGGCTTTAATAAGACAAATCAGAATGTCAATTTTATTCTTTTTCCTTTTATGGTTTCCTATTTTTGTCTTTGTTATAAACATCAGTAAGAGATTAGTGATGAGTGAAGTATGAAAATTATGTACACAATTATAAAAATAGAAATATGGAAGGTCTGCCAGCAGTCAGCAGTTTTTAGAGAGTCAAGCTGAAGGAAGCAGCAAGTTTTTAATAAGAGTAAATGAATAATCAGATGACCTGCACATCTGATTGTACATGGGAAAGGCAGACAGTTTATTTAAAATATTGTCACCACTTCACATCATTGCCTGTGCAAGTATGTTTTATGTTGGTTTTTTTTTTTTTCATTTTTCTATAGCATTTTGATTACGCTTCTGTACTTTACTTTGGTGTTTACCAAGTATAATAATTTTTAGTCATGAATCAGTAGAATTTAGGGGTCATTTTAAGATACTAAAATATTATATATTGCAAAAAGCTAGAAAATAATTTGAACTCAAAATTATCTTAATTGTATGTGGTCATTTACTTAGCTGTAAATGATTACCCTGGTTTTAAATCTTGCGCTTTTTCATCTTTAATATACCATTTTTGACTACCGAATCATCATTTAAATATTATAACGATGACATTCCCAGAATTGTTACCATGAAAAGCAAGTGTGATAGAACACACACTAGTCTGACGTTATTGAAATATGTCAGTTGATGCTGCTTGTGAAAAGAGATTTTCCTGTTTAAAGAATTAAAGTATCTTAGTGAAATCTGCTGAACTTTATTATCAACTGCTTTTAATTTATTCTAAACAAAGATATAATAAACATATATACAATATAATATAATAAAAGGATCAGGACCTTTTGAGACTGTAAATGCACATACTTAGAGACGTCCATGTTGGCCAATCATGAGAATTAACAAATCTGGGTGTTTTCAAATGGCCATTTAACCTGAACAGAAACCAAATCATTCGTACAACTGATCATGTAGATTTTTGTCCTATTATGGTCATTTATTACTACATATGAAACTTTTCTGCTGACTGAAAAAAAGCAATTCAGCCACATGCTTCTGTCCCTGTTGACTAATTTTACCTGTAAGGAACAAACTACACATATAAAGAAATTGCAAATTGAAACTAAGTGCACATCTCTTTCAATCTTCCAATAAAAGCTTTTTGAACCAAGGGCACAGACTGCCTGACCAGTGAGCCATGTGATAAAGCACAAACAGTGCAGGAAATGAAAACCCTAGGAGTAGCAGATGATGTGGGCAGGAGGCACAGGTATTTCACTCAACTCTATCTGGTTCACTCCCCAGGCTCTCAAAGAAAACTTAAACATTATTTACTCAACCATGTGCTAGTTAAAACCAATATCTCTAGACCATCTGTTCAGGAAGATGACCTCATGCAACTTTCCGCCCTAACATTACGTCAGTGTAATTCTGACTAATCAATCTCTGCTTGATCAGGTTGTCTTAGAGTTTTCCTTACCTATAGAAAAGAAAAAGGTAGACTTAGATTTAGCTGGCTGTTTCAGCATCATTTTGTGAAACAGAGTAAGACCCTTAGTTGTTATAAAGTAGCTTGGCTCTGCTGGATCATGGGAGTTTCTCTCATATGCCAGATGAATGGTTTGACCATGTATATTTAATACACCAATCCTATAATTATACAGTCTTTCACTGAAATATGTTCCTATTCAGGACACTTTTCAGAGGTATCAGCATTGCTTGGATCTTCAGGCTTTTCTCGTATTTAATATTCTCATCCAATTATGTATTCACATTAAAATGGGATTGCTTTTATAAGAAAATATTGTGGTCCAGTAAAATGACTAAAATGCTTCTGAACAGTATTAACATTGCAGCGTGAAGTGCAGTTGTATGTCATGGACCTTATATGTTAAAGTGGCTGTTGGGTATAACAAAAGAATCTTGCCAATAAATAAAGCACAAAGTATAGAAACAGTTCAGTCGTCTCAGCATAGGAGTTTCTGAATGGAAAGAAGTGTGAAGAATGAGCAATGGTCTTTCAAATTCAGTGTATGAATGCTTGATCTCCACGAGTTTAGCACCAAAATGGGTGCCTGATGAGCACCTAGAACCAAGTCAGGAGTTTTAATCAATTATAACTCATCTATTCAAGGTAGTGCTGGGTATTTAGTCTATATTCATACTCGGTATCCGAACTGATGAGAATACAATTGTCAGTTTGCTTTCCCTCCAGATTTTATATTGTGCTTGTTTAGTCAGATCCAGTTTACACGTACATACCTTAATCCTACTTTAACGGTGAGTAGAATTTGATCCAATGTTCTCCTTGAAACGTTGTGAAAGCCTGGTCAGACATCCTAGCACTGAACGTGGTTTTACAGGGCATTTTCACATGTCCCTGTCACTTCTTTTTATTCATTCACACCTTTGCTGCTTTCTGATATAGTTCCTGTTTGTTGCCAGGCAACTATAGCTGTGTTATGCAGGGTTCTGCAGTACACCCAGAACTAAATTGCAGTGCACCGTAAGGCAATAACTGATGTTAGGCTGTACCTTTTTTTTTTTTAATCACACCATACCTTTGTTTTCCAGCTGTTTGTTTCTAAGTAACTGGTGTTCATCTGAAGGATTAAAACTTTCCAGATATATAGTCAACAGAAAAATAAGATTGATCAGGAACGCAATGAAGTGGGAAAAAAATTGAAAGGTATATTTATGGTTTTCCCTCAATCTTTTGAAATACCTTTGGGATGTGTCATGGCTCCTTAGAGGCATCACTGATATGACGTGTGTTACCGTGCTTCCCAGCTTAAGTATGTTACATCAGATTTTGAGCAAGCATCAGCACTATCCAGAAACAGGCAGAAATACTAGGTGGTTGATTAATTTGTTTTTATTTAGATGGTTGTAAAACCTCCAGGCACAAAGAGATTCTGTGTGTGTGTGTGTTTTTATAGCACAGTGATATGTGGAGCTGGTGGCTACTGCTGTTCTATCCGTTAAAGCTATAAACTTCTTTAATGAATCCAGACAGGAGATTGCAGGGCAAACATTTTGTATAAGATCCTGAAAAGTCTCTCTAAAAAGACAAATAAGGAGGGAAATTTACAGTTGCTGTGAATGAATACATGTCTAATGCTGAGGAGGATAAATCTCACACGAGGGAATTCATTTACATACTATTAAAGTTGATATGTTAATATCAAAGCATTAAAATATGTAAATAGCATAAGCATGCACAAAATCCTAATTACTGCTTTACATTATCAACTCATTTACTCTTTATGATATTTTATGACTATTCGGCTGTGTCAGCAAGTAATTATAAAAACCTAGCACAACTTGATGAGAATGCATTTCTGTATATTTCCTTTTCTTTCTAAAAAACAATCTCCCAGTCCTGAAAGAGAATGATGTGGAAAAGACTCATGTTGCTGAATGTCTTTTTTGCATGAACAACATATGCTTTGAGTTTCTAGCGGTTCAGTGGTCTTGCTTTTATCCTGCTTACCAAAAAGGCAGATTTATATGCAGGCTAATGAGAACTGACATTTCTTACACTATCTGCTACAGTTACAGTACAGATTTAATCCATTGCAGGTGTTATATCATTACAAAATAAGCTAGAGGCATATGAGCATTGAGGAAAAACTTAACAGTTATTATCACAGAAAAAGATGCTTCATTTTATGAAGCATGGTACCTTTTCAGTCATAAAGCCTTTACAGCAGGGAAGAAATTTGTCATAAAATCTCTACTGCCAACCTGTAATAAGCAGTCTCCTTTTTCCCCCCAGTAACTTCAAACAGTTATTCAAATCAGAAAGCAGTGATGTGATATTTCTTGATTTCACTAAAAATGTCTGAATTTTGATCATGTTTTATTCATCTCAAACAGTTGCTTTAAATTAAATGGAAATTTCTTTTGGGATGTAACACTGCTATTGTGATGAGTCTCTGGATTTATGACAAGAAACAATTCATGTCACAGGAACTTGAGACATACCAGATTGTGTTATGTCAGTGTCTTTAGTGGTCTTAAAGAGCTGTTGTACAGAAAAAACTAAATGTGGGGGCAGTTCTCAGAACATTTGTATAGAAAACATTACTGTTACAATCAGAATTTTATATATGTGTTAGAAAACTGGGCTGAAGCCTTCATTTGAAAAATTTACTTTGAATTGAATTTAATTGGAAAAAATACATTTTTAAAAAAGGTGCCCCCAAATTATTTTAATTATTACTTGTTCATAGAGGATTTATATAAACTGTTCAGTTCTTTTTGCTCTCTTTTAAGTAAACATGAAGGGAGTCAAATTGTGGAGGATTGGGGCTATAATCTGAGTCTATGCTGTTGCTGAGGAACTGATGTGATAAAGGGAATGAAGGGAGCTAAGAGACTGACAGAAACAACTTCTGTTAAAGAGGAAGTTGGAGACAAAAGGCTCACACAAAACTATTTTAAGCCAAGGGCAGATGACACAAGATTCAGAATTTAATGAGCCTTAAATGCCATAGAATGTGCCAGATGTACAGTTATAGCATAAAGTCTCTGCACAGTTGCATACCTTCCCAAAACATTTTTAAAGGCCGCTCAAAGCTTGCACACTCATAAATTCAGTCATAAGATGCTCAGAAATAAAGCCTAAACCATTTCAGGTGGCTGCCGTCACCTATTCCAGGTTAGGTTCATTTTAACTGTGAGAGTTTGAAGCTCAGTTTTCCTAACACCACAGATCAGTTCCCCAGGAGCATCGTTGTGCATCCTCTCCCTGCTCTCTAGTACCTGTACCATGGTACGGGTGGGTGTAACTTGTGAAGCGGCACCCAGCAGTAGGCTGAGTCCCTGTGCACTGTGCAAACATGCATCTCCATGGTCTGTCTTGGAAATTTGCTTTCTGGTCTGCAACTGCTTCTTACCAGTGCGCACTTTCTTTGCTCTAAGTTGCTGGTTTCCTATACAGAGATTTTGATCAATCACAGTTTCCACCAATGTGTTACTTTGGTTTTTATGTATGTGTTAGGGCTGCATTCAGATCTCCTACAAGTAAGAGCTATATGCCAATTTTGTGCTTAAGTGCAAGAGGGTTGAGACTGATTTAGACTGCTTACTATCTGCCAGTGCAGATGATGGAGAGAGATAGGTACTATATTCAGATCATTGTTTGGAATGCAATCATAACCTATTATCTGAGTTAACTGTCTGAATTTTTCTTTTAAATTTACATTGCGTAGGAGACACCAATATCCATCTTGTTTCTGATTGTAGTCCAAACAATGTCTATTCCTATGTTAGATAATCTGAAAATATGTGTGTAAGTGTACAAAATTATTTTTATCAACAAGAATTTTTGAAAGAATGCTATTTCAGTGGGATGAAATTATTTGCTTGTCACTACAGGCTGAGATTGACAAGCCATTTCAGCTGCAATGAGAAAGAAAATAAAATCTAGAAGTAGTGAAAGTTTCTTGAAGTATTTCTAAAACATTTTTATTTTAAAATTCAAAATTACTTTTTCAATTCAAAATAGATCCATTTTACAGAATAGGTGTAGGAAAACGAAAACAAAAAGCCATTTTACTTCAGAGCAAATCAAAGAAAAGATTTCTGATAATCAGAATTTATTTTCCATTTTGTGATTCAACCACTAAACCAAAAATGTACATCAGCTGCTCAGCTTTCTACGCTTCTACTTTTTACATTTTGCCTTGCTGTAATACCCTGATCTGATCTAGTCTGAAATATATCTTGTAACCAAATAAAATGATTGTATACCTTTGTGACAGAATATAAACAACAGTAATAGTGAGGGTTCTGCTTTTACTAGCTGTAGACTAAGGGGTTCCTAATTACATCACGCTACTTTACAAAAATATCTTATGGGACAGACTGGCTGTGTTGCTGGAGACAGCACGCTCTGTGGTGTCCCTACATACGCTGTAAAAAGGAGCCGAGTCCTCCCTCAGAGCCATATGGCAGGAGGCACGGGGCCTGAGAAGGACCAGTGCCAGCTGGCCATGCCTGGCTGGAGTAATGGACCACTGCTGGTCATCCTGGCTTGCCCTCAGTCTTGCACTAGGTCTGTCTCTTGCATTTTGCTTTTGTGTGTGTAGCAGGGAGAAAGTACTTGCCATGCCGTCTCTGTCTTGGCTGTATCACTGTGCACGCTAGAGAGAGAGCAGAGTACAGCCTCTGTATAGAAGCTATTTATAATGGAAATAATGTGGTGGGGTTTTTTTTTTTGTGGATTATATGGTATTTTTTTACATTGTACTTCAGGAGTGGAATAGAAGCTCATTAGTAAATTCAGATGAATATGTGTTTCAGCACCCAAAATGAGGGGGAGACATTACAAACACATAGAAATCTATTTGCGGGGAAGGTTTAGCTTATGGGCTATACCTTAAATACTGTATAAACGCAGTGATCTTCCACACGGATCTCAGTTCGTATTTCAGACCCTAACAAAAAACATGTGCAGGTGTGGAGATGAAGTGGAACAAAAAGTGATGATGAGGTCAAAGGATGGATCATTTTATGCTCTGAATACATATGGCCAGCTCTACATACATCAAAAACAGTGAAAACATCAAGACTGTAACTTAAATATGTGGGAAGAACAACTTGGGACATACTGGATAGAATTGAAGAGGAGAAATGAGAAGTCTTTCATTTGCTTACTTTAAAATGGGAAGCATATAGGTTTCTCTATTTGCATTTTTTCTCCCATTTTCTTTTACTCAATATACTTTTTTTTTTTTTTTACACAGATTTTCTTCTGTCCCTTTTTAAGTAATATTCTTAAGTAGAAAGCTAGTTTTGCATGTCTGCACTTTGCCATTATTTTGTGGGGTCTTGTTTTTCTGTAGTTGTAGCCAGATGAAAGATCCATGACTTCTGCTTTAAACTAATACAAATGAGATGCTACCAAATGACAAAACTCTCAAAATTGGGAAAAAAGATAGCTCTCAAGCTCTCCTTAAGTCGTGCAGTTATGAAAACGAAGGTTCTCCACAAATATATGAATTATGGCGATGGTTTGAATCTTTAATGGAACATTTTGGCTTTTCTTATGTTGCATCAAAATCTCATATTAACTAACAACTACATATCTACATACAGTTAGATGTGTAAATGTTAGACCTATAGTTAGACTAGAAGAATTATCTAGGGAATATGGAATTTGTCATATAATCTCATTTACATCTCAAATTCAACTTTGCCACCCATTCCAAACTAGATACCATCTTTCTAAGAGGGAAATTTTGCCCTCACATTTTGTCCTGCAATAGGACCCTGAAATTCTGTATATTTCTTCAATGGGATATCAGGTGAGTTTGTGGAAAGGGAAAGTAGGTGCCCTCTAGGTGAGGAATATTATTCATCTGCAATGGATAAAAGCCACAGAGGAATGGAGAGAGCTGACTAAAGCTACACAATGATCCTGTGATACAATAAAGATTAAAATTTCAAGGACTTTGTCTCCAGTTCTGTGAGAAACTTGAGCACATTCTAAACTTTAAGTGTTTACTTATGTCCTTGCCTGTTCAGTAGGCCATGAAATCCTGTACCTGTGGGCAGTATGTATCTGATCATACTCACTGTGTCTGCTAAAAAAAAAAAAAATTAAAAGAAAAATGACTTCTAAAAGAAAGCCAAGGTAAAATCTTCAGAATTGTTGTACTAAATGTATTTGAAACAAATCCCCTTTGACGTTGCTTCATTTTTTTGACCTTGATAAAATTTTTGCTTACAGCTCAAAAATAGGTGCACTGTGAACTACATTTTTGTCTTTATCTCGGAGAGTCTCTCTGTGGACTTACCTGAGTTCAGCTCAAAGTCTTGATCTGAAAGGATTGTAACACAAATAAATGCAATTCAATGAAAAAGAAGTTGATCCTTCAGTAATAAATTAGCATCTTTTTTTGGTAGTAGGGTCTGAAGTATTGTACATAAGTTAGTACGTTATGTTTGTTGGGAGAAAATGAAAATAACTTCTGTACCACGTAGCTAAATGGTTTCCAGCTATGTGTTTCCGCATGTGACCAGATTATTGCTCCATTTTTTTTTTAGCAGGTAAGATAGAAAACCAGATTATGAAATTAATTTAATTGAAACGGAATAAAGAAACAATATATATTTTTAATCTCTAAAACACAAAAATTACATGGTTGTTATTAGCAAGTGTGTTTGCGTTGTTCCAAAAAGTGAATTTAAATTGGAATGCTTAGTTCTGTCACAGTATACCCTGAGATTTTGAAGGCAATTCTCCATTGGCTTCCTGATATTTGTTTAATGATATTACCATGTGCTTGAGAAGAGTGACAAACACAAGAGGGATTTTAATATTTGTATGACTTAGGCTTACTATGTGGTGTTTATCCTTTTATCTTAAGCTCAAGATGGTGAAAAAAAAAATGTCTCTTGCTGTTGTGATTTGAAGTCCTGCCAGAGCTCAGTCATTGGCAGTAGGATATTACCTTGGCTACTTCCAAATGGCTGTTGACGTTAATCTATTGCCAAATACATATAAAAAAATCCTTACAGATAAAAACAGATCAGGCAATGTGAAGAAGGATGCAGATAACACATCACCAGGTGAAAATATTAATAAAAAATTAGGCAGGCTGAGTTACTATCCTCGGCTGAGGTATTTATTCTTTATTTGTTCTGCGGACAATTTGTCATTTGTTACTACAGCAGATACTGGAGGAGCAGACCAAAGCGTGCGTGTGGTGATACTATTGAAAACTACTTTGTACCTTACTGGGTAAAATATGTGTTACATTATATATAACTGGCTAGATTCTCAGCTCAGTATAAATCAGTAGGACCTCATAATCTTTAGTAGTCTAAGTGGCCAATCAAATATCTTAGCTATTGTTGTAGCTTACTCTTCGGTATGGGATAAACTGTGTATCAGAACTTCACATTTTGATGCACAGGGGTTTTTTTCCTTACAAAATTAAAAATTCTTCCCTAAGTGTAGCCTTAAAAGTTGTGTTCTTCCAACAGTCATCTCTGTGTTGTTACAATTTAATTAAAAAAATAACTGGGGTAACTGTGTCTGTGAAGACCTAGCTCAAATCCTTTTATGGATTTTTTTTTTTTTTAAGTGTGGTACAACTTTGTATTTGAGGGGCCTGCATACACTTGGAGGCTGGTCACCAACTTCTGATGAGCTTCTGCTGTAATTTTGGTCGTTCGGTTGTACATTTATGAATTAGTTGTAATATGCTTTCACTTATAATTTGTGAGAGAGTATTAGGCTAATTCTGTCAAAAATATATGTAATAAATATGGGGGAAAAAACCATAAAATATTACATCACAATTTCATGCCTAATTTGAGAGGTGAGAATCTTACCTTGATGACCATGGTGTTAATGGACATATAAAATCCTTTCTATTTAAAATTTCAGAAGACCTTTAGGTCTGCCGGTGAAGCAAGCTTGCTAAGGTCCAGTTGTATTCTGTTCCTAAAGCTAATTGAAATTCTTCAGAGTGGTGAATTAAACATGGACTTTTAGAAATTTTGTAAAAACTCCCAGAAATATAATTTGGAATGTATTTCCTCACTTTGCTATAAGAGTGTAAAGCTTTATGAAGATTTATAATCATAAAATCATAATCAGTATTCAGGAAAATTCACACAGACCTACTGTGTGATGATTTTATCCTGTTCTAAATTACTTTCTCCCATAGCTCATCATTTATTTCAGTTCAAAGAGAACTAAACTGCAATGAATATCCTCCGTCTACCCTAAAGTGTAGAATTTTTATGCCCCTAAGCAACAGAATCCTGAACGTTGAATTCCATCAGTGCTCAGGAGCAGGATTTCTGATTTACTGATAGTACATCAATAGTATCAATTCTTTAATATGCAATCCAAAAAGCTATTAAACTTGGCTTCTATTTTTCTAAGTGTGCTAAATCTATAGTCGTGAACAGACTATAAATATTACCACTTTTTCACTGTTAATGCAGTAAAAATGCCCAAATACNCTGATTGCTCGTAGCCTATACCTACTTTGTTTGTTTGATGAATGAGCATCAAACTGGATGGCCTTAAGAGCAAAGTCCCAAGCTTCCCTCTTTCCCTGTGTGCTACTATCCAGAGGCCAATTAGTGCAGGCCTGATTTTTTGACCCAGCACGGCAAAGAGTTTTCTGTTTCTGGGAACCTGCAAATGTTTTCACCAGTCTAGAAACAGTCAGAAACATCTACTCCTTTTGATAGTCCATGACTTTAACTAGATCTGAGATTCTTCATATAAATAAACCTTGGGTTTTGTGGATCAGATTTAGTTTAACTGGGGCCATTGGTTGCTGTATTGCTGAAAAAACAATGCTTTTTAAAACACTGATGCTAGCAGCAGTATTTAAATAAATGCAGTCAGATGTGATCATTGTTAACTTGCCTCTTTTGCCGCTGGTCTTAGAACAGCATTCTGTATGAAAACTCAGTCTTTACTACTAAAACATGAACTTTTTTATGGTGATAAGCCAAAGTATCTATAAAAACCTTTCATATTAATCAAACTGCAATGAATCCTGGCAAAAATTGTGATACGGTCTTTGAATTCTGCATTTGAACATTCACGTTAAATATTATTATTGCTTGTCACACTAGAACAGACCCAATAAACTCCATGAGTATGGGCTGTGTTATCTGTTTTAAAAATGAACCTGGTAAGGCTTTTATGTAAGTGTGCGAGGAATCCTTGCAGAACAGGATCTGTTATTTAAGGTCACCCAAGGAAAAAAAAGAATCGGAGATTGTTTTTACTCACATTTCAACCTTGCTGACTTTGTATACTTCTGCTGCGTCATTCTAACCCTTCTTTTCCACAATTTCAACAGGTCTTTGCTATTTCCAGATTCAGTTAGAAAAGCGCCTCTATCATAGATCCATATACCACTGGACAAGTTGTAAATGACCTAACTGAGTAACTGTGCCATAGGAAAAAGTCTGGAAATTACAAGTAGTTGTGTTTAGTACTCTGTTGGTGTAATGCCTATTGACTTGTGCTGCAAGCAGCTTGCCAGGAGCTGGAGGTGCTGATCCTTTACTAATTCGTAGAAAATTTTTCACACAACTCATCTCAAATTATTAGTAAAACAAGAAAAATTGTGAAGAATTAAATAAGTCATGAGAAATTGTGTAACATAAACAAAGTTAGAAAACATTAAAGTTCTTGAAAGAGAAGAAAAATGTTTTCCTTTGATTTACTACAGAAGCATGAACAGATGTGGTACTCCTAATGGCCTTCTGTACAACATAAAAACTAAAATGCCGTTTGTTCTGACAGTTTTTAAAGTATTTTGAACTGTGGTTAGGGATACCAAAAAGTAGATGAAAGAAGAACTTCAGCTAGAGGTGGTTTAGAGAACAATTCCAATGTAACTGTGTGTACTGTCTTAAATGATTTAATATAAAACTTTACTGACTTGACTTCTTAATAATTATATCTCACTGTATTCATGTTTATGCTCCCCCAAGAATGAATCATGTTCCCTTGCATCAATGAATGTTTAAACATACAATATGGTATGGTCCAAGGAGTACCCAGTCTGGAGTATATTAGGCAGAGCAACACTGAACAGACACAGGGATTGTGTCAGCTAGGGAAAAGAGCGTGTTTTGAGTCCCCAAAAAAGGGCCAAGCCTCAGCTGGTTTGCCTTGCATCTGTGTGACTCTAGTTACAGGACTTACCTGAGGACCAACAGAATGCACAGTGGAAAGGCCAGATGACAGGCCTGCTTTAAAGAACACTCAACTAAGAGATCCTAGTGTTGTTTAAACAACCTTTGTTGTTTAAATTAAACAAAAATAGCCACCTCACCTGAGTGCAACTCAAAATGGATCTGCCAGCTCTTTTAATTACAGAAGCACTTAATTGTATTGCAATGATTTGGACCAATTTCTTTCTGAAAGACATTGAGATGCTCTGCTTTTTGTGCCCATGGGCCCAAATGGCTGGTAAGAAACAGGTCTACAGGTATGCTTTTTATACTAGTTTCTCTGAAGCATTTCCTGAATGCTCTGCCTGCTTCCCCTTTGTGGAAATGACATTTTAGGATTTTGGAAACCAAAACCATTCCTTCAGACTATTCAGTAACTTAAACACAACTTCTCTCAGATGCCTGACTATGTGGACACTCTGGGTTTATAGATTTTCTTTTCAAGGGCATCTGGTAGGGGTAATATGTTAGTCACGTTTCGTATTTCTCAGGTTTCTCTTTGTCTTAGCTCCCCAAATAAAGAGTCATTTGCATGCAGACTATGCAGTGGAAGTGAATTACTGTTCGCTTTGGGAGTTTAAAATATATGCAGACACAGGCAGTAGCTGTACACACCTTGACAGGGACTTAATTCCCTGGGAATCCTAATTGCTCTAGATAAGGTGCTGGCAAAGTCCTCTGGGAGATCCCAGTTTCTCACAGGCAGTTTGTGTCCAAAATATGTAAGCTGTATCTCCCAGCTCCAACTTTTCTCTCAGCCTACTTTGACCATGGATTGAATCTTCCTATCCCTTCTCCCTGTCTATCCTCTCCTTCCCCACTGATGTTTGCCATTACCAACAGCTTGTCCTGACCGTTAGGTCACTGACCTATACAATCTCTATTGCTTTAAAGGCCACCATCAAGGCTGGCTGAAGACGTCTGTCTTCTGAACTAAAAAAATTTTCTACTGCCTGAACCCTGAAGTGCCAAAGGAGAGCAACTGAACCAGCTCTGTTACTGGTGTTGCCTTTTAAAGGAAACAAGATTTGTGGGGGTGTGGCAATGCTCTTCTTATATGCCTTACCTTGTGTATTTCCTGACAGCTATTATGATGTCAACCTGCTGTTTTCTTTATTCTAATTTTTGTTTTGGAGTGGAGTTCATTTCACAGGGCCAACTCTCAGTCTGTGGACTGTTCTGGTCAGGAAGTAGCTGTGCTTTCAGGTGTGAGCTTATGCTCTTGTGAGCGTTTGTTAACTTTGGCTTGGAAGTTAAGCCAGAATGATCTTTAGTTCAGACACAGTTTAGTCAAAATTTCATTAAGGGAGAAAAGAAAGAAAAATAGAGAATAAAGGCCTGGCTGGTGTCCTTATACTCACGCAGTGTTGTTAGCTGGGAGCAGCAGTTCAGCAACAGTTTGGCAGCCGAACTGCCGTGCCTTGGTGAAGGGAGGCTGCCTTGGCTGCACTACAAAAGGCCAGTCTTAATTTATATCTTCATATTCCAAAGCAAACTCTTTGTCTTCAGCGGTGTCCCAAGAATGTATGTGTTTGTTCACAACGTATAGCCCTGATGCCTGTACCTAGTTAGGAGATGGCTTTGAATGGAATCATACAAAACTGAAACAGAATAATTTTCAATTTTATTTATTTAACACTGTATGATATCACTGTAGTGGTTCTTTCTCTTCCTCTACCACAATAAAACTGTAGACAATACTCTACAGGAAACTTTTATATATAGTGAAAGGGCTTTTATTTTTGGAAGACTATAGTTCCCCACTTGGTGGCCTGCCTGTTAAAAGCAAACCGTTTAGAACACTGTTCAAATCAAACATTAAATGGTGGCTAATGTCATTCTTGATTCTGGGACAACTAGTTTCTGCAGTCCAATCCACTACATAGCACTGGGAAAATATTTTATTATTTTATATATATTATATATATTATTATGATTATTCTGCTAAACATAATGATAAAAAACATTTATTTATAGAAATTGAACAGTAGGTATGTAGCTGGGTCTGAGCATAAAGTAAGTCTGCATGTTTTTTGCAGGCAGTTAAGAACTCATTCTTCCAGTGATCTTATCTGACTGGATGCTATGGAGGAATATAGGATAGCAGCAAATCCAAAATAAAAGCTTCTCCAGAGCTGCAGGGTATAGTTTCCCCACAGTGCTAATGTGGTCATATCAGCTCGGCTCGGATAAAGTGGGAGCGAAGAGAGGATTGCATGTGCATATGAAATACTCCACGGGTGTTTTTGGAGATGAAGTGATGAACAAAAGGCAAACACTATAGAGAGAGTGCCTTGAAACTTAAAACAAGGAAAGAGATATTAGGAGAAATAATGCGAAGTGATAGCATACTGCCTCCAAGCACAGCATTGCCACTGTTTTAACTACAAGCGGAGAACATACTAGTTTGGTCATGGGTCTCAAAAACATTGAATTTGTTTTAAAGAATTTTAGCTCACCAGTCATGCTCTTTGGGGAAGAGTGTATTGCTTCCTGCTGGATAGCCAGCTAGCAGTGCTGCTTTATATGCCTGGTCCTCTGTGGAGTTATCTGTCCTCTTAAAAGAAATAAATGTGGAATGGACATGGGCCACTCTGACCACTAAAATTGCAGACTGTATAATTTCAAGTGCTCACTCAGTCCACTAAGATACAATCTGTGCCACATTAAGACACTTGTGTTCTGACCAGATAAAAAATTGAGATGTTTAAATTGGATGCAACAACTCAAAAAGGCCATATTTCATTAATTTTAGAAGGTGGTTATAGTATTTTACTAAGGAAACACAATCTAAAAGGTCGTTCTTTCAGAACAGTTTTTCTTTTACTATATATGTCTATACACACATATATAGATTTAATATATGAAAGCTTTCAAATGAAAGGTTGCTTAATAAAATGATTATATTTCTCTCCTATTATATTTAATTACAAAAATTGTATATGCATTATTCTGTTATGATTGTAAACTCTAAATCAATTTAGCCAAGCAAATGCAGTATGTTTATTTTCAATCTCTCTTTACATTGTACATTTTGTTCATGCACTAGAGTATTATTATATATGTAACGTATAATTATTAGGTACTTATAATAAATGGCATTTTGTTTTCATGTATGTCTACAAATTCCTAAATTCCTGTATCATGATACTTTAGAGTATTGTTATATCTATAAATTTAGGAATTTGTAGACATAATGATACTCTGAAGTATTATGGTAACAGCAGTATTTCTTTTTGTTTGTTGCAAAATGGCAATCCAAATCCATAATTCGTAATCTCATTTCCACATTTAGGTCTAGTCAGTGGGGGGGACAGTATATTATGGATTCAGGATGAGCTTTGTGGTAGTGTGAAATTATGGATTTAAGCAGTGTTTGCCTCTATAAAAGGATGATATCCCTTGATATGGGGATATGATCCAGTGTTTTAAATAAGCAGTTAATAAAACATACTTCTACTGTTCAGAAGGAGACTGTGCATGGTATTTTTATAGGAGGTCAGTGTTTCTGACTGTAATTTATGTGAAGTCAAGGCAAAATAATTATATGGGTATATTTTAGACTGCTTTTTTGTATCTCCTGTATGTTTTCTGTCTTATATCATATTATAATGCAGGATTCCATTGTTTCTTCTGTGACGCTTATGGCATGCAGGCTCATGCTTCCCTTTTAGATACAAGGAATTATGTGGTGTGCAAAGCAGCATAGTTCACTGGAAATTTTTTTTAAATGTTTGCTTACACCAGTGGTAGATGGTAGGATGTAGCTCTAGGTCTGAAAAAATGACAGGCTGCTTTTCTGGAATTGATTGTGGAGAAAGAAGGAACAGAGCACAGGAAACTGAACTTGAAAAAAACTTTGGATCTAGAATGGTTCATTGCACTGCTCATCCCTCTCATTAGAAGGCTAGACTCCTGGACATTGCCATTTTGGGATGAAAAAATAATTCATAAACACCTACTAACTACAGGAAGAAAAAGGGAGTTTTCTAAGAATTTGTTCTCTTTGGTGGCGTTTTACTTTGTCAGAATATCCATACTTCAAGTTGTAGTAGTAAATGTTAAAAATATTTACGTTGAAGCTATTCCAGTTGATGCCTTTACTGGCCTGAATTTTACTAAATCAAATACATGAATATTTAATATTCCTAAATGTTTCCACAAAGCCTATAGCCACTTTCAGGGTAGAATTCAATTGCCTCTGGCTCACATTGAAGAAGAGCTTCCTTTTGAAACAGCTATTCTTAGAAAACAGTGCTATAGAGCATGGAGCGATGGAATTGCTATGCAAAATGTTAGGGCAATTTCTTTTTGCCTTTAGGTGATATGACCAGCTGACATTTCAGCACAAGGATCCTTCAGAGCAATATAGAGAATCTGATGTGACAGTGTCTCTGAATCGACCACTGAACTTAAAATAGTATTCATGCAACATATGTAGTAGCCTCTCATGTAATCAAAGAGCTTTCCCTGTCTTGTTTCCACACGTAGCTGTCTCTTTTCTTGCTCTCATTTTTATTTTGACTGAAGCATACTTAAATGGTTGCACTCCATGTACACACACACGCACACTCCCCGCCTTCATTTTGCAGGAGTATGCCTCATGCGTTGCCATTTCTGGTTCCCCACCTCTTGTGTTTCGGTCAGATTGCTTCTCTCGCCAGGAGTGTCAGCTGAGAGAATATTGTAAGTGCAGGAGAGCTAGCAGCTCCTTCCTTCTGAGAGGGCGATAGCAGGAAATGTCAAAGTCTGTTCTCATCAGTTTGGGTTAAAGCTGGATGGAATATTTGGCAAATGCATTAAAGACAAAGCAGAACATGTTGGAAAACTGCAGTTTGCACAGTTAAATTGGCAAAGGAACTAGCAAACAAGTTTGTATGAAGAAAAGTATTAGGCATCCTTAGTTATATGGCTATGTTGACTTCACATAAAAGAAAAATAAGTCATAAAACATTAATTTTTTTTAAATTTTTTTTTTTGGTGAAAATGCACTTCACCTAATGTTCCTGAAAACTGATAATGAAAGGAAGTAATCTTTGGGGTCAAAATTTCAATGAATGGGATTGAACCAGATCTGTTCTCCACAACAGTAACTTGCTAGCTTGAGTGCATGGTTTGTTATTTCCAAGTTCCTCTGTGGTTTACAAGAATCTTGATGGGTTCATCTGCTTTCCTAGAGCAAATAACATCCTTTCTTGACTGGTGGAGTGCAGAAAAGAGGCAAGCCAGCAGAAGTTACTGAAAAGCATGGGTTTCCTCCATCGTGGTTTGAAAATTTGTATTCTGGTCAACCCCGCAGTATTTGGGTGAGAAAGGGCACTTCAGAGAATGGAGAGGGTCTCCCTTTTTATCTGTGAAAAACAGTGATTGTGCAAGACAGGTACAGCAAAACAGCACATCAATGACTTCAAGTGACAATCTCTGTAGGAGAACATACAACTGCTGTGATCTTCTAGTAAGCTCCAAATGGGTTACTGATTCACTTTGATTACAGTGTTATTCATTTCCTATGTTCAATAATTTATAGGTTGTTTGTGTGTTGCATTGTAAAAAAAAAAAAAAAAACACAGCTTTTTGATTTCTAAGGTGGGTGTTACTGCCTTTTGTAGTAGCAGAAAGTCTGAAAGTCATAAATTATTACTATCCTTAACAATCCTTTACTGTACAGATGTTTTACAATCAACCAAGGGGACAGGACATTCTGCAGGTTTAATGGTGCATCACTTAAAACTTCATATAATTACAAGGTGTATGTTGGAATAAAAATTATACCTTTGCAGGTTAAGTAAAGAATCACTAATAAAATTGTAACAGACATACATTATACAGCATGGGGTTCATAATGAATAATTGCTAGGTTATTAGTGCTTAACAGATTAAGGGTACTTCCATTTATTACTGTGCTCCACTAAGGATACGCATTAATTTTTTTTTCAAAGCAAATTCACTGGAAACAGACAGTTTAAAATTTATGCTTGTAATGATTGCTACATGGTCCATTAAGACCACCTCTAAGTGAGCTTAATTTGTAGCAGATAAATGTACATGTCTACATATTTTTCAACGTAGTTTATGGTGCATCCTGCACAGCTGTGCCCAACTGATTAAATCCTCACAAAATTTAAATAGGAAACCCATTACATAGACAGTATTATATCCATTTATCATACACACATTTTCAATTTAACTCTCTAAGCCCTTGTGCGGGATATTTCCACTGATTCATTAAATATGTATAGCAAGACCATTTTCTCTTCTGGTTTGTTTTGCCCTTTTGTTTTCTGGGTTTGTTTGGTGCCTACTTTTCAGTTCTGTCATCCAGTAATTAAGAACTTCAGCAAACTGAACATCATCTGCAACAATTATCTCAGTAATGATCCTACATATGACAGTCACTTACAATCCTAGATCTAGAGAGCTCTTATCTAGGGAAAAGAAGCAGGGCTATAACTGGTATATAGGGGAAGGTGATTGGTACTAATACCCTCATTTGCCTGCCAGAATGGATTCTGGATGCTGCATTTGTCATGACAGATAGACACGCTAGATGCTGAGAAAGGTTGGGATTACACAAATTTCTTCCCTTTATTCAACATTTCCCATCAGTTAGCACTGGGCACCTCCTGATTTTGTTAAAATGTTTCCTAGGATCCCATTCTGAACTGTGCAGCTTTATCTTTGCTTTAGGTGTTTTAAGTCTCATACAAACTGTGGCTCTGGTTTCTAGAAATAGGATTAGAAGCATTTGCCCAATTTTTAGAGATCAAATTCAGCTGCTCTGAATTATCTGAAATCCGTTTTATCATCATTATTCCTAGAGTAAATTAAAGCTGTTAGCTTCACGTGCCCTGAGCCCTACATAAAATAGATGGTGTGAATTCCCTGTCAGCCGAATACTGCCCTACTTGATTCAAGGCCATAGATCTTTCTCTGGATCTAGTCCTATCATAAAAGTATCATCACATCCTGTGGCCTGCTAGGGTGAGCCTCTGCAACTGTGGATAGGTTTAAGTTCAGTAGAGCCTGTGCTAACAGAACACTGCAAAATAAGGGCCAACTCTTGTTTAAGCTGTAGGGATATCTTTGCTTATCTTAGCGTATCAAAAGGGAAACAAGATTTTAAAAGAACAAGAATAATTATTGTTCATTCATTTTCGCATTCCCCTAGTTACATGCCAGAGGCAGACTCTGTACCCTTCTATAAACTGAACAAACATACAGGCCCACAAGGAAGTGTTGATCTCCAAAATCTTCAAGAATTGAAGATTTCCTGTGAAAAGAAGTGGCTGTTTAAATAATAGTTGTCTGGTAGCTGGCTCTTAATGTGTGTATAAAATCGAATTGTATGTCCATTTTTTTTTAGCAAATATGCATATTTTAGAGTGAAATGAAAAGAGCTCAGTAATTTTGCTTTCCTCTGTGGTGCAAATAGCAACAATGATTTATTATAACCTTCTTTTTAGCCTACCTTTGAAGCCATTGTGTCCTTAACTAATTTTTTTTTTATCCCCAAGGTTGATAGTGTCAGTCCATTCTACACAGAAACACCAAAACTGATAGATGGATGAATTTAAAAACCTTTCAGATGACAATTAGAAACTAGCATATATCCCTGTATTCTGAAACTTGTTTCAGCATATTTAGGATTTTGATTATGTATTAACTGTAGGAAACTATTGATTTTTGTTTGATGAAGATGAAAATTCTGATGTAACAGTTTCCTAGTGTGCGTGATTTTCTCATAGGATTTTGCTGTGGGCTAGAGCTAGTCCTGATGTTCTTCAGAGCCTTTCACATTTGCTCTGTTCAAGCCTGTGGTTTGAATTCTCACTTCACTTCTTTTCCTTTTAAAAACCCAAATCATCTGTAGGTAGCAAATAGGATTCCCAACTATGAACCCTGAGATAGCGCACCTCTGTTCTCCTAAACAGCAGCACCAAGATTAAGACAAGGACAGTGAAGAATGTTTAGAGCTATGTCATCCTTGGAATGTGGTGGGAAATGGACTTCCCAGATCTTGGAGGAAGACTGGAAGTATCTTAAGAGTTCTAGGGGAAGGATGATGTCCTTCATTTCAGGTGCAGGTGATGGAAGCAGGCACTGTTATAATGCTGAACAGTTCTTTTGTTATTCCAAACGCCCAGGTGATGTCACTTATTATAAGTATCTAATAATTATATATTACATATATAATACTCTAGTGCATGAACAAAATTCGTATCACCCAGGTGGTGGTAGTCCCCACACCTAGAATCAGTGCTGCTGGCTCAGGGGTTTAATTTTTTTTTTCTCAGATGAGAAACATATTTTCACCCTAAATGCTCCCTCAGGGTATTCCTGACACCTGACCCTTTAGACAAACACTTGGAGATATAAATGTCTGTTATAAAATAGAAAAGTACAGTATCTCTTGGAATAAGACATATAAATGTGATATTATAGATGGACGACAGTATCTTAGAAGATTAGATAAGAGCTTAGGAGCACAGATTGTCAAACCATGGGAAAAATTGTCCTGGATATTCATTTCAGTTCAAGCACCACACAGAAATGGAGGCTGCCTGAACTGAACAGTTCTTGAACAACCCATAGGTGAGGTCACAGGCTTTAAAGACCTCTGTGAGAATTTGAATGTCAGGACCTGTGTTTCAGTTCATTCAGAGACATCTGTTTCTGTGTTCATTTTTCTAGTCGTCACTCCCAGCAGGAATCAGTTGTGACTAGTAGAGTGCTGGCTCAAGGGTCTGGACAGTTGGTGGGTTCTTCAAAGTGTGAAAACAACAAGTTTCTGTCATCACAAGTGTGAAAATAATATTGCAAGTGTATATGATATTATTTCTAGATTTCAGGGATAGAATGATTCAATGGATAAAGAATTATGGGTAATGAGTGGCTTGCAGGTAAAGTCTAAACCTCTAACATTATAACATGCTCATAGTTTTGTTTTCTTTCACAAGTGAGAAACTATTCACTAGGAATATTAGATGTCCAGTATCTGATGATATATTTTTTCATGGACATGCAAAACGGTGTCTTTCAGCTATGCGCAAGTTTTTGGAGGCTTGCTTGTGCTATCAAGAAATTGTTGACTGGGAGATTCTCGTGTATATATAGTCATCCACTTTATCACTATAAAACAATGTTTGTGCTTGTGATGAAACTGTTCTTTGTATGTTTAGTGGATAAACATTTTAACAGAAGTGTTTATTTAAAAAGGCATAACAGTGCAAATGAATGAACCTGAGGAGGTTTGTGTCACAATCTGTTATCTTGAAACCTTACCAAGACAAACTTACTTCAGGGGAGTGTCTTATTTTGCTGCTGGCAGCAAAATGATTAGTAGCAGAATAATCTTACAGAGAGCTGGTTGCTGATTAAAAAAAAATAGACTGTTCCCTGTGTCATACTTTCAGAGGAATCTTCCTCACATATTTTAATTTTTGAGGAATAGCTAATGCATTAATGCATTACTGTCAAAGAATCATTACATTTAAAATTATTAATTTAGTTAATTACAGGTATTTAGGAATCTATCAGCTCTTCAGTCTGAGGTTAACTTTTTTGCAATAAATAGATGTATGAAAGAGACAAACTAGCTACCTATCAGAAAACAGAAGGCTATATCATAATTTCTGGAATATTTCCAGAGCAATGGAAGAATAATTGGTAACTGGGTTACTAGAAAGAAAATTATGCTTAATCTACTGAGGATTTTGAAAGCAGTAACACTTTGGGTCCAAATTGTATTAAGTACTTAAACATTCAATTCTTGGATGCTTGGCTGAACTGTAGCCCCTTTCCCTCTTACCTTAACCTTTATAGTTTAAATACATTTATCAAATTATGGCCAATTCAGAAGGCAGTCTAAGGTGTGACTATAGTCCCAGCAGAGTCAGAGCTTAAACTGAGCTAAATAATTCAATCAAATTCAGTGAACAAAACAAAATTTATATATAAATTAAAATAAATATAGGAAATATTTTTTTGCATGAGAAAGGGACAAATGCAGTTAAAAGTAGTTCTTAACATTTTTTTCAAGTGAGATGTTTGTTGTCCTCCCAAATGATAGTAAATTAAAATATGTTCATGACAGAAGCTGACCTCTGTGAAAATACATTTTGTATTTAGATGAAGGAGGTTTGCTTATATAGTTACCACGGCACATGTAAAATACCTGGCTAGGAAAGCAGAAGCAATCATGTTTAATTAAACTTTGTTTTGTTTCAATTGAGTTGACTTGCAGTCAAATTGGAAAGCATCTTCATGTTTTAACCAAAAAATAAATCTTCAAACAGAAAAGGTTTGTGAAGCAGTGATTAAGACTGTCTGGGATTTTAGTCCCTGTGCTATACTTTATGGTGCATGATAATGTTTGTGGTTTACATCTTACTGCATTAACTGGCAGTGTTATAATCACAGAATGGTAGAGGTTGGAAGGGACGTCTGGAGATCATCTAGTCCAACCCCCCTGCCAGAGCAGGGTCACCTACAGCAGGGTGCACAGGACGGCGTCCAGGCGGGTTTTGAATCTCTCCAGAGAAGGAGACTCCACAACCTCTCTGGGCAGCCTGTTCCAGTGCTCCACCACCCTCAAAGTAAAAAAGTCCCTCCTCACGTTCAGAGGGAATTTCCTGTATTCCAGTTTGTGCCCATTTTCCCTTGTCTGGTTGCTGGGCACCACTGAAAAGAGTCTGGCCCCATCCTCTTGCCACCCACCCTTTCGATATTTATAAGCATTGATGAGATCCCCTCTCAGTCTTCTCTTCTCCAGGCTAAACAGACCCAGGTCCCTCAGCCTTTCCTTATAAGAGAGATGCTCCATTCCCTTGCTCGTCTTTGTAGCCCTCTGCTGGACTCTCTCCAGTAGTTCCCTGTCTTGAACCAGGGAGCCCAGAACTGGACACAGTACTCCAGATGTGGCCTCCCCAGGGCAGAGTAGAGGGGGAGGAAAACCTCCCTCAGCCTGCTGGCCACACTGTTTTTAATGCACCCCAGGATACCACTGGCCTTCTTGGTCACAAAGGCACATTGTGGTCAACTTGTGCACCAGGACTCCCAGGTCCCTCTCAGCAGAGCTGCTTTCCAGCAGGTTAACCCCTAACCTCTACTGGTGCATGGGGTTCCTCCTCCCTAGGTGCAGGACCCTACACTTGCCCTTGCTGAACTTCATTAGGTTCTCTCTGCCCAACTCTCCAGCCTGCCCAGGTCTCGCTGAATGGCAGCACATATAAGCTGTATTCTTTCTTTGCGCTCTCCTATGTGTCATATGATTTATTTCTGATTCTTTTTTCTACAATATTTCTTTTCCTCTCAAAGTATATTGGTATTTTTTAGAACCAATTATTTGGGCTATTATGTTATAGCCCAAAACACTTCAAGCACTGCTTAAGTATGGAGGAAATAGAAAATGTTTTCACATAACTCAGTAATGTAATATTAAACAGATTTAACACAAATTTAATACAAACATAATAAAACTAACTTCCTCTATATTTAAATCTTTTTAGAACATGTATTATTCTTACTTAGCTTTAAAACAACCACATTTTCTTTGTTGCTAAACTGTTCTTTTCTGTTTGTTTCCAAATCCTTCTTTAGAATCCCCCGCCCCCCCTTTTTTTTAAATGAAACCTTAGTGATTGTCTCTCCTTTAATTCATTCCTTTCTGAATCATTGGCTCAAACTGGATGTGCCTGGAAGGGTTAGTGAGCTGCTTGGAGTGGCTACCCAAGTGTATCTTTTTTAGGTGCTGTGTACTATTATGTGGCTACTATTTTGCACTCAGTTTTGGCTGGGTGTAAAAAGCACAATACAGAAAGTACTTTAGATATGCGGTGTGCAAAAATGCAATGCATAAACAGGGCTGAAGAAGGTGATCCATAATATCCCACTTGCTGAGCAGGGAGCTGTCTAACTTGGAACAATTTTGTGATTTTGCTGTGCTCTGGAGTATAAGTTTCTCTTTTCTTACGAGTTCTCGGGTCACGAACAAATATGCAGCGCTACTGAGTCCATGAAAATGAAGGGAGGGAAGATATAAAGAGAAAGCAGGAAGAAGGAGAGTGAAAAGTTGGGTGAGTGGTAGCAGAAGGAAAATGCTTAAAGGTCCTAAAATTGTGAATTATTTACATTTGGGCAAAAAATACACTTTTATGTTAAAGATCCGGATCCAATAGTGCCCTTTGAATTTATCAGCTTCCATTTCCTGATTTTCAGTGACTGTGTACAGTGGAAGTTTGTGGACTCATATACTGGTATTTATATACCCTAACAGCTTCTGGACAATTGCCAGCTGCTGGATATTCTGAATAACTTAATCAGTGCAATGAAGCAATGCAGAGGAGCTGGTATTGGCTGTTTCAGTGGTGCAGGCAGATCCAGATACATTCTCCAAGTCAAAAAGTGTTCACTGCTGAAGTCCCTTGTGGCCAGTGTCATCTTCTGAAAGACTTCTCAGAAGAATTGTATTCTTACCAAGGTCCCGTTGGCGACGTGAGCAATTTTTTCTGCTATATTTTGTGGCTCATCATTTTAATCATTCTTTAAGGATACGCTCTGGGCTGAAATCCTATTTGCAGTATTAACTTTTATTCTGTAGTAACTAATTTAAGAACATCCTATAGTCTCTAAATAGGCTTTTTATTAATGTTTTGTTCAAAAATAATAAATTCTGTTTCTGTTGAAACAGAATTTTGCAGCCTCTGCAATGTAACCTTGAAACTTCAAAACTACTTGCAGACCCTTTCTGATAGATTGAAGAGTTTATTATTTTATCTAAGGATACACTCAGAGGAACCCTGATTTTTTTTCAAGTGCTAGTATCTTAACCCTACTTGCACCTCAGATTTGAGTTATATAAAAATGTATAATAAATATGTAGCATATACACCTATATTTATATATTTCAGGATATAAATGTCTCACAGAGATCTAATTTTTCTTTGAATACTGCCTGGTTAGTTTCAGTTATTTGGTTTTGAATCCATTGGTTTCTCTGATTAGTTTTGCAATGTGAGTATTGAAGTCTGATATAGTTTGTCTGAATAAGTATTACGTTTGGAAGTGGGAGGTCATTGATACTTCTTAGTCAGGCCCTAAACAAACATAACTGAGAGAATAGGCATATTTATGTGTACCTGAAGACAACCTGAGAAGATTGTGGCTTTCTCATTCTGCTGCCTTGTGTGGCACATGCTCTATTTTGTGTGAGAGTCTGATGGAGGAGAGCCAGTCATCGTTATTGCTGCTGCCTCTAGAGCTGGCTTATGTTTTTATGTTTTCTGTTATTACAGAAAATTTAAAGGGTTTTTATGCACTCTGAATAAAGTTTCCCAAGAATTAAGCAGAAGGTCTAATCTGACTCCTTAACGTGCTCTTGAATCTCAGCTTTTGCTAGAAGATGGAAGTTTTCAGTAGAGATTGGAAGTAAATATGCAGGTTTGTTCTCTGTATGCAGGTCAGATGGCACCCAAGATAGTGAAAAGCTGATGAGAGCAACCAAAACCTTATGAGAATAGTTCAAATGAAATTGTCCTGACATAGATAAACTTGAATGTTAGCCCACGGACAGCAGCAGTCCTTCAGCTCAATGTTTGTTAAATCCAGACAGAAATCAAAGTGCCTATGGAACCGTGTGAGAAGGAGGAATTTTTCTCAATTCACTTTTGCCTAGATACATGCAAAGCATTTCTAACTTTGCTACCGAACACAAATTTAGCTTGTTATAGCTTCCTTGAGTAGTCGTGGAGTCCCACTGAAATATATCTTCTGACTCAAAGCTTAACACTGTGTTTCTACTGTTTTAGCCAGTATGTTGCTATGAAAACTGGTGATAAGTGCTTATCTGGAATTATTGAAGGACTTGACCTTCTGTGAAGTATTAGCGACATTATTGAGTTCTCTTTTAATAGTGTTTTTGTTATCTCTGCCCTTGTAAGTCCCTTCTTCCAAATGTTATGGCTTATTAGTTTATATGCTATTTTCATTGCAATTATAGCTGGTACAGGAATGTTTTGTTACCTTTTTAACACATTGTCACCATGCATCATTTTTAGATCCTCATTGCTCCTTATTAGAGGTTATTTAAGCTCTCAGCTCTAACTGGATAATGAAGCATGCTTATGATATAAACTAGCAAAAGCTTATGTAAAGATTTTGTTGCATTGGTGAGAGTCTGGTATTTTATTCGGGGGTTTTGATTTTTTTTAATTTGGGTTTGTTTTTTTTTTTTTTTTGCGTGTCATCTCTCAGGTTAGTTAAATGTAACAGAAATGTACAGAAATGTCAGACAGCTGGTACAGCCTCTGCTGGAATGACTTTATGAGTGTTCCAGAATATGCGAGATCTCTGCATGTTCCACCTAATCTCCGGTATGGTGCCACCTTCTTCTGGTCTGTTTGTTTTTCTTCCACTGGCACAGATCAAATACAATAGGGTACAATGTGTGAGATGAATAGCTTTGATTGCCTGATGAAAACCTTGGGATCCTTAAAAACCAAAAAAACTATTGGAAGATAAAGTGAAGCAGATGAAAATTATTGATGTGGCCCTGAGAAGATTGTTAAAGAAAATGGTGTGATTTGCCTCCTTTATTTCAGTTATCATTTTGCTTATGTTTTGTTTGGTGGTTGTGTGGCCTGTGTGTGTATTACCCAAGATATCATAATTCAGAGTGTATTTATAACTTCTTACAACACCCTTGCAACATAAAGAAGTATTACTGTTATTATTTATTACCTTCATTAGTCGTAGAGGTTTGAGGCACACAGCCAGCAGACTGCAGAGATACTCCAACTAGTGAAGACCATGCTAAGATGAGAATTGAGAACAGCACATTTGTGGTGGCACAATGCTATGCCTGAGTTGCTATGCCCTGTCTCTCGGGTGCCTGTGAATGCAGATGAAGCACCACGCAAGCCTGGTGCTGCCTGAGGAGCACTTATGGGATAGGCCTTGTATCCTGCGCAGTCTGTGCTGTGTACTGCACCACGTAGAAGCATTACCTTAAAGCATCATTAGCAAAAACTTCTGTGGCAGCTGAGTCATTGAAACTACATTTTGAGACTGAATCCATGCCTCCTGAGTCCTACATTAATGTCCTAGACCGTTCTGCTTTTCATCTCTATGTGTAAGCTAATTTCAGTTTGGTTTTCATCTGTCAGGGATTTATAAACTTTTAAGGCCCCTGCTCAAATTCTTTCCTTTCCCTAATTACACAGATTTCTTATCCTGTATATTTTGGGAGTGTATTTCCACTACAGAATTAGAGGATGGACACTGTGCTGCTTCCTAAACCAGCTCAGCACTGAAGTGTATTGGCAGAACAGAAACCTGCTCCTTGAAGGATCAGCCTCTGGTTAGTTTGTTTCATATTTATATCTCCTGCTAGTAAAACAAAAATGGCCATTACGTTTTTGAGTGGATGATAATGCCATGGCTGAGACACAGAACTGTCTGTTCAGAACTTGCTGTATGTAGATCCACATGATGACAGGGTCTAATCTCAGACGGTGGTACCCTTTTGGCCTTTAAAAGCTAGGGGGATGCACAAATTATTTCGGCCCATTTATTTGCAATTAGTAAAGTCCGGAACGCCTCAGTGTTCTTCCTCTCTGTATTCAGGAGCAAGTCACTACTACGGATACGGACTGAATAGTGCGATTGCTGGCATATATTTTTTTCTGAAGGAAATCTGCATAATGAAGTGGGGACTGAGGCACTGCAATTCCAAAAGGTTTTACTAAAAAAGTCCAAGTAAAGCATGGAAATTAGCTGGTAGTTCTTACCTGCTGTGTTGTGGGTAGGTGGAGCAGTCACGTTTAATTGAAGTAAGGTCAACTGGCCAGAGGATATACCAGCCTGTGCAAAATATTGACAAGTATGCTGGTGTACGTACACAGGCAGTCATGTGGCTTCAAAGGGTGCATCAGTTCTTTAAGTCCAAGAGAAGGACATATAGGTTAAAATTATATACCCAAACATTACGAGAGACAGAGAGGCCAGATTATGTGGTTTCAGAGCACTCTACAGCAATCTGTAATAGAAAATCATCTTTGTATACTATTCCATAGTATTTAATTTTTTAAAAATGCTATATTGGTAGTTTACATTTTAGGACAGTTATAATGTCTTTGAAATATTATAACATTTAAACTTTAAAGTAATGCCAATAAAAGCTAATTACTGTCACTCTATCAATGCTGTCTGTGACTATAGGCCAGACTTCATGTTTTCTGTCATTGTCAGAGATGTCAGTGGATTTCCTGGTATATAACTAAAAGCAAAATGTGGCCATTTAATTCCCCAAACAGCAATAAAACCAGTGAACTCTGGAGGGTATGTATTTGGAGTATGAGTTGATTTTTTCTTTTAAATTAGGTTTATAGACCATTGTTAGTAGCATTGTTTCCTTTTTCATTGCATCCTTGAGAGTGGGTGTTTACAGATGCACTGTTACTAGAGCTACTTATTGTAATATCCTTTTTGAGTAAAGTCAGGCAGCCTGTGCTAATTGCTGTACAGAGACGCTCTACGATGTAATATACAATGTCACTTAAGCACTGTTCATAAAGACCCGAGTTTTCAAATGTTCAGTGCATTACAATAAGTTTTGGGTTGGGTTAAATTGCGCTATTGATTTTTTTGTAATTAGGTTTTAATGAATTGTATTCACTGAATTGTACATTTGTCAAGGGACTTCAGAGATTGGATTGTGATCATTTAGTTTGCTTTATTTATTTATTTTTATTGTCTCTAACAGTAGAGAGCTGCTGGAAATCTTCTAGAAATCAGTAACTTTGATTTTTGTGTTAGCTTTGAAGTCCAGCACCTATTTTTCTGTAGTATAATATTAATAAAATATGTAGGATTGTAGGAATTTGGCTTGCCTAAAAGCTGTTGAAGTAATCCAGCTCTTGGAAATCTGTTTTCTTACTGTTTGCTCCCCTGCATTATTTGGGTTAAACTACTTGACTGAAATTGGTCAATAAGGGTTTTGTTGGACTTTTGCTCCTTTATGGTTGTTTGTATTAATCTTTATCACTGGGCACTAAAAAGGTGCTCTTCCTTGTTGATGCTTAATCAAACGCTATTACGGCAGATAATCCCCTGTTCCGATTAAGTAACACGGACTGTGTTCTTTTCCCTGAGCCTTTCTTATACTGTTTTATTAAATTATGTGCTTTAGAAGGAGAAACACATGTTCTACACCAGCCCTGAAATACTGATTAAATGGTGCTTACACAGCTTAGTTTATTCTTGAAGGGCCAGGGGTACCTGCTGTAACTTTGTAGTTATGACTACATTTCACTCTTCTAATGAAAAATCACATCTTTTCCTGAAATAGTTGTTTAAAAATTCCTGTCTTTAATTAGTGATTTCTTTATCTATGTGCAAGCTTTTCATTTCTCATCACCTTTGCTAATACACTGGACTTTCCACTGTGCTGGACAGCATCCATGAATAATTTTTGCTGAGCGGAGTCCTGGGTCAGCGTGGTTTTCTTGTGAGCTGGAGAGCGAGTCTGGCCCTTGGTCCGTAACCCCTTCAAGGCAGGACAGCAACAGCCTTTCACAGAGTCTACTCGTGAACAGTCAGTTGTCTTTTGCAGAGGAGGTGCTGATCACTTCACTGCACTTGAGTGGGCCTTATCTTTCTTAATGCGATTACAGCTAATCCCACCAGCAGTCCTCCAGGTTTCTCGCTGTATGAGACACCAGTTTTTAATGAATACATGTATGCTTAGATGTGGGGCTGGATGCCATCTCAAAGCAGTGGTGGGGCTCTGTTGAGAGTCTTTCCAGACCAGAAGCAGCCTGGCAGTGTTAGAAAGGTGTGAACCGAAGCTAATGTATCCCAGAGAGATGTGACATATTAGCTTGATTTAGCTCCATAGCTTCTGGATTGGAATTTTTGGATGTAAAACTGGTTTCTAATACAGAGAAACAGATGTACAACTGTCTGCACATGGCTGGGTAGGGGTACCTTCATGTTTTCTTTGATGCTGACCTACTATATGACCTTGAGTAAATAAGCCACTGAATCTTTCTGTGCTTTTGTTCTTCCTGCATATTTTTATTCTACCTTTTATATTCAATCTGTAATACTTCAGCCTTTCATATCAAAAAAGCAAATCTTTCCTAGTCTATTTTACCATTTTTGTCATTGATCATTGCAAAACAAAATTTCAGCATGTGTTTTATTCTGTATGATTTGCACTTGCTGAGGTAAGAATCAGTCAATTCAGACATGAAAACATGTGAAATAATTCTAGATTGAGATTTTTTCCCATTTAATTTCAATAAACATGTTCAGCACAAGGATTTGTATCTTTGTAACTAAATAGTAGGCATAACTTTAGTTCCTTGTTAGATTTAACCAGTAACCTGGTGAATTTATGCTGCTCCCCTTAGCTGTGAATCTGTTGTCTCTTCCAGAACTATGTGGGCATGAGGGCTTGTACTGGGCAATTAAAAAAGATACAGAGCTGTTACAACTGTGCCTGAATACTACTTCTAAATTTCTGGACAGCCATTTCCACATAGAAATATGGCTGTGCTGTTTAGTGCCAACAATTTAGGTTTATGGTATGAATGCACCTGCGTGTAAGACTTAAAATTTTGTCATGCAGAACTTTGCTTTTTAATTAGGTCGTCTTTTGGTCTCTTGGACAAAAATTTGCATATGCATATATTTGCATATTTTATGTGTATTTTTAGAAGGGGTCACTGTAAATTGAACTTACAGAATGGTAAAATACACCTTGGATATACCCAAGTATGTAACTTATGTAAATATAAACAAGGACATGTATCCCAAAGTGAAAAACTCAGAAGGTCTGGATAAAATGAAAATCTCTTTCCTCTTTGGCTAAGGAAGAAAAGAACTTTCAGATCACAAGAATGTGCTCTTAATGCTTCCTTGTGTTTTCCTCTGAAAAACTTATTCTTTTCTTTAAATTACAGATGATTTTGTTATTACTATCAGAATATTTAATACTGATATTCATTTTCTCTCTTTCTGGCTATGAAATATTTTACTAATAGTATTGGTTGTAATCATCGGTAAGAGGCATTTGTGCAGAGTAGTGACAGCCTTTTTATTTGCTGAGATATTACTAGCTGTTTACAAGCAGTGCTGGTAGCAATGTTTTTTTTATTTTTTTTAGGTCATTTTAGTACAACATTAGTAACAGTATGTATGAGTATCTGGGGCAAGACGTGGAGAGAAGAGGAAATACTCGGAGACAAAAGCAGATATTTCCAGATGAGCAGCTTCCTCCTTGTTTCCTCTTAGAAATATATCTTACCTTTGTCTTAAGTTTCATTTACAGTTTCCTTTCCCTGTGACAGCCTCCTTCAGTTTAAATCCATGCAGTCTAGCAGGACAATGCCAATTAGCTAAAGTAAGGTGAATGGGATATTTGGTGAAATAAATAAATATTACACGCATGCAACTCATTCTGCTCAGTTGCACTGAATGAATTTCCACATAGACTAAGCTTGAGCTTGTACACTCACATGTTTTAACTCTTCCTCCTGAAAACTATCTAATTTTGGTGTCTTGAGTTCAGTGGTGTCAATGAAGTGAAACATGTCAGAACGAAATTGAAGAGAGGATGAAAGTGGTGGGAAAACCATGCAACAAGTAAACATAGAAGAAGCCATAATTTCCCGGCAAATAAAAACTAGAAGTCATAGAATTAAAAAAAAAGTTCTCAATAAACAAGATTTACCTACATTGTTATTTTGTCTCTCCCTGTGTCAATACAGAAAATATTTTTAGCAAATTTCCAAGTGTTTAATCCATTTTAAAGTACCTTAGATGACAGGGTTACACAATCTCTCATAGATTATTCCATGGTCAGATACGTCTATCAGCATTTCCTTTCCAAGTTCAGCCTTTGCTCTGTTTCATCCTATTATTCCTACCCATTGGGCCATATTAAATAATTTTTCCCTATTCTGGGTATGTACATCCTTCAGAGACTTAAGGATGCTTATCATTGATCCCTCAGCTTAGAAATAGTTAACAAGAGAAAAAACTGCTTCAGTAGTACAAGATGCAAGGGATACAGCATTTTTTAACTGCTGGATATAGCTTTCTTAAATGGCACTGCTATGTTTTTGCAAAATATAAGAGGATTAAGATATACATTGTTTTTTCCCCTTAATTATTGAGTTAAAGTGAATTCTTTTATTGATTTGATCTTTTCAATTAACTTGTGTTACAATGGTTGAATCAGACTGGGGACTTTAAATCATCCAAAATGGGAAACTTTTCCAACTTGGGAGGTCAAATATCCTTTTAAATGCTTGCTTATTTCTGCTTGAACCATTGTCACCAGGGGACCAGGTCCACTTCGTTTCTAAGTATAAGATACTGAAATGGTTTTCTATGAGAAGTGCTGCAGTTATTTACAGCACGTGTACACTGCTTTGTTGAGGGTATAATTGTTTCCCACCATCAGTGATTTTCTTTTTCTCTTGTTCTACCTCCTAGTTATCAGTGTTGCTGTTTGCCTTGGAATTGCAGATTTTCCATAAAAGAAAGACTGGTTTTGTCATGGTAAGTGAAAAACCCATATTAGATTGAAAACAGTCTTGTGGTAAGAAGTTTGCTATTATCTTTGATGCTTTGTGGTGCTGTTGTCTGCTTGTGTGTGTCTGCTCCATGGTGAACACCTATATCTGAGGAATTATTAACCTGAAGAGTGAACAAACAGCAAACAATGTTGCTTGCCTGTAAAACTAGCTTCAGAAAGGAAATGTGTCAGAGCTATCAGCAAATATTTTTCCAAGCTCTCACAAAGTAAACGTTCAGATAAATATAATTTGTATAGATTTCTGAAACAATGTTAGATAATGTTATAACTTCCACAAAAGCTGAACGCTGATGATTGTATGTATAAACTCTGTTAAAGATATACTTTGTTCAGCTCTCATAGCTCCTTCAGTTCTAATTCTGAATACTCCCGGTTTACTCCTGAAACATTCTTTTCCATTCTTCTTTATGCCATGAAATGGAACATCATCACACTGTCAAAATACAGACTAGTAATAAAGAAAAGAATTGAAGTTAGTTGAATAAGGCTGAACAAATAACACCCTGTCTGTGATTAGCTGATTAGTTTTTGTTTCTGAATGTCTATTTGATCATTAGTGATGCTTTCTTTTGCATGTGTTCTCTATCTGTATAGTTACTAGTACTGAACACGTGATACCCCCCATTAAATCTGAAACTGTATTCGTTAGCTCTAATGGATTCAGTTCTGGTTCAGGCACGTACTGGCTCATAAATAGGCTCTGCCCTGAACTAGCTAAAATTAGTTTTTGCCAATGGAAAGGGCCAAATGGTGCCAGGCCCTCAAGGAGCCCTTTCCACCTCAGTTCTTACCAGTTGTGTTTCCAGGGTAGTGGCATGGCTACCTTTTAGTTCCCTAAACCTGATACGGGGACTTGACGAACGAGAGAGAAGTTGCGATGCTGTTGCTGTAGTACAACTAATGCCACTTCTCTGGCATAGGAGGAAAAGAAGCTGAAGCATGCTTAGGGGGCTATCTCTTGAAGCACACACATCTACAGAAGGAGGATACAGAAAAATACTGCAATGCACTGTTGAGGGGAAGTCTGGATAATAAGGTCCATCAGACAGTTTCCAGATACTGCTGGTAGGAATAACAAAGTTCTACCCCTAAGAAAATGTCAGGAGGATATTTGGATATTTTCATTAGAGTTGGCACTGGAAGAAACTGTGTCTTGACAGAAGCAAGTGGTCACGTTGAAATGCTGGTGAATAATAAAACAAGGAGAGAATAGAAGGAAATAGAGGACTGAGACACTGTGACATAAAACTGGTCCATAGATTTTAACAGATGCAAACAGTAAACTCGAAGAGATCTCTTGTAGATGACTACTATCCTAAACTTGCTACTCATAGTGCTTATTTTTTTGTTTAGTTCTGTTTAAAGTTTCAGTGAAGACTTCTGTTCCTATCTGAGAAAAAATATTTTGTCACTGTTTTGGTGGGACTTCTTGACTCCTGAAATAAGTCAACATATTACAGTAAACAGAAGTTTACTGTCCTTCAGTAACAAAGAACCAATTTCCTTTCTGATATTACTACTGTTTTCAGATTATACGATCATAACTCATGCAATCACAAGAAAGAGTTAAGGAAACCACTGAAGCTTTGCCTTTTTAGAAGAAAGAACATAACAGTATAGAATATTTAGAAAAATGTAGTCTGAGGGAGTCACATAAATGTTACTGGCATTATATCTGGAAACATAAAGCAATTTAGCAATTACTGCCCCAGCATGGCTTATATTTAATATATTAATTGTATTTGCATACATCAAGTATATACATGGAGACCTCAAAGTCATCTCTGTCAGATTTCATGAATCTATGAGTCAGGTAAACATCTGCAGCCAGTACAAAAAGTGTGCTTAGTCAAGCAGTTTATCAGGACTGCATAAAAACTGCTTCTCACAAGCCTTCCCTGTTAATTGAGCCAGCACATAAAATAGCATCTGCAAATGTTTGACTCTTGAGCCCAAAGCAAGGAATCACTGCTAGGCTGGTAGCAGAGTTTACCTCACGTGTGGTATGTGCGGAAAAGCAATACAGCAGAGAACCAAATACAACCGTCTTAAATACCTGGGGTAAGGTGTAAGACTGATAAAGTCTATATTAACATTATCATTGCCAAATCCACCTTTATCCTCAGTAAAATATATATATGGCTGTTGCAGAAAACATGCTTATCCTAGAAGTAAAAATCAGTATCTGTCCAAGGCTGTCTGCGAAAGGCGTCTCTTTTCAATGCTGACTGGTTTTTCTGATAAAATTAATGGTGATTGTTAATGATTTTTTTTTTTTTTATAGCTGCTACTATAAACTAGAGCTAAAGTACCATGAAGAAGATGGGGAAGTTTGTAAAAGTAAATATCATGTTGGATGGTTTTCACCTGAGCCTAAGCACAATCTGCGTTTTTTTAATTGTTCAGAAGCAGCTGGGCATTCAATCACTGTTAGGCGTTTGGCAGCCACTTCTGTGGACAGCGCAACCAAGTATTAGGTACCCTCCTCTATACTTACAAGAAGCCATAGAGATCTGAGCAGGCAAAACACACAGTACAATGTCTTTTTCATTCAGATATTTGAAACTTTAAAAAAGGTTTTAAACAACAAATACTGGAGAAAGCATCTATTTTTGCAGATTATATTCCATTTATGTGAATATGACTGCTGTAACTGCAGTGGTGGTTTTTTTTCTGATGGCGTTTCTGAATTATAAAACATATCTGGCTTTCCTCTTTCATTGATCAGCAAAGATGGTCAGCATCCTTCCTCCCGTCTCCTCCTCATCTGTATCTCTCTGTTATTTTATAGCCTGCATTTCTACCACTTCCTTGCTAGTCTATAAAAGGCCAAAAGGAAGATTCAGATAAGTCTGGAGATAAGTAGTCAGGTCATCTAGTTTCTTCTTTACACTGACTTTTGTTCATCAGTTGGGTTGCTGCTTTATAGACAAGATCGTCTAATTAGGTACAGAGAACATCATCAAGAAGTAAGGTGCTGTACTTCAATTTTAATGAAGTATTAAGGGAGTCTTAGTTTTAAACACTTCATTTGCCACTATTAGGACAAAAAAAAAGTCTAATTCATCTGGATCAGCATTTTAGGAAGTTTCTTTTTGAGAAACAGAAATATTACATGCAATGTGTAGACAATGATAGCCAGAATATTTTAAAATGAGTGGTATTTATTATCTTTACATCCTTGCTAGTGAGTAAAGTGATACTGAAGATGACAGACTCACAGCAGTTGGGAAAGGAATAAAAACATTCCCAAAGAGTTTTACTTTGTCATATCTACTAGATTGTTTTAAAAACCTATTTTGAATTTCAAATGCAGCATTTACAGCCAAATAAAATTCACTTTTGTGGTACAAAAAAAATCTCATGAAAAAAACATAGAAAATGCAAGAGAATTTCAAAAGGAACTGTCTAACCAATAAGTACTGCTTGCTTAAAACTGGAGACACTTCTATTTCACTCCAGCTAGATGGGGCTCTACATGAACTACTGGGACTGTCATTTGTGTCTTCTTTCCATAAAACCAGTTAAATGTTATTAATTGATCTTAGTTCTGAAGGTGATTTTTTTTCTCCTGTTTCCAATGATACCTGCAAAATGAAAAGCACTGGCAATGTTAATGACGAGGAATAAATACGCAACTTCTTAATTATATAGACTGAAATTTATGCTTATATTTTTAGAGGAACTTAACGAATGAGGAATTGACTTTTTTTGCATGTCACAAATCTGCACCTTCCTGCTTTTGACTTTGTGGTGTGTGTTTTTTTTTTTAATTGCTGCTTGAAAAAGCTCTGTTTTAAATCTCCAAAATTCACCTAAGAGGGAAAAAATGCAGATTTAGAGCCTCACTAAAATTAGTGTACGTGACCTTGGGCTTTACCTGAACATCATGATGTATTTACATTTGGGATTCATCAGTTTACCCTGTCCCAAAAGAAGAAGTTGAGATACATCAGAGAAATTATCCTCTGGAAATGCCCATTTCTTTCCATTGACTGTAAAGGGATCCCAGGCAGCTACCTCAGATACAGATGTCTGTGTAGATTCAGACACTTTGCAGACAAATGGAAATCCCCCTCCCCCTTTCCTGCTACCCTTCCTATGTCTTTCTCTTGACTTCAAGGACTGAGCTCTAATCTTTTATCCTCAGTTAATGCAGGAATGAAAGGATGATTTTCATTTGCTTTCCACTTCTATTTTGAGAAAGGAAACAATGGTTTTGAGGGAAATCTGGAGTTGGTTTATGTTAGCGCTCAATTATGCATTATTTAGACAAGGGTAAATATTAGGATTTGCGAATCCAGCACAAGAGTAATAGATTTTTCTTTCTTTAAGGAAAATAGCCTATTTGTTTTACTGCCAAGCATTGACTGTTTCAATATGTTCAAGCCTAGAAGGCTGAAAACAGTGACACAGATGTGATTCACATAGGGCTCACCAGCATGGTGCTTCAGTGTTCTGGCTTGTTGGAAAGCTTCCAGGGGATTTAGGAAAAGAACATACTGAAGAAATGCAAACCATTATTTAGCCAATTAGTTGGGAAAATGTGTTTTTTCAGCATGATCGGAGTTAGCTTTGTTCATTTTTATTTGTTCTCATCAAAATTTCTTCACGCAGAACAAAATATTTAGTCACAGAGCTGTTATCTGTAGTTAAACTGGTTATGTATCAGTCCAAAGAAGTTTTAGAATACCCTGTTTGTTAAAGGGCTTACACATCTCCTAGGTGATTGTAGGAACAAAGTGGAAGCATACTGCATAACAACAAGGCAAATCCATTATTGTTTCAGTAATGTAGTATTGGAGTCTAGATCATGTTTTGTAATGAATTTATTTGACTATTTTAAACTTGTAAATCCTAATTACAAGACTATATGTATTAGAGTCTTCTTTCCCTGGGACGGGATTATCAGTGTATTGGGTTTGGGGGGAGGTGAAAGAGACTATAAGAAAAGAGCTACTCAGCGATGTTGTTCTTGTGCGATGTTCCTAAGAACTCATGCAACTGAAAGATAGGCCAATGTGGAGCCATTTAAAAACTGTAATTAAGTCATCTTATTTTATGTAAGATTAAGACATATTAAGGTTTTCTCGGTCTTTAGATGAATCTACTGTAGATGCAAAAATTTGCAGATAAAAATCAAAAGTGGTTTTACAGGGAGGACCTTCCAGGTTTTCCACATAGTAATGAAATATGATACAAAGCAGCACAGTGTCAATAAATCTACAGGATAAAGGTCAGGTTTACATCAATGGACAGAGCTGGCAAATACATTTGTTCCTGCAATGTCTGTGTTTTAAATGCCACCCTCTGATGAACCTAGTGCAGAAATACACTTTCAGGTTTGATGAGATGTCAGTTTTGTTCAGTGCTGATCAAATAAGATGAATGAAAGTGAAACAAGAACAAAAATATTACTTCTGTCATTTATTTTTTATGCATTACAGGAAGTGGGTCAGTCAGGGAGATTTCTCTTAAACAAATAGCAATCACTGCACAGTATCACCCATTGATCTATTTCACAGCAGGCAATAGCCTTTTTGTCAGAAAGGACATACAATTCAAATACCACAGAATACGTAGAAATGCCCATGACAAGCTTAAAAAGTATCTTCCCCTCCTTTTACTTGCCAAGCTGTCCTTTTCCACAAATCAATCTAGGCTGCAGAGGCAGGGCATTACAAAAGCACTTCTAGATCTACAGCGAAGCCAGATACTCTAAAAAAAATGTGTAACATAAATGTTATCTAATGTAAAGGAATTTTAATATTTAGCAAAAAAGCATTTATTTTGTATGATATAAGCATATAAAAAAATATGTGGTGAATTTGCAGTTGCACGAGCCAAACTGTTATTTTGCCTAACTGTAGCAATTTGAAGGCCCTATGCTTAGGCTGAGTGATGTATCCTATCACTAATTCATCTTCTTCAGAAAATGCTATCCAATTCTAGAGTCCATGTATCCCATAGGGTTGTAAATGTTTGTTTAAAAAAAAAAAAGTGGATAAACTGTTCTGAAAATGTGACACTTCCCTTTACACTTAATTTGCTTGTGAAATTATTTTAGTGTTTGAATGCAATATCCTGCTTTGAATGATTCTAAGCTTTCATGTGTCTGAAATGAGGCAACTAAATTCAAATATAAGCATCTAAATAAGTGGCTTGAATTCCTGAGCATTTACAAACTGCATGGAGGTAAAGGTTATTTCCAGTTTATCACCTCTGTCAGCACAGCTAAAAAGCAATACAAGAAATTTTCTAATAGTATTTTACAGTCGAATATGGAATGTTTTCTTTACGTGAGTTATTTATTCAAATAACTGAATTACATTGCTTGACAAGTTGTCTTGATTGATCATAAAATTCACAAATTATATCTTCTTCTGAAGATGTGTATTTTAGTACAGTGGCACCCATAAGCAGAACTGTTTTGATTTAATTCAAAAGACTTTTGTCTACTGCTTTGGCATATTATTTATGGAGGTCGAATAAAAAGCCTGTAAATCATAATGAGTGCCTGAAATAAACATTCCTCTAGTAATGAACTGAGATGTGTGGGAAATACTAAGAATGCCTCACCTCTGGCTGAAATCTGATTTTACAGGTAGCCCATAGTCTTCACTTTATCATTTTCCTTTTTAGAGGCAAGAATAAGCCTCACTTTCCTCTTCAAAAGTGGGAAGGAAAATAACTGCACTCGTGTAAGGGAAAGTTGGTTATAGGAGTAAGTTAAAATAAGGAGAAAGATCTACATTCACGTGGCTGATTTGTTCCTGCTCTGTCCACTTGTTGGATTATATACAAATATTTAAGTGTTTACCATTCAATATAAAAAGACTGCAGATCTTAACCATGGTAACCATTGTATCACTTGCTATTTAGTATACCTGTCTTCCCTAGCAATGCCAAGAAATGCCATTAAAAGAAAAGCATGTATTCAAGGCTTCAAAATTGTAGATTGTATTGTATAAGGTCTTCAGGAAAAAAAAAAAACAAACATGTATAATACACTTTATATTCTCAGTAGTTCTCCAGCTTTTCAGAATCTTTTTAAAACATGAAGAGACTCTAATGACAAGGGAAAATTTGAGAATTACTCTCATAGCACGGCAAATCTAGAGCTTATGGGAATGACTTCTTTTTTCTTCTACTCCTTCTCTCCACTGTATTGTAAGAACACATTATCATTTGCATTAAATCCTATAATCTATAAAAATTAAGTAATATTGGGATTTGGGGATTTTAGCTGTGCGTTCCATTATGAGCACTCTTATGTGATACCGTATAGTATGTTTACTCACGTAGCGATATGAAATGGGATTGTTAATGAAAATAAACACATAACGTTTTAGTACAGTAATACAAGATATGTATTATTATATACACTTGCATTTAACAGTGATACCACAAAAATGAGTCAAAGCCTGGATTTGTTTAAAGCTTTATGCACTTCACCCTAAAGATCTACTGTGAATTTTTGCTTTTGGATAGAAGGGCCAAGAAAGACTCTTTCCATTCCTTAAACCTTTCAGCTACTGGCCTGTTGGTACCCCTCAAAAGCCAGGGAACATTTGTGTAATGATCTTGCATAATAACCCTTGTTTGGCACATTTGTGTGGGGCTTGGGTGTCAAGGCTTGGAGCACATCTCCAGCGGAGGGCTTAGCTGCCTGGGCTTGGGAGCCAACTTTAGGTAATGGTGCAGGCTGGTGGCTGTGAAGAGAGCTGATGAGCTCTGCTGAGCAGCCTTACTGGGGATCCCACCTCCTCACCTGGGAGTGGTGTTTAAGCTGAGGCTTTTTGCCCTGCTCCTTGTCTAATTTGTGCTGCAGCCACACCTGTGTCCTGGCTGATGTGCACCCTGTCCCCCAGAGACTTGATTCTCTGCCTTGAACTTGGACCTGTCTGGTGGTCTGCACTCTTGGCTAGTCCTGGTTTTCCTCACTGGATTTGGTCTGCTTGTCTTGCTCTGGTATGGTGGGACTGCAAAGCAAATCTGAAGGAGACTACAGACCTCCCTGTAGACTATAGGGAACCTGTAGACTCACTTTGTTCAGTGAACTTGCCTTTCTGTAGCTCTCTCTTTTGACCAACCTGAAGATTTAGTACCTAGTTACCAGGTAAATGTAAATTATAGCTTTTTCCTATTTGGTGAGATGTAAGACTCTCTGGGGAAAAAGGAGGAAGTAAACCATGCATATTGCACATAAATGACGCACAAGTTTAATTATACCTAATTTCAGATCAACTTTTCTACAGCTGCAGGCTGGATGGAGATCTTCCAGATACATACCGGACATCCTAGTGTTATAACCTCCTTGTGAAAGGAGGATTAGCTACATTTTCCCCTTCTGAAACCGACCACTAACTTCCTTATTTTTATCTCTCGGATCTCTGTTAGATCGTTGCTCTGTCTAAAGCACCTTCCTTCACATTGTTACCATATGTAATTGACCTTTTTAATAGTGACAGAGAACAGAGGCGGAGCGTTAAGGGAACTGTGTCCCACGCAGCGAGACTTTTGACTGTGTCCTCTTTTACACTTGCAGAGAAAGTAGCTGAGAGTGTTCCAGTGACAATAAACTTAGTGGCTGTCTTCCGGGCGTTTGAATATTTTGAAGACAGCTAACATTTGATAAGCACGCAGTGAACTATCCCATGGAATTGTTCTTCTGCAGTGGTAAATAATGACTCACCTTTGCTGACTAAGCAGTTGTTCTTATATATGGTTTCCAGTTGTACTTTATAAATGACTTTAATTTACCGTGCATTACATGGGTATGCCTCTAAATCCCCATGCAATAATTTGTGTCCTTTCCCTTGATAGTTTAATTGTTTGTAATTTCTTTTTAAGGTAACTTCTTGATAATCCAATCCAACAACTTCTTTCCCTTGCTTCTGAATAATAAATCTTTAGGTACTGTTTATTCAAATTATCCTAGGTATTTATTTTATAACTCTTTCTAATCTGGGTAACACAAACAGTATTATTCTCACGTTTCCTTGGGGAAAACAAAAAGCACCACAAAAACTTATTTCTCTACATAAATACAAAACAGAACGTTTAATCAGATTTGCTAGCATAGCTGACAAATGATCTGCATGCACCATAAATGGGGTACATATATCATGTATGCTTGCACTTTAGTTGGAACTTTACAGTATCTTAATACTGTATAAGCATCAGTGTAGGAAAAAAAAAAGGTTTAGTTGCAAAAAATAAAGCTATGTCTTAATCTAATCTTTACAGGAGTTTTTAGTGTTGTAAACTCCACAGTACGATCCCTTGGACCTTAAATTCACCAGAGAACATTTGTGTAAAGAATATTATGTGGAAAAAAATCCCAGAAGGAATACATGTCTAAATTAATACAGCCTTAAGTCCTTCCTGTTCGTTCATGGTGGATCACTGAGTGTGTGAAACAATATCTGAACTTTCCTTGCCTGTCAGTGGCATAGGAAAGAGAACTTCAGGAAGACAATCTTCGTGGTTTGCGAGACAGTGAGATTTGCGGTTTGATTCTGGTATTTCCTACTTGTCAAATGAAAGTGCTTGCGTTCAAGCAAAAGATTAGAGAAAACTCACAAAGAAGCATATCACATAATGGGTATGGAGCTTAAAAATAAAACATATTTATAATTTTTGAAGGATAAGTCAATCCTGCCAATTTGTTCATGGAATTTTCTTACCTCTATAGTTTTCCACATCTGACTCTTATATCATTTCCTATCCCTTCAAAGATGAAATAGTGCATCTAATAGTTGCTTTGACTCTCACCAGCTGATCAAAAGGATTTTTTTAAATGACTATATTCGGTAATACATATTAAATACTTTCTAGTTGTCAATGTGATAGGGACTTTTTGAAAAATCTGTTTTTGCTTGAGAAGAAATAGAAAAATTCTGAATTTCCGAGTGTACATATGTATCTGGACTGTAGGCCAATTCAGTTATAGTCTTTTCCTCCTTTAAGCCTTATGAAATGAATCTACTGTTTTGCATAGTTGCTAAATACCAAATAGATTAAGTTCATGCCACATCTTAAACCTTCTATTTAATCTTCACAAAGCTGTAAATGAAATTAATGAAACAAATTAATGGGCATAATCCAGTCCATTAAATTTGAACTTTTAACCCGTGTAAATAGAAATTCACTGATTTTTATGGTAACAGTTTATAAAACCTGGTTGGTGGATATAACCTCTTTGAAACGGTTGTCTTTTTATGTGTTCATCTGATTTACCTTTCTTTCTTTTATTGCCATAGTGGTTTTTTTCCTGTTCAAGTCGTCATTGGAATATGAAATTTCTATCTGAATTACCTTACTGTCTTCAAAGCAGGTAATCCTGAGTGCAGAAACTTGTTTCTTTACCAATACAGGCAGAAATCAAGCAGAAGTTTACAGCCTGCTTCTATAAGTAAAGTCATCAGCACACTAAAGTTCAAAGCAGGTGAATAGATGTCCTAATAAAACCAGCAGGATTAAATGAGGAAGATACTTTTTGTAGGTTGTTCCTTTAGAGGCAGATTTTTTCTAAAAAAAAAAAAATTTCCCCAAAAAAACTTCTGGCATCCAGAAGTTCATTTAAGGCCTCCTGATTCTTGGAATAGTTGGCATTTTTTCCATTTTTACTCTTCTCTTTAGATTTGGCTTTTAGGATGTGAGAAAGCTAGACCTGTTATGGTCAGCAGTAAGTGGAAACTTTTGTGACTTTGGCTTTTGTAGATTGTGGACAGTAAAAAATTCAAAAGTAATTACTGGAAAATTTGATTCACCATTTAGAGTCCCTATGTGCCCAGCCATCATAAATTAGTAGGGAGAAGGAAGAAAAATAGGGAGAAAATAAATTGAAACCTCACTGTGTCAGAATGAAATAGGATCGTAAAGAGTTCTATTAAAAATAAATTTGTAGGATAGAAGTGTTTCCTAAATTTCTAGTAAGATATTTTTCTGATATTTGCCCCATTCCTTTGCTGTCCCCTGGTCTTTGATAATGTTTCCTCATGTGCCTTTTAATTTGTTCTTTCTTAAAAAACAGCCCTGACTTACTATAAATGGATATAATTCCTGGGTGATAATTGAAAACTGACAAGAAGTTTGATGTTTTACCAGTTAGCTGGTTTTTGGATATCTTTATTCTTTATCCTTCAGAAAGGACGCAGGACCTTACTGGCTGTAGTTACAGGTGTGCAAATACACATTGAAACAGCTTTTCACATTTCTAATGCTTTTCATATTCCTCAGATAAATATAGTTACACCTAGGCATATATATGCCTGCAGGATTGAGTCTTACTGAGATGTAATAAACAAGGGAAAATTCCTGTTCAGGTAGGATTTGCCTTTTCTGTAGTGATGTCACATCACTTTAAACTAGGTTAGTGACACTGGGAATAGGAAAGGAAAGTTCAGCGTGTGTCTGCTTTCTCTTCTGAGTCTACTGAAAGTGCTCTCCTAGCAATGTGGGTATTCTCTCTGGTCAGTTCATCAGAAGTAGCTGAGTCAGGCATCATAAAATAACTAACCCATATTCACTTGCTAAAAGCTCAGGCGCATCATACTCATTTTTTAATTAGTTTAATAGTTACAGGTTTATTGCAGCAATAAAATATGCCATAGCTGTAGCATGTCAATTCAAAAACATTATTCCTTCTTCAGAAGGAGGCTGTCCAGAGATTATCAAACTACTATTCAAGAAATTAGATGACTCTGTGTTAGTGTCAACATGGACAGTATTCGTCTGTAGTTGCAGAAATTATCTTAAAGAAAATTGTGATTCAGAGCTGATTGTATGTATCTACATTTCAAACTAAAAATCGAGAAGGTAGAGTCCTGACTCTACTGGTATTTCACAGAATTACTATTTGAACAACTACGGCTGTTATCACTAGTCATTTTTGAACACTGTTGCAGCTAAAGGAGGGGCAAGAGCTTAGCGTTAAGTGGGAAGTTACTAAGGTAACCCTCATGGGCATAGCTGAGAATGTTAGCGATGAATTGGATCAAGAAAGAAAATGGTTCTCAGACAAAGCGTTTAAGATTACTGAGGGCAGAAATGAAGTCCAAAGAAAAAACTAAACAAACAAATTTGAAACTGGTCAAACAAACTCAAGAGAGCAGGCCAGAATTAGAAGATGGTAACAAAGAGAGTAGTAGCTCAGGAGAGATGTCTGAGTAAGAATCTTATTGATAGGAGATTTTGCACTGCCAACTAAGTTTATTAAATCAGCAACTAGAGAAATCCTGAGAGAAAAAAAAAGCATGTGATTGATGTGTGAGTAAAAATACTTTGAAGAAGATAAAACATTGTTAAATAATATTGATTGTACAGGTGAAATAAACCATATCGATGAAAATCTGAAGTAACATCTCCCACTGAACAGGTCAAAAATAAACCTTTCAAAAGTAGACGATGTGCTAGCAGAACTTCATCCAGGAAAACTGGATGGCGACCTACCAATTGGGTGAGATAGACATAGTGTGAAGGCTGGAAAGAATGTACAAATTACTGAACAATTGCTGTAGTGTTGCATGTCAGCATGTTAAAAGGTCTCTGGAAAGGATTTAAAAGAAAACAGTGTGAATAGATAGTGTAAAGTATGAAAGGCTCTTAAATGAGCGGATGGCAAACCATATGACCATGATTAATAACACTGCGAGAATTTGGGCAACTGCCTTGCTGCTCTCAGAGACACTTCTTCGGGTGGGAAAAAGTATGAGTTTATGAAGAAGGTTGTGAATATGAGGCCTGTACCACAAAAAAGAGGATAAAGGGTAGTTTAATTATCACAATCAGAAGCCATTAATAAATTTGAAGGAGTAGTGAATTGTCGAATAGATGGGTGGTGGTTTGGAAAATATTTTAAGATTACAATTCTGTGCCTAGGGAAGGCAATCCTTCACTAGACCTAGAGAAGGAGACCGAGCAAGGGCAAGTATGTATGGAAAGAGAAAGAGGGGAAAATTGCAAAGAACCTGACTAAAGGCAGAGAGGACTGGAAAGAAATGAGAATCAAAAAAGATTAGAAGTAAATAGACAAAGTTTGACTATACATATATTTTGTGTAGAAATATATACTTGAATATTGTAGTTAAATTGTAAACATTCTGGGGAAAAGGAGTCATTAATGAGGATGATAGTGATGATTACGGATAAATTTTTAGCAAAAATCCAGCTTCTCCAAATTTAGCAAAGAACTTAGAAGATACTTTGATGGAGTAACTGTTGTGGTATACAGGCATTCAGTGGGGAATACTTTATGCCAAATAGTCAGTACTACTGGTCAGAATGTTAGTATTTTCCAAGAGGGAGGTTTCTGGCAAGTATAAGAGAGAGGCTGTGGACTCAACTTCCTCTGAAAACTCGTTAAAGTTGGTAAGATATCTGCTACTGCAATTTATAAAAAAAATGGTCTAAAACTTTAAACAGAGTACAAATTAATAAAAAATAGCTTTATCTGTCTGTGAATGAAAAATACGTGTTCATTGTGTTTGCTGTTAAAAATGCGTTCATGGTAAACCCCCAAGCTATCTGTCATTTTAGTTTGGCTTGTAGAAGTAAGGTACCTCTGTTTAGAGAGAACTGTGGGCTCTGTTATGCATCATCCTGTTCACTTTGTGTTTTACACTCTTTGTCACGACCCTTTGTTTTTCACTTTTGAAGTGTGTGCTCATCAAAGAAAAGCTTGCCTCTGTATATGTGTTTGGTGTGCAACCATTGCCCTGTATGCAGATTGTAGGAAAGATTTAAGAATATACTTGACCTGAAATCTCTAGCTACATCCACGCCTACCTATACATAGTCTTACAGACATAGAAGTATATTTTGTGTTCAGAGGAAATGTATATGAGATCTGGTAGGTGAAATGCTGCCCCATGAAACAGTGACAAGTTCTATGTTGATTTCTAACTGACCAGTATTTGGCCCTGTAGAACACAGTTTCTTACGAGGGTGAAGATGCATGTTTCTGTGAAATACAGGGAATCTATTCCAGTTCAGGATAAAATGCCAGAGGTATCTTTTGTTGGTGGATGGGAGGGGTAAGAGGCTGCTGTATTGCTTGCTTTCTTTGGAAGTTCATTTAATTCAATGGTACCATAAAAGGTAACCTGAAAAAATATTTCAGGGCTCCTGACTTCTCTCTGTCCCAGCCTAAGAGCACAGTCTGAATTCTGTTCTGATAGCTAAGTATTTTGAGGGGGCAAAAAAACCTGACCATCTCAGGTTTGTTCTTCAAAATACCTAAATGCTTTAGGAGCTGTAGTAACCTTATCTTGCATTGAAACAGAAGTCTTTAAGTGCACATATTCCTTCTGAAAATGGGATTTCAGTGCTTTTGAAAGACTTCCCTATTAATTTACTTTAATTTAAATGAAATTGATCAAGGTCTGCTTGCATAGTGCTTAAAGAGATTACTTTAGCAACTTCCACATTTAGATATATGTTCAGAAAATATGATTAATTTGTTTACCAAAACAGAAGCAGTTGATACGATAGGACACCAAAACAGAACATATTATGTTTCCTTGCGGATTGTACTTTCGCAATAGTGAACTGGCAAAAAGCCTCAGGGTATATAACAAAAGAGGTAATTACTCTTTTGTCTATATGGTTGAATTAAGTATGCTACTAATTGTTTCAGAATTACTTTACCGCTACAAATAGTTCTCATGAAGTGCTTACATCCTTGCACCTTCAACACCGTGAACAAAGCAAAAATGCCAGCTGCTAGGTCTATATGTTAACGGGCGCGCAAGGAAATGGGTCTCCAGTTCTGGTAGTTTACACTGTTGGGAATGTCAAACTCTTAATTCAAGTCTCACTAAACTCTGTTTAAATTGAATGTAACTGCTATGAAACTGATACAGGTTGAGTAAATGAGATCAGAATCAAGCCTAATCCCTGAAGTTAATTCGAACATAGGACATTATTGCCCTTTATTTTTCTCCCTCATTCTCTCTCTCATCACTCTTCTCAAAATTATTTGTTTTTCCTTAATGTAACTAACTCAGCTATACCTCACCTTGCTATCAGGAGATGCACAAATATGCTTTTAAGGTTTTGAAAATTAATTTGTTCTGTACTGGAATAAAACTAACCTTTTTATATACACTTCTTAAGCAGAATCACTCTGAAACACTTGTTTGAAAACTGAATTCACCTTTGTCAGTCCCTTCTCTCACAAAAGCCTTGAAAGACCCTGATCAGTAAAAAAAAAACCCCACAATTCTGTCAATATGGGCTTTAGTTGCAGATATTCAAAACCAGCATAGCTACTTCTTTTCTCAATACTACTTTAGTCATTCCTCCTTTAGGTCCTTTGTCAGCCTTGCCTAAACAACACCTCTTAATCTCATTTCTTGCCCTAAATCTCACTCCATCTTTTCCCTCCTTTTTTCCCTGCAAACACACAACCCCGTACCTTTTCTTTTCACCCACATGTTACCTTCTAATTCTGCAACATTTTATTTTCATCAAGCACTTGACCTTCCCAAGCTGCTGCCATTCCCTGCTTCTTTGGGACCCTCCGTACACCAAGTAGAAAAGGGAGTGGTAGGAAAGAGTGTCAGTCCTTTGAGTGGTGCAGCTCTGCTCCTATGTGCGTAAGTTTCTCTTAAGGGCACTCCCTCAGAAAATTCTAATAGGTTAAAAGATCAAAAGACAGGCTGTTTTATGCAAGTTCTCCAGTGCTGTACTGAATTTTGACTGTTACAGTACTGAGATGCTGCCATGACTACGGTCATACCAGAAGATGACATATGTGTCTGGTACCTTCCCAAAATTAGTTTTTTAAAGTTACATGCCGTGTTTCTGATGGAAATGCTGAGTTTACATTTAGCACAGCATGTCTGGCCAGCAAGGCTTGTTTTTCTAGATTTTCCAAAACCTGTGTTTTCAATTTTGCTGTGAAACATAACCGAGCATATGTTCCGCAGCTGAACCTGTCTGTGACGGTGTGCTGTGTGGGACTGTGCAAGAGAGCAGGCAGAGAGAGCTCACGTCAAAGCTCGAATTTGGTGAAGGAAGGAAAGTCACTGACTGATCTCAGGAGGTCTTGTCCACAAACCGTATCCTGGTAGATGGCTACAGAATAGCTCTCTGTGCAGCTATGAGCTTATACTTTCTTGTGTAGGTTCGTATCTGCACTGAGTGTACCCAGCAAGGACCTACTTCGTTATGACATACAGATGGCCTTTCCCTGTGATACACGTTTAAACGGAGAGAGTCCAGTTCTGCAAAACAGAGCAACTGTACTAGTAGAATAGGTCTGTCTAACCATCCATCTGGTGTCAGAGAGCTTGTGTCCTGTTAAGGGAAGAATACTGACAACTCTGCGTGCTTTAGTATGATTGTTTTTATTTGGTAGATTTTAAAAATTACTTGTGTTTCTTCTTTATCTAATTTCCCTGGTTGCTCGTATTGCACATTTGATAACCTTTTGCGTTTATTCCATGGTTACAGTTCCTTTCCATCTGAAATACACTTTATTTCTTTCATGCATTCTTTCTTCTTATTTTATGAAAAATGCTAATACTATATATTTTTTTTATGCTCTGTTATTTTGTTCCTGGCTGTATCTGAACTTTTGTTAAACTCAGTTTACTGATCGTATTAATCAGTGGCCACACAGAGACCTCAAAGAAAATGATAAAAAGCAGAAAAATGGGAATTTATGCTATGAATGTGTCAGCTGCAATAAACTAGGTGTCGTGGTTTGGGCACTAGGAGATACCTTACTCACAAGCACCAGGAAGCTTCAGCCATTTGTAAAACTTGACTTAAAAAAAAATAATTCTTTCAGTAAAGTTTTGCATTGTTAATGCATACCTTCAGGGTTAGTCATTGCTGAGGTGGTTTTTCTTTGTTGGTTAGGTGTTTTTTTTTAATTTGGTTTGAAATAGATGCAGAAGAACCAAAATACTGTAAGAAATCTTTTCCTGCAAATCCAGTATTTTATTATTTATGTTATAAATTTAATGTAGTTCAACCCTCTCTTTTTAAGCATGTTTTCCCTGACTTCCACTAATAACTAGTGTTTCATTCTATTTCTTTATAGAGGATCTGCACAAAAACATGTCTCAGACTCTGAAGCCCTGGGCCCGTAAATACTGAGAACTTTTTAGAAGGCTAATTCCTTCATTTCTCCCATGCCATAATTGCTTTGCTCATTAAGAGATCGCTGCATTAAATTTATATTTGTATTTTTTTACATCTCATATTTGAAAACATGAATGTATAATGTCTCCCTGGGACTCTGCACCGTTATGATGAAATATACAAGTGGAGTCTAAGACAGACATGTTTAATTAGTGAGCAAACTTGACATTTTCAGTGTTTAGACTGGACAGGGAAAAAGCCAAGAGCAAACTAGCATTATGGGGTGGGTTTTTTTTTTTTTTAGATTGCAGAGAGAAAATAATTGATTTAACACAAATCAAACTGAAACCTCTCTACAGTTGTAGTGGATAAAAGACCATTAGAGTTTAGAGTCAGTGCTTAATCACAAATCTAAATATGCCAAACACCCAAGTAGGAGCAAACATTATATCATTTTTGAGTGATAACCACTCAAATTCTGTAAGCCGTAATGGAAGACCTACATCTTCATTAAGAAAATATTTAATTCAGAATCAACCTCTATGCAAATAAAAAATTACCTTCTCATATCTATTTTCTTCTTTTAATCAAAATTTGTTGCAAATATTATTATTCTTTATTTGCTCTGTGATAGCACCAACTTTACAGCATTATGTAAAGCTGTTAACACGAGGCAGGAATGGAAGTATTCAGTCATTTAATTAATTTGATAAGTTTCACTTAAGTCAATTGGGACTACCTTTTAGTTAGCTTTGAATCTTTCACCCATGGCTTCACATACATTGGCTTGGCTATATCCTTTTAAATACAAGGAATAAGAATCTTGATTTTAATTTCTTTTTAAAAATGATTGCTTTGTACAGAAATATTGATTCCAATCTCAATTAACAGAAAAAGCATGAAGGGAAAATATTCTTTCATTTGAGGTCCTAAGAAATTCTTACATGCCCTAAATATTCATGCCTGGATATTTTATTCAGAGTAGAAAAAGCTGATCTTGGCTATGTGCTCCATGGCACGTATGAAAATGTTTTTTTAAAAAAAAAGTCACTACTGCACAGTGATCATCCATGGAGTTAGCTCTGTGACATACTGGGAAAGATTTTTTTGCTGAGGTCTGAAGTCAGTATAAAACATTCATTTGACATTTTGCAACCTGCTGAAGTATAAAATGTAACATGGAAAACCATCAAATTCATAGCAGTGGTATATTACTTATTCAAGAAAGTTGGCACAGTGCGTTATGGTACAGCACAAATCAATGAGATATTGGTTGAACATTTCATATAGAACAAGCTAATACATCTGTATGGTGACATTGATCAAATTTCTAAGAATTACACCTGTTTGTTAAAACCAAAGAAAATTGGAAGACCCCTTACATTAAAGATATTGGTATGTAGATCTGTTGCCAATCCGTTTGTTCTCAGAAGCTGCACTATTTCAAAACAGGGTAGCTCTTAATTAGAACTAGCACTTTGATGTCTGCTTCCAGGACACTTGTTTGAATCTGGTCAACCTTGGTTGGGTACAGTCATCAGTATTTGAAATTTGCTTAGACATGGTGTGTTAACCTCATTTTCTGTTTAATGGGGCAAATAATCAGATCTCAAATACAATGAGTATAATTGTTTCTGTCCTGGACTTTATACACTGGCTATCAGCAGAGAAGTTGGGAACTAAATGATTAACAGTACTGTCATTTATTACTGGTCATAATAAAGGAATGTTATCTTAGCCCTGTTTTTCCTAACTTAACATATGTTTAATCTAAGATTTGTTTAAATATTTCTAATTTGTCACAAAACCTATCAAAAAATACACAATAGATGCTGTTTAGAATGAAAGAAAGCCTTATATTCTGAATTCCTCTTGATAGTTGTGCCATCTTTCTTCCCCTTCTTTCTCAGTCCATAGGTTCCTAATCCTCATACTATCTTTCTTTGCTGCATTAAAGTCTTCCACCTTGAAAAAAATCTATACCATCACAGAATTTTACAGAGTCAGATCCATAGGATGTTATACTCCCTTCAGTGTTGTGAATGACTGAGTGATATAACAAGGCCAACCATTTGGACTGGCAGATTGAATGAGTTCATCTACTGCATTAGTTAGTAGATCATATGGGTGGGTGGTCAGGTTTTGGTTTTAACTGCTACGGACATTTTTTTCTCAGCTGGCAATAGAATTTTCATTCTTTGGGAGTCTGTTATTCTTTGATGGGTAATGAGTGATTCAGTAGAAAGAAGTGGGAATAGTTCAGTTTCACAGACCCTTCTAATTCAGGGTTAGAGGATGAAACAGAAGAACCTACAGAATCTGAGAACTAGGGCCCTTAGGATTTAGCTAAGGCCAACTTTCTCATCTGTGAAGTTCTGTTTTTCATTATATCTGACATTTTTTGAGGGTGAGTTTTGTTACAGATTATTAGCCTATGGCACTGGGCTGGGAAGATGAGACTTCACTGAGATACAGAACACATAAAAAAAAAAAGAGTGAAGAATTGAAATTACAAGGTTATTGGTATCTTGTTGTCAAGGTAGCTTGAGGTTGGTTTTGCACTGAGAGGAATTCAGTTTGCTTTTATGTGTGATACTATGAAATGAATTCAGTGCCCAGTGTGCCCCAACACTAATTATAAAACTTTCAAAATACAAAGAACAAACCCAAAACAATTCTTTCTAGCTTCCTTTCAGTGTTTAACTCTTCTCATGCATCCATGCATCTCTGGAACCACTGTATTGATTTATACAATTGAGGGCTTTTAAATGTGATCGATTACCATATGTATCTTGCTCTGTTCTGGATTATGTGTATTCATGGAAGGAACACAAAATATGATTTTACATCAGATCATTGCCTCGGGGATGTACATTTAAGAGTCAAGTACCTGAATTTGCTGCCATTAACTTTGAAAGGGAGTAAGCCTATGTCAGCAAGGAACTAACAGCTTCCTGGGTAGACGCTCTGCAACTAATCACGCAACAAACATATCAGAGTCATCAAATGTTATCAGCTTATTAAATAATGGGGAATTTAAGAGAGGAAATTTCTAGGAAAATTTAGGGACAACCTTCTGAGCAGCCTTGAGACATCTGTGTTCAGCCTTCCTCAGTAAATGCAGGGGATTAAGCCAGTGAGTAGATGCCTGCTGTCTGGAGGAGGCGTACAGTCAACAGACGCAGGAAAGATTTCAAAATTATCTTGGCAAATATTGTTTGGAAAAAAAAAAAATAAATTAAGTCCAACATGTACATATTCAAGGTAATATGTTGAGGCAGGATTACAAGATGGGAATAAATGGCTGGGTAGTAGTTTGCATCTGAAGGCTGTAAATTTAATGTGAGTTATCAGAAGTATTGTCATGAGTGCAGCAGGTGTTCTATGACATGTATCAGCAGGTGCATAACCAGAATGCAGGAAACAATTTTTTTACTGTGCTTGTTGTTGTTAAGACCTCATCTACAGTACTGTGTCTAGTTTTAGTTCCTGCATGTTAAATAAAAAAAGTATGCGTTGCTAGAAGAATTTTTACATATTTGAAGATTTGTCCCAAACCTCTTTAGTTTCCTCTCTTCAAAGTTGAATGACCTAGTTCTCTCAGCCCACTCGTAGTTGTGTTTCTGGATCTCTAATCTGTTCTTATCCTCTGAACTAAGTCTTTAAGTATGGGTTTTTTTAAAAGATCTATAAGAGGAAGGAAACAATCTATTCTCTGTATCAATGACAATTGAACAAGTAGTATTGGATTTACACTGCAACCAGGAAAATTCAGATTAGTTACTAGGAAAAAAGCCTTTTAAATGTAATGATAGTGATGCATTGGAATAGATTGCCTGGAGAGATTTTGGAATCTCCATAACTGGAAGTTTTAAAAAAGACAGTCTAGACAAACATCTGTCAAGATTGATATGTTTGATCTTGCCTTGGGACAGAGGATGGATGAAATGACCTCTTTAGGTCCCTTCCAGCCATGTTATGAATCTATAAAATAATATTTAAGCTTCCAGGGGAGAAAAGAACTATCTAAGTACAGAAAATCTGCTACAAATGACCTTTGATATTTTCATTGACAGAAATTTGGAAGTGGTCCCAGTGTACAGCTAGTAATGATGAGATAAAATTGTCCAAACTAAAATTAATCTGTGGTTTCTTCAATCAGAATCCTATATAAACACACTTCTAGGATATCTCTGTATGCACTGCGAATTAAGGCTTCTTGTAGGAAATAAAATTAAGATTCTGCGTTTGCAGAATGAGGGTCTTAATTTGAAAAGTTAAGTAACGTATTTGTTATTCCATTGCCAAAGAATTGTTCCTGGTCTCTCCAAGACAAGCTTGTCAAGAGAGTATAGTGATAAACTTGACTCAGTCTGGAAAATGGTCTTCTGCAAAAGACCGTATGATTTGTCTGGGAGAAGATCAGTGTCCTTCATGTCTCCAGAGACAGCTGGAATTTTTCTTTGGAAAGAGTTTGCTTATAAGGGTCTGATCACTAAAAAAGCTCACTTCTATCTGGAGTTCTCTAGAGCAACGGTTTTCAACCTTTTGCAGTTGTAAGACCCTTAAAAAATTTCTTGGAAGATGTTGACTCTAGAATAGTCATTGTAAGTTCATTAACCAGAAGTCTGGTATTAGGGGAACTGCAACAGTANACAGATCAAAACACCTAATGTAGAGCCTGTACTGTGCACAGAGGCGAAATTGTCAATAACTAGCCATAGGGAAAGAGCAACATCTTCTGACAACAACCTTAAAGATACCATTTTATTTACCTTGTAGATTAATCTTCTATGTGAATTATTGTTGAAATATAAGGGCAAATAATAAAATTAAGAGCTTTTATAGAATCACAAGATATTTCAGATCAGGAGAGACCCGTGGTGATCTCTAGTCCAACCTCCTGCTCAAAGCAGTGTTAGCTATGATGAAGTCAGACCAGGTTTCTCAGAGCTTTACCCAGTTGGGTCTTCAAAACCTCCAAAGACAAAGGACTGCACAATCTCTCTGGGTAACCTCTTTCACCGCTTGACTCTCCTCTTGTTTTTGTGGGTCTTTACCATGTTTAGATCCCCTCACCCTTTCAAGGGTATAGGAAGATATTTTCTTTTCTTAGTAGTGACAGTGTCTATGCCACACCAAAACCTGAAATTTTCAATACATTTTGGAAACATTAATCTTTGTTCACAAATGGTTGTGACTTTAGTCTTTGAACTGCCTTACCCTTGTCTGTAAAAAGAAATGATAATGCTTACTTGCCTTTGAGTAGTTGAGAACCTTTGGTGAAAACTGTATTTATGTTAATTAAGATATTTCTTCTAGAAATAAGGATATTTTACTCTTGCATAAACAAAAAAGATCCTATCCCTTTTTACATTTGAAATATTCAAAACTGGCAAAGTATTAGCTCAAGGACTAATTTGATAAGAAAATGCAACTACCATTATCTCTTACTGAATTGAAGGACATTGAGACTATCAAAAAGATTAATCTACTATGTTGAAAAAAGCCTTATACATTCATCCCATTGAAAAGAATTGTGCTATTGATTTCATTGCTTTCAAATAAGTTGGTTCTGGAAAAACAATTAGGTATCAGGATGCAGGGAAAAAAATAGCTTATTTTGTATCATCAAAATGGAAAAACAACAAAGAATTGAGTACACTCCCCATACATGTGAAAAGCTTTCTCTAAACAACTAAATTAATTCATCTTTGCAAGAAAGCAACAGAGATAAATAGTTTCTCTATCTTCAAAGAAGACAACTTTGCAATAACTAATATTCTTGAAAGAAAATTGATTATAATTCTTTTTCAAAGAGTATAATATAATTTTGGAGAATATTCCTTTTTCTGAGCATTTACATAAAATATGAGTTTTAAGCAAATTAATGAGTCTCTCAAATTCCGATTCAACGTTCTTATCACTCAATAGTTTAAATGAAGATGCTATGAATAAACACATGCAAATCATACACATGCTGCAGAGCAGCAAAACTGTTATAGAAATGGTATAGTGAGGGAAGCGTAGTATAAAGTAGATCTCTAGCCCAGTACAAGTGTAAGATGGTGCCTGATGCTCAAATCTGCTTTGTATGCTATTCTTAAAACTGTATGGTATCACAGAAAAACACAAAATGCAAAATTTAATGGACGCCAACCTGCTGCGCTTTGTCCACATATCCACCATCTGTAACAAAAGGAGCTTTGCTGTTTAAGAATCAAGCCTGAAAAATAGCAAGAAAGGAAACCCCTCATACCTTATAACTCACTTGGTAGATATGAGGACAAGCTATTCTAAGGAGCTCTTCATTTTGCCTAGGAATCAAAATCTCTCACTGAACATGATTAAGGCTTTGAACTGCAGACATACATGGCCTGATGAGTGACTTATCCAAACTGGTCAGGTTGTGTTACAGATATTTTCAGGTTTGGAAGAATTCTTCTAATTTGTTGTAAATAGCTGGACTGAACTTGCATCTTCCTATAAGGTATAGTGGGAGAAACGTCCTGTTTGCTGCCAATTCAGCTCTGGCAGGGTGCTCATTGCTGCACAAATGGTAAAGGACATTTGACCTTATTTATTCATTGGCAATGGTTTGAAGCAAAACTGTAAACCCCTTTGGGACACTTGACAGGGTTTTTCCATCACATAAAGCATGTTCTGAAAGTAGCAAAATGCTTTATTGCCAGCTGAAACAGCTGTAATATGCTGCTCTCAATTTGTTGTGCCCTAATTCTTCTGCTTAAACCATGTAAAATTTGCTACTTTTGATAGCAGTCTCACCTAGCTCTTTAAAAATAGCTTAGAATATGACTTAACACGTTCATCTTCTCTGTCCTGCTACTGCAGTTTATATCCTTCTCTGGAATATATATGAGCTTTTAAATTATTTATGATAGGTAATGTTACTGAGAAGAGTATGAATCAAAATGGCAGACTTTGATAAATAAAATGCCTTTTTTTTCCTGTCTCTTAAGAATCACACAAATTCATGTTGTTTTGCTCATTTTGCCAGTGAGGAGAGAGAGGTTAAACGACTTTCCTAAGGAGAGCTCTATCAGCATAGATAGTATATAGCATCAACTAGACTGTGGCTTTGTGTACACTTACATACGTGATTAACTATCACAATAAAGCGAGGCATTTGCAAGCATATTCAGTGCCCTTAAAGATTAAATCTTCTTTGATTTGGACTCTAGTGATAACTTGAACAATAATATGAAGTAGGAGAGGACAACCGGCAAGCATCCTCTCAATTTACACTTGTCTTTCCCTCTCTGTTATTTTTCTCTGTGTCCTCAGGCTAAGTGTGAGAAAACGGCCAGTCTTCAGAAGCTCTGAAGCTTCTCCCCTGTGACAAACCAGCAAATCAGTGGGGCAGTTCTCCTACATCTTGCAGTTCTTTTGCTTTACACCATTACGTTTTTTAACTACTCTGTAAATAAGCTTTGAGATAAACAAATGTGTGTGGTGTGTCCCCACTTCCCNATGAAATATAATAGCATCAATGAGTGTCAATCAGCATTAGGAGACTGCAGATGAATGAGGCTGCTGATAGAGATAGTAAAGTCAATAGTTGATTTTATGATTAACAGAAAAAGAGGTTCCAAGGACACAAGGAGTCTTTATTTCTTCTCTTTACCTTGAAGTGAACTGTTGCTCCAGTCATGCACGATAGACAAAAGAATGCCAAGACACCCTTCATTCAGGATCTCTGTTCTTCTGACAAAGGTTGGCGCGTGTAGAGTTAGGATCTCCACCAGTGACATTTCTAGGAGTGTAAGATACAAGAGATAAGCTCCATGACCTAAGACAGCTTTTGCAATCAAACCTTTTAGTTTGATGGATGCATGGCATTTAGGTCTATTGATCAGTGACACAATAACAAGGAGAAAAGGCATTAAGATACTTTGTTGTCAAAGCTATATAGGGGTTTCTTTTTTTTCCTTCTGGTAGCAATATTTAAGGGGAAAACTTCTACAGTGTAATAGAGAAAATGCTTTTAAAGATAAAGCTTATTTAAAAAAACATTTGTGCTCCCAGTTTGCTCCAAGAAAGAGAGTTTTAAAAACTTCTAAAACACTAGTAACCTGAAATGTCAATACTGAGTCAGGTTGAGGAAAAGTCTGCTTCCTGACAGCACTTATTATTTGTGGCTGAAGAGCTGATGTGCTACCTGCATTCAGGAACACAGGCATACTTGTTAGCTGGGGTAGATATTTTGGTCATTTGCCATAAATTCTGAAACATTGGTTGCAAAGCTGTAGCTGTTTAGACCCTAAGTATCAATTAGCATACACTGAGATTTATACGTGGAGCAGTTATTCTTTGTCACAGAGAATAACCCAGCACTTGTTATACAGATGGTGGTGTTTTTCCTCTTAAACAAAGGATTACTTCTCTAGTGTGCACGTACACTGTAATGTCTCTATGTACTGCTGTATAGTTTTGCCTCCTGACAGAAATATCATTAGGGGTTTAAGTTGCATGATTATCATTCTCTCATCATTCCCAGTCAAAACCTGGGAAATGTGAGAGAGGAACGAAATGGGGGACATTGTATGTGCTTTTTTCTATACTTTATTCTTTATCTACTTTTTGCTAACATAGGTGATAGCAACCAAAATGAATGAAACTTCTTTCTTTCAACAGTCTAGAAATGTTTTCTCCTTTCTTTATCAAACTTGAAACATTTTAGTCACTTTATATAGTGTGAGCAACAAGAGATGTTTATTATAGAACTATTATGTGTCGTAGTAGCACTTCATATTAATAGCAGGTATACCTGCAGTATCCTAGAGCTACATAGCTGTGATGTTATAACTGTCCAGATGTTCACAATTTGGGATTTTCTTTTCTGTCTATAGGTAATTTCTGTAACTGACTAAAAGAAGTTATGTTCTTCTTACAACTTCAGGTGAATTAGAAAAAGATTACCATGTTCTAAGGTTTGCAGCAAACACAGTAATGAAACTTAATATCGAAATACTCCTTGGAGAATACTAGTTCTTTTGCTTAGTTTGAAAAAACAAATACTGAAGGAATGTTTTTGCATGTTCTAGTGACTGCAAGAAAATAGCTCCTAAAATAAGCATGCACATCTTTCACACACTCTGGAAATCTTGGTACTTCCCAGCTAAAATTAGAGTTCTGCTTTTTTTTTTTGTTGTTGTAATTTTTTTTAAAATAAAATAAACAAATAAATAGAAAATTCAATGTCAAGTAGACCTAGGTGCCTTGGCAGAAAACAGAGGTTTGAGAGCATCACAAGTACAAAAGAATAGCAGTTATTTCTCTTCCAGGCCCTTGCTAAGTGTATCACATCCTGCGTGTAGCACCCTCAGGTGTCTATCCTGTAGAGAAAATGACACACGTACGTACGTGTGTGTGTATATATATATATCGTTTAATCTTCGGTTAGGTGCTCACCGCCACCCATAGTAGTGCTTCTACTCCTGACACCTGGGGGTTGAAATAAACTCACCCTAGCCATCTTCATGGGTAGCTCTCCCCCTGCCGTCTCATCTGTACTTGGAGGGTCACTGTAGTGCCTGAGAACATGGAATTGGGTCTGTCTGTTCTTTCAGGCAAATAGTAAAAAAAAAAAAAACACAACAATCAAAAGGAATCTGGGACATTCCTATTTATATAAAATAAATTGGGTAAACCAAGACAATGTGAAAGATTTTGGTGAAGGCAGCAGTTTGACGTAGTTGTTACCTAATCACAGCACTTCAGCACTTGCACCTTCAACCCTCCACCCACACCCATCCATCCACTGTCCTAGTACTTCATCAGAAGTGGAGTAGGTATTGTGGAATTGGTGAGCCTGGCACAGTGAACCAGTGCAGCACAACTGCTGCCTATATTGGGACTGCACTGGCAAACCTGCACCGCTGCTGATTTGGTGGAGGCTTCTCAGGCTTCCCTGCAAAACCAGATGTGCACGCTGCCAGTCTCACAATCACATCCTGTACGAGGATGAGGACAGCAGAAAAGGAGGATCCTTACACAAGATTTCAATTTCTTGAGAAATGGTCTCTTAGAGCAGCGAGCTCTTATTTTGATTGAAGTTTAGTTCTATTCCTAAAGCAAAGTCTAGCACTGGAAAGATGAGGGTTATCTGTTTCCTTCCAGGTGTATTCAACATAATTCTTGTGCTGTATACAGTACTTTAATATTGGTTATTGATTGCGTGGGGAAAAAAATACAAACAATTCAGTTCGTAGTCTGCACAATATTCAGCGGATTTGACTGTCGAGGAATAGAATTCTCTGTTCCCTGTCTTTTGACCCTGGAGTTATATGTGGTCAAGAAATCAGCAGTAGTTTACTAATCAATAATTAAGATTAGGTAACTCAACAACTCAAGACATGAGAGAAAGAGGTGTCAGTTTTTCTCGTCGTTAATCGTAGCCCATTGTTTGATTGGTGACATATAAGAAAAGAGGGACCTACAGAGTATAATTTCTGTACACCTAAGAGGTTATACACTTATTGGATTTAGAGTAAAGTTTCTTGAATTGGTTTATTTGCTATCATAAAGATTATGAAATAAATAGCAATGTTCTTTGCTTTTTACTCCAGAACAGGTAGTAGAAGAATCTTTAAATATAACTGTCTGGTGCAGGTCTGAAATACTGTACCTACACAAATATACAAACGCACATATGAAACCATGGCACTGATGAACGCACAGCTTTGCACTACCTTGAAGCTCAGAAAAGGAAAAATGTACTTATTGAATCAAAAGATTACAGTGTTAGTGTGAGCTACACATAGGAATCAACTCCTGGAAAAGGAATTTTTTTCTATTACAAAGTTCTGTTTTCCTTTGTCACCTAAAGGAATAAACTTTGGTTTATTGTGATTACATTTTCAATTGAAAATATACTGAAAAGTTTAAAGCCCTGTGCAACTTCCATTTGAAGCAAATCATATAACGTGATAAATATGTTTTACTCATACACCAAACAAAAGAATGAAGCTAAGTTCTAAAATTTATTGTAATCTGTAAGTCATACCGTGTAATTATTTCACTACATAACTAAGGATAAATTTAATCATATGCACGTGGGTACTAAATATAGATATCCAACATGACTTTACTCTTAGACTGCTCCACGTTAAATATACATCTTAATTATGGAGGGAAATACTGTCTAACTCCTTTTGAACAGTACCTTAACTTTCCACGATACAGTTTTCTGTCCTTCCATTAGCTTGTTTGACCATTTTCTTGTTAGTAGACTGTGTTTGCCACAGTGCTGGCCCTTATGTGCCAAAGACAAGGGGATGCCTGTGTATTGCTCAAGGCAAGACTCTCAATTCACGTTGTTCAGGAACTCCACCTTTACTCTAGCTCATTTGGGGAATTTGCAGAAAAGATTCAGGTGAGAAATGAATGTACTGCTGACAGACTATAAATCTGCTAGTTGTGGAGAGTAGCGTGCTTGTGTCCTGCTCTATGAAAGGAATCTTAATGCAAATAGAAATTAAGTTTTCTATTTTAAAATGTGTCATAGATTTCAAAGTATTGTTTCTCTAGTTCATTGTTCATGTAACAAAACTCATGCAGAATTATGCAGTCTTGCAGATATTTATTCAGTGTGCAAAATAACTTCTTTGTGCGTTCTCTGTATGTGTGTGGGTATTCTTTAAGAAACAAATTCAAAATACAGTAACTCAGCATCTCACTTCTGAACATTTAGTGTTCCCTTCTGCGCTCCCTTTGGAGCATATGCCTCCTGGAACAATAATGACTGTGTGTCTACAAATCGCACAACAGAAGCAGAACTGTAAAGAGCTGCAGATGATGAAAAACTAGAATTCCCATTTTGCAATTCAGCCTGTGTCCCATTTTCTCTTTTTATTTGACCTTTCTTGAATAATTAATGTGGGAGTGGCAAGGAAATATTTAAGGAAACAAATTCAACGTAATGCAATTATGGAAAAATCATTATTCAAGCATAATATGTTTTCTATACTAAACATGGAATAATTGGCAATCCTGTGCTAGCCTCAACTAATTGGTCATGATGTTGCGTTTGTGGATATTACCTCCTTCTGGTTTTTGTGGGGGGATTTTTCATTTTTTAATCAAATAACCTGAAATTTCTCCAATTGGCTGGGAAATTGTTGATGCTTCATTCTGTAGTTCCAAAGTAACCCAGAGGTTACTAAGTGTGGGGCTGGATATTATTCTGTCATCTTCAGCTGGCTTAACAGAGTCTGATTGGCTTGAGGACCAGTAGACTTGTATTCTCATATCCAAGGAGTGCTGCTGAGAGAGCAGGGTGAATACAGAGCCCACAACACACAAAGTTACCTTCTGGAGGAAAGCATATAAATGGTTGTTATGAGAGCTATGCTATAAAAAGTCTGAGCGAAATATGGTATCACTAAAATGCACAGAAAAACTCAGTGTGATTTCCATGCTGCCAGAATTTCATTCTAATTCAGCAGAAGTTTCTAGAATGAGAGAAAAGGTCAGATAGACAAACCTGTGTAGAGCATGAATATAATATATTTTAACCAAAGCTTACTTTTATTGATGTGGTATTTCCTAAATTTTAACATGGACATAACTGTTGTCCTTGTACTGAGAAAATCTCATTTGAAATAAGATTTAGAAAGTGTCGATGCCTTTCTATAGCTGATCAGAAATAATTCCTGAACCTGTGGAAAATTAAGCTGAAAACTTTGTAAGACAACTTTGAAATATTTCTAAATGAATACCTAAAGCTGGAGGCAAAATTGTTACTTTAAGAGCAGCAGTCCTGATCTTCTGGCATCAAATGGAAGTAACCAAGAAAACCCTTAAACGTACATTGCTACAAGTCATTTTACCAGTTGGTCCTCCTAGCACACAGTATGAGACTAAATACTCAAGGAAGAGATAGCTACCAGATTAATTACATTTAACAGCCCCATACAACCCCATGCAGCACTACAGGCTTGGGGCAGAGTGGCTCAAAAGCTGCCCAGTGGAGAAGGACCTGGGGTGTTGGTGGACAGCCGGCTGAATATGAGCCAGCGGTGTGCCCAGGTGGCCAAGAAGGCCAACGGCATCCTGGCCCGTATCAGGAATAGCGTGGTGAGCAGGACTCGGGAAGTGATCATACCCCTGTACTCCGCACTGGTGAGACCCCACCTCGAGTACTGTGTTCGGTTCTGGGCCCCTCACTACCAGAAAGACATAGAGGTGCTGGAGCGTGTCCAGAGAAGGGCAACGAAGCTGGTGAGGGGTCTGGGGGACAAGTCTTATGAGGAACAACTGAGGGAACTGGAGCTGTTTAGCCTGGAGAAGAGGAGGCTGAGGGGAGACCTTATCACTCTCTCCAAGTACCTGAAAGGAGGTTGTAGAGAGATGGGAACTGACCTCTTCTCCCTAGTGACAAGTGATAGGACGAGAGGAAATGGGTTCAAGTTAAGCCAGCTGAGGTTTAGGTTGGATATTAGGAAAAAAATTTTCACTGAAAGGGTTATCCAACATTGGAATAGGCTGCCCAGGGAGGTGGTGGAGTCGCCATCCCTGGAGGTGTTTAAAAAAAGGGTAGACGTGGTACTTGGGGATATGGTTTAGAAGTGGTTTTGTCAGGTTAGGTTAATGGTTGGACTCAATGATCTTAAAGGTCCCTTCCAACCTTAACGATTCAATGATTCTAAGATTTACTTTTCCGTAAATGAATCTGTGATAATGTCTACTTTAAGAGTTCTCTAAGATGAACCTGATGTTATTCAGGAGGTTACAGTTAGCTTAATATCAATGTTCCCTTTCCAATCAAAAAGAGAAAAACAGAAAATAAATTTTGTCTCTTGCTTTAAAATAGGTAAATTATTGTTATGGAACATGCTGCAGTGTTTTTTAAATGTTAACTTCTCATTTTTTTTCATATTTACAAATACCTAACAAAATTAAAATCAGCTTGAAAGTCAGTCATTTGGGAGTAGAATAAAATACCACCACCATTAGAGGCACTACAGGACTCCTAGGGTCTTACCAGGAAGTTATGGGACTATTCAGTGTCTTTGCATCTTTCACGGGCTAGTTCAGACGTATCTGCACACAGAGGTTATGTCAGTTCCATCGGGATTTGTCATTTCATTTTGTAGTATTACTGCAACAAACTTTAAGTTACAGTACAAGCTCTTCAAAGCATACAAGACTTTTGCTTGTGTGCCTCTTGCCATTTATTTGGAGTGAATGTTTCTGATCATAAACCCAAATTTTCCCATCAGGCATACAGTTATAAGTGAGTCTAAAATGATTCATGCAAATGATTGCAAGAGCATGTCAGTTACTTGCCTATAGGAAAGTCAAAGTCCAGTTGCTCCTGAGATGGAATCCAACAGAGCTGAAGGAATTGAAATGTTCGAAGTGAGATCTACAAATCCCCATTTCATTTTCGTGAGTATTATGAAGATTTGTTTGACTCTTACTGAAGCATTTCCTGAGAATATTTTTTACTGTAGAACACTGTGGGTCTCATCTGCTGTGATGTACAGAGCATGCTGAAAAGAATGAGTCTTCATAAGTCTTAGACTGGTGTTTTGTAGTTGTATCTTACTAAACACTTGCCTTCCTGCCAGAAGGAACACCACCACACCATATTAGTTACCCTTTTCCATAGGTGTTTATGCTGCCAGTTTCTCTCCTGTCTCTTCATAATTCCATTTTATGTAAAGGTAAGGAGAAAATATGAAAGCAAACTTGAACATGTATTTCTAAAAATTATTGAATTCTTAAAAATTATCCCAATCTTTTACTCAGCAGGTGGCTTCCAAACTTGCCTGTCTCTTCCTTGAGGTTTGCTTATCAAAGCCCTGCCAGAGTCAATCTGGGATCTGCCAGTAGGACCCATTCTCTTTTGTATGTGAAAGACAAGGGACTTCTTGGCACTTTTCTTGCTTATGTTCTGATAATTACCACCATTATGCAGACACACATGAAAAAGGGTAATTATGGATTTGTAAAAGTACATCTTCCAGTAAAGTGGAGATAGTAGTGATGATAGTAACGATGATAGTGAGAACAGAGAAGGGAACAAACACCGGGTTCAAAAGGAAGAAAATACACAAATGAGTCACTTCATTCTCGCATCAAGCAACACAGGAGGTACTGAATATCCCTCTCTTTTTCTCTCCCCCCTCTTTTTTTTTCCTAAACTCATTGTAAAACACAGCTGATGACTACTGGCAATTCTTGTTCCACATGCTAGTTTCCCCATAACACTCAAATTTAGCTCTCAGAATCTTAATTTTTATGGAATAAAATATTGCTGCTGTTTTCTACTTACAAAATAGCAAAACATGCTGGAATTTTAAAGCATTTAATCAGTGGGAACAGACTAATAATAGGCTCTGTTTGCTGAAATTTTCTTAGAACTAGTAACACAAATAAAGTTACTTCCAACCTCTCATTCTGTCTAATCTAATCTTCACTTTTATTTGATCACTATTGTCATGGTATCTGAGAAACAACCAAAAATCAAAAATAAGAATACTCCAGCATCTGCCCCTCTTCTGACCTTCCCAGCGTTTATGTTGCTTAATTAAATTTCTGAAGAGTTTTCTGGGAGGAGTGACAAGAGCCATACTGAGAGAAAGGCAAGTTGTAGAGGAAATCTTGCACTAAGTTCTGAGCTTAAGTGTTGTTCTCACCTCCAAAGAGCTCCTACAAAGTTTCATTTTTCCAACAAGAGGTGTGTCCCTTAGATCCTCACTTCTTAAGAAACATTTTATTGCTACAGCTGTACTCTGTTTTATTCAGCTAGAGTGTGTAAAGAAATGCAGCATTTCCCTTTCTTGCTGTTCTTAACTGAATATTTAGAACAGAGCTTCCTGTATGACGCTCTCTTTGAATTCCTAAATTGTGCTGTTCCTTCTTTATTAACACTTACCTATAGTAATTTACAGCTTCAAACTATAAGGGTTGTTGTGAAAGACTGTAAACAGTAAGGGCTCTCTACAGAAGATGGTAAAATCTTTGTTCTTCACATAAGCTGATATATAAACACTGCTGTAAAAATCCTCTTCAGGCTCCATGATGTTCTGGTACTTCACATGTCACTTGAACATGGACTGGAAGTAGGTCAGGCTTTTGTAATCTCATTTCTTCAGATTTGGTTTGATCACAACAGAATTTCACAAGAGGAGGGTCTCTGCAGGAGCAAGGCAAGTTTTAATAGAGAGACATATCACATAGAGAGCTTAGGCCTTCCCAGTTGATTTTACAATAAAATGCTTTGTGCGCGGGGGCTTCGGGACTTCTGTGCTGCTACACAAGTCAAACTCTGCTGAGGTTGGCATGTGCTGGCAATATTTGTAAGATATTTGGACAAATTATTTGAACAAGGCATTGCTTGAGGCCTCTTACTCATCTACGTACGAGGTGCTGATTATTCTGTCCACGTTCTTGAGCTTCAACACTTGTATTACACTTTTCTTCTCAAAATACCTTGGTTTTGGTTACACTAGCCATGCCAAGTTACCATCACACGTCTCATTTCGTAGGTAAGAAACCCAATGCAACACAGCATGTTTTGTCTGATACCACAAATTCTGTAAGAAGGCAGCTCTACCGGAAAGTAAATGGGGTGATATTTGGTTAACCTTAAGAAAGCAACGTCATATCTAAGAAGACAGAATAGGCTTGCTTTTTGTTAGGATTAGCAAAAATTCAATAGCAGGGCCAAATAAAGCTGTGTGAATTACAAGGAAGCATTTAGTGGGTGATGTGCTGACATGAATTGCTCTTCATTCTGTTACCAGTGTAGACCATAACGATGCCAGAAGGCTGTGCTGCCTTACAGCGTGACCTGGATAGGCTGGAGAGTTGGGCAGAGAGGAACTTAATGAAATTCAACAAGGGTAAATGTAGGGTACTGCATCTGGGGAGGAATAACCCCATGCATCAGTACAGGTTGGGGGCCGACCTCCTGGAGAGCAGCTCTGTGGAAAGGGACCTGGGAGTCCTGGTGGACAACAGGATGACCATGAGCCAGCAATGTGCCCTGGTGGCCAAGAGGGCCAATGGCATCCTGGGGTGCATCAAAAGGAGTGTGGCCAGCAGGTCGAGGGAGGTCATCCTCCCCCTCTACTCTGCCCTGGTGAGGCCGCATCTGGAATACTGCGTCCAGTTCTGGGCTCCCCAGTTCAAGAAGGACAGGGATCTGCTGGAGAAGGTCCAGCAAAGGGCTACAAAGATGATTCGGGGATTGGAACATCTTCCATATGAGGAGAGGCTGAGGGATTTGGGTCTCTTTAGTCTGGAGAAAAGAAGATTGAGGGGGGATCTTGTTAATGCTTTCAAATACTTGAAGGGAGGATGCCAGGGGGATGGGAGCAGTCTTTTTTCAGTGGTGCCCATTGATAGGACGAGGGGTAATGGGCACAAACTTGAACATAGGAAGTTCCATCTTAACATGAGGAGGAACTTCTTTACTTTGAGGGTGGTGGAGCACTGGAACAGGCTGCCCAGAGAGGTTGTGGAGTCTCCCACTCTGGAGACATTCAAAACCCGCCTGGACGCTGTCCTGTACAACCTGTTGTAGGTGACCCTGCTCTGGCGGGGGGGTTGGACTAGATGATCTCCAGAGGTCCCTTCCAACCCTGACTATTCTGTGATTCTGTGACCCATGGACACTACATGGGGATACGCAGAACAAATTCATGCACTTTATTGCAGCATCTCAAAAATAGTAAACCTTCCAGCAGTCTTGCAAAGACTGACGCAAATGTTGTGCTAGTGTTGCCAGAGAAGAAAAGCAGAAGGTGAAATCAAACAGGAAGATATGTGGAGGGGTTTGAATTGGTTTTTCTTTGCTAATCAAAGATGACATCAGCCTAAGATAAGGCAGGATTTTAAAGTGGTTTGTTTAACTGGTGCTGGTGATATTACACTGTGTGTTACCTGAACAGGAAGGTTTTCATTTCATACTTCTCCATAGTTGCAGCAGCATTATGGGACTATAATCTGTTAAGGCAAACTGTTTTATTGCTTTCCTTTCACAATGAAATGATTTTGTGTAGTAATTAAGGTCTTTTGCAAAAATCATAAACTTCAGCGTATCGCTAATTTAAAAAGCAGTTACTAAATAAATGCCTATCATGCAGTGCACATGTTCTACTGTGCACTTTGCTTATGTTGATATTGCTGTTTCCATTTTTATTTCAGCTGAGTAAGAGAGGTCTAGCCAAAAAAACTTGCTTTCTAATCAGGTAGATGGGCGAGGATATTTAGGCATATAAATTGCAAAATTGATTAAGGTATGCAGCAATCCACCGACAATCCCTAGTGATTTTACTGTGTGAATCTCCTGGCCATCGCACATATAAAAACCTACAGAGGTAACTAGCTATTCACATGCAGAGAAAACTAATTTTCATGTACAACCATTGGTGTGTTTCTAGGGAATGTATTGCATCTGAAGCTTTGAGAAATGTGGCCCTTTAAGAAATAATTTCAGATTTTAAGGTTTATGTTTTTAAAGCTAATTGGGGGATTTTGATGCCAAATTCTCATTTAAATCCATTTACTTCTTTTGAAAAAGCTCATCTTCAGCAACTATTGATTTTAATAGCTAAAATAAATAATCAGAGCAAAACAACTACTCAATAATTTTCATGAAAGTTATGTCTACTAAATTATGTTTTCTATAGAAATGGAACAGTATTGCTGTGACAAATCACTGGTATTTGACTAGCTATAGCAAGAAATAATCTTATCTATCAGAACTTTATATTACCCAAATTATCATATTTTACTGCTTATTTTCCAGTGTTGGTTAGCACTTTAAGATAGACACTGCTAACATTAAAGCTAATATCAAGACTGGGGTAATATTATTTTAAAGATCCCTGGTTACATGATAACAACAGGCTGTGGCCTTGCTGACCTCTCTGATAAATAAGACTCCTGAGCGTCTCTTAATTTCATGTATCGAAAGGGAGAATCTCAAGTTAAATAGGGAAAAATTATTAATAAATTCCTTCAAAGATGTTAAAAGTAATAGAATCAAAGTAAATTTTAGAATCAGTTGGGATTTACTGTTGGAATAAAGGCCTGCATAATAATGTGCACGCTTAGGAACAACCTGTATGCATGTCCTTTGTTGGACAGCTTTCAGGTGGGGCCTTGAGTTCCAGCGTGATTATTTTGATTGCACAAAAAGAATGGTCCCAATTCTCATGTAATTCTTTACATTAAATTCTTTTAATTTCTAAAAAAATCATATTGTCAGTTTTTCAGGGAAGTTATACGTTGCTAATACAGATCTCGATGCTTATTGAAGATAGTTCTTTTTAGTTATTCCTTTATGTCTAAAAGCATACAGGTTTTATTAAATGTAAAATACTGAAAGGAACACAGAATCCATATTACATGGCATGTCCTGCTGTGGCCTTATTTTGCCAAAGAAATGTAGCAAAAATGTGCTGGTAACATCCTTTGTCTTCATTATAAGAATCTGTGTTACTACATTCTTTCTGATGTAAGGCCATTTACCTTGACTCCCAACTACATTTAATCTCATTACATTCACTGTCATTATAGCAACATCTTTATTCCACTTGAAAGACTTTAAAGCTCTGGAGGATGATATTACAGTAAGGGCAGAATATGCTTTATTGAATAGGGTCCTGTGTAAATTCCAGATATGATCATGCCATCCATTTTTATGAGCCTGCTCGCATGATTCTGGGTTAATGCAGCAATTGTGATTCTTCCAGTTAAATATGGGGATGGGAAAACAGCCCATGAATAATCATCTTAAATATTTTGATATTGAAAGGACCAAAAAAGATGTATTAAAAGATCTTAATATAGATCATGACTTAAAAAAGAACTTCTGTACTTTTCCTGCAAAAGATTCTACAAAATGAAAACATGTATAAATACAAATGCTAATGTTAGAAATAAGAGTAAATTAATTCCAAGACAGGAATTACATCACTGTAACTTACCTTCAGTATAGAAATCACTATTTCAAGGATCATATTGGGTTTTGTAATTTTAATAACAAAATCTACAGTGCTGAGTTGAATAAGCTTTACTCCTGGAAAGTATAGATCTCATTTAGGCTACTTGTCAAGGGACTAGCATTATAATGGAAATTTTCACAGACAAAATCTTTCAAAAAACTAAAAAGCCAGAGAGGAAGGGTTGGGATTTTCAAGTCTTGTACAGTTCATGAACAGCCCGTGGGGCTGTTAAAGGTGTCCCAGACAGTCCTGAGAGGCAGCAGGACTCCCAGCAAGGTGGTAGAAACTACTGTCATCTTCTCTATCTGTCCAGCTCTGTTAGGCCTATGAAGTACATTTCTGAAAATATGTCTTTGTGTCGGATTACCTCTTTCATCTCCTATATTCTTGTAGATGGCTGTACAGAATAGCAAGTGCAAGGCGCGTGCAAAATTTCTTTGGGATCAGATAAGCTACCTTCTTCATGACTTGCTCTAGACAGTGAAATAAATAGCTATGTGAAATTAATGGGTCATAAGATCTTTGTGAAAAAATAGTAAAAATTTCTTAGTGCACGTCTGAATAAAGCATTCTTGAAGTTCAAGGCTATGATCTAAATGGCATCATGGTGGGATGGCTCCTATGATTGGAGTGTTGAAATGGATGGATACAGGCTCTTCAGGAAGGACAGGCAGGGGAGACCAGGAGGGGGTGTCTCCTTCTATGTCAAGGACCAGCTGGAGTACATGGACATCTGTCTGGGCATGGATGAGGAGCCGACCGAAAGCTTGTGGGTCAAGATTAAAGGCAAGGCACAGATAGGTGATATTACAGTGGGGGTTTCTACAGGCCATCTGACCAGGAAGACCGAGTGGACGAGACCCTCTATAGACAGACAGGAGCAGCCTCACATAAGCAGTCTTGGTCCTCATGCGGAACTTAAGCCACCCCAATATCAGTTGGAAGGACAACACAGCAGGGCATAAGCAATCCAGGCAGTTCCTGGAACGCATCAACGATAACTTCCTTCTCCAAGTGATAGAGGAACCAACGAGGAGAGGTGCCATGCTGGACCTTGTTCTCACCAACAAGAAGGGGCTGGTGGGGAATGTCACACTCAAGGCCAGCCTTGGCTGCAGTGACCATGAGATGGTGGAGTTTGAGATCCTTAGGGCAGCAAGGAGGGCACACAGTAAGCTTGCTTACCTGAGCTTCAGGAGAGCAGACTTTAGCCTCTTCAGGGATGTGTTTGCTGGAGTACAGTGGGATAAAGCCCTGGAAGGAAGAGGGGCCCAAGAAAGCTGGCTAATATTCAAGGATCAAGCTCAGGAGTGATGCATACTGACAAAAAGGAAGTCAGGCAAAAATGCCAGGAGGCCTGTGTGGATGAACAAGGAGCTCCTGGACAATCTCAAACAGAAGGAAACATACAGAGGGTGGAAACAAGGACAGGTAGCCTGGGAAGTATACAGAGAAATTGTCCAAGCAGCCAGGGATCAGGTTAGGAAAGCTAAAGCCCAGATAGAGGTAAATCTGGCCAGGGGTGTTAGGGGCAACAAGAAAGCCTTCTATAGGTATATCAGTGACAAAAGGAAAACTAGGAAAAATGTGGGCTCACTCAGGAAGGAAACAGGAGACCTAGTCACCCAGGACATGGAGAAGATACTTAATGACTTCTTTGCCTCGGTCTTCACTGGGAAAGGCTCTAACCACACTGCCCAAGTTGCAGAAAGGAAAGGCAGGGTGGGAGAATGAGGTGCCACCCACTGTAGGAGAAGACCAGGTTTGAGACCATCTGAAGAACCTGAAGGTGCACAAGTCCATGGGACCTGACAAGATTTATCCACGGCTCCTGAGGGAACTGGCAGATGAAGTTGCCAAGCCATATTTGAGAAGTTGTGGCAATCCAGTAAAGTTTGCTCTGGCTGGAAAAGGGGAAACATAACACCCGTTTTTAAAAAGGGGAAAAAAGGAGACCCGGGGAACTACAGGCTGATCAGTCTTACCTCTGTGCCCGGCAAGATTATGGAGCAGATCCTCCTGGAAACCCTGCTAAGGTGCATGGAAAGTAAGGAGGTGATTGGTGACAGCCGACATGGCTTCACTAAGGGCAAATCGTGCCTGACAAATTTGGTGGCCTTCTATGATGGAGTTACAGTGTTGGTGGATAAGGGGAGATCAACAGATGTCATCTACCTGGACTTGTGCAAAGCATTTGACACTGTTCCGCACAATATCCTGGTCTCTAAATTGGAGACACATGGATTTGACCAATGGAACACTTAGTGGATAAGGAACTGGCTGGACTCGAAGGACTGGCTGGCACTCAAAGAGTTGTGGTCAACGGCTCCATGTCCAAGTGGTGAGTAGTGACAAGTGGTGTTCCTCAGGGGTCAGTACTGGGACCAGTGCTGTTTAACATCTTTGCTGGTGAGATGGATGTTGGGATGGAGTGCACCCTCAGCAAGTTTGCTGATGACACTAAGCTGTATGGAGCGGTCAACACGCTGGAGGGGAGGGATGCCATCCAGAGTGACCTGGACAGGCTTGAGAGGTGGGCCTGTGCAAACCTCACGAATTTCAACAAGGCCGAGTGCAAGGTCCTGCGAGTAGGCTGGGGAAATCTTGTGCACAAATACACGCTGGGTGGAGAATGGCTTGAGAGCAGCCCTGAGGAGAAGGACTTGGGGTTGTTGGTGGATGAAAAACTCAGCATGAGCCGGCAGTGTGCGCTTACAGTCCAGAAGGCCAACTGTATCCTGGGCTGCATCAAAAGAAGCGTGGCCAGCAGGTCGAGGGAGGTGATTCTCCCCCTCTGCACCACTCTGGTGAGACCCCACCTGTTGTATTGTGTACAGCTCTGGAGCCCCCAACATACGAAGGACATGGACCTGTTGGAGTGGGTCCAGAGGAGGGCCACGAAGATGACCAGAGGGCTGGAGCACCTCTCCTATGAAGACAGGCTGATAGAGTTGGGGTTGTTCAGCCTGGAGGAGGGAAAACTCTGAGGAGACTTTATAGTGGCCTTCCAGTATCTGAAAGGCACCTACAAGAAGGCTGGAGGGGGGCTTTTTACAAGGGCATGTAGTGATAGGACAAGGGGGAATGGCTTCAAACTGGAAGAGGGGAGATTTAGAATAGATATTAGGAAAATAATTTTCACTATGAGGGTGGTGAGGCACTGGAACAGGTTGCCCAGAGAAGCTGTGGAGGCCCCATCCCTGGAAATGTTCAAGGCCAAGTTGGATGGAGCTTTGAGCAACCTGGTCTAGTGGAAGCTGTCCCTCCCCATGGCAGGGGGGTCAGAACTAGATGATCTTTAAGGTCCCTTCCAACCTAAACCATTCTATGATTCTACTTAGCATGGCCATGCTGATAAATAGACTTATCCAATAACTGAAGGGCAAGTTATTGGTTCTTGCCTTTGGTCAGTGATAATGTTGTATGATCTTGTCATTTATTATGGTAGATTTTATTACATGTGTTATTACAGCTACCCATAACATTTTATGTACTAGTAGAAAATAAAATTACAGTTTATCAGATTATTTCTCTGCCTTTAACTATCCCAGATGGGTAAAACCAGATTTGCAAGGTATAGAACTTCTTAATGAATACAGACCTAGAGGAGAATACTGTTAAAGATGATTCTGTCTGCTCTTTAGCCTTTGAAGCTGCAGCATCCAGTGCTGATCCAGGGACTGACCCAAGGGAAGGGTAACAGTAAAAACTGTTAGTTTCATTGAGATGCCTACTAAAGATTTGATTTTGCCTTGAGAATGGCTACAAAATGTAAAGACTGGGTGTGTCTTAGGCCAATATATGCAGAATATCTTTTTTTTTTAGGGGCAAGCTTTCTGCTATATTAGCTTAAGTAAATATTCACGTTGCTAATTGGTTCAGATAATTTAGGTAAATGGTGTTTTTTGAAGATGACTTAAAGTGCAAGATTAGTCATATGAACAGAAGTAATTGCCTATGTAGCCATTTCAGTAACCTCCTGTTCTCTCCTTTTTATCTCACTTTACAAAGCAACTTCATCAGGCCATAATAAGTGTTACTCACACAGAGCCTGTAAGTCTTTCATTAAAGGGGCATATAAATGATGAAAGGAGAGACAAGACAGGCAGGAAATAGAACTCAGTGAGGTTATAGATTCTTGCAGATTTTTCTTCCAAACTGTTATTCTGTAAAAAAATTTCCTTTTCCCTCATGCCACAGAACCATACTTCCGTGCTATCTGTTCCTGGCTGATCCATGGCACAGGATCTTCATCATTTCTATTGAACTTGGGAGACATAAGATCAGGCTGACACAGGGCTTCCTCACAAAAAGATTCATTGGTTTTTCCACTGAACAGAGTTCTCATTACTGAGGAACACAATCTAATTTCCACTTATACAATGGATGGGTCCCACAGTTCACAAAAATATATGGAGGGAAAAGGTGTCTTACAAACATATCACTCCATCCTTGGTCTCCCAGAGTTTATCCCCAAATGAGTTCAACAAAATGCCATTTGTATTTTCTTCTCATATGTAATTCCATACAGGCATGTCTAGAAATGGCATTTGTCCCAGGGCGCACAGTCAAATGTTTGTACAAGACTGTATTCCTGATGCAGTAACGGGACTCTCCAGAATCTCCTCAGAATGATGACTCCCTCTCCTATTACTACACATTTTTATGATCCTGAAAAATCTTTTCTGAACCACTGTTTTCAGTAGGCTTTATATGCATTAGTATTAAATTTTGTATTTGCTAGTTTTTTCATTAAACATCTTTGCTTCATAATTAAGTTAATGACTTCATTGCTTTTCTCCTTTCTGCTCAACCAGGAAAACAATTTCTTTTTCTTGTATTCCAATTCAGATATATTCTGCTTTTATCTAACAGTTAAGAGATTTGATCCCCGTGTCTTTCTCTTCTGTATTAGAATTAACCAGATGTAGTTTAATATTTGGAGTTACCTGTTTAGAAAGTTTTCTGTTTTAGAAGTGCTGCTTTCATCACTCTACCAGCTATCAAACAGTAACAGGTTGGCTGGTTTTGCCACTAGCTCTCCATCATGCTGGGAAGTGTTCTTGCTGCAAAAGAATCCAGTAAGGTCTGTTGGTTTCATAGTTCTAAAACTCATGCAGCTAAAAACAAATGGTTGATATAATTTGCTCTTTTGGGAAGAGAAAACCTAAAAATCACGGGTGTACAAGCCTGTAGCAGAATCCTAGCAACAGTTAAATCTACAGAAAAAGCTTGACCTAACCTTATTTTTTCTCAGGCTGCATGTGAATTTAATTATGTAAAAGTTGAAAAAGGAGACATGCTAGACATTACTAGTAGACATGCTTTGACCTACCCTGACTATTTAAAAGGATTCCCAAATTCCTAATTTTGAAGAAACATTTTTCTTCAAAAAAAAGATTGAGGTAGATAAAACATTCTTCAGAGAAAATGTTTGCAGAATTGGAATCTGAAGTACTTGCTGACACACACTTGTTCTCACTGCCCCTCCTAATTGAATTTTAATTCAGCAATCTGGGAGATTTTACAAAACTAATCATTTGCTTTGATCCTGTGAATACGTCCTCCTTGAATAAAGACAAAATCAATAGGAGAAAACAATTGATGAGAGGAAGAAAAACCATTTTTCTACAGTCTAAAAATGTAGTTGTCCATTGACAGATGGTAGCATATTCTACAATTAGCTTATAGCATATCTCAAGGAGAAAGATGCAGAGAAGACTTACGAGGGTCTCTCAGAGGAATGCGTCAGTATCTGGTGTTGGGGATGATTCAAGTTCACTTTGTCCTTCACCATCTTGTCATCAATTTTCTTAAGTTTAGCTAGCTGCTGGAAACAGTTTTCTATTTGCCATTGATATGTGCAAGTTAATCGACACCGTTAATCTGCATTCCAGATATCTGGAAAGTGTGTTCCCTGCTACTAATACCTTTTTTCCCATACACTTGGAAACCTATGGACTGGTGCATGTACAGTCTTATCCATCGCTACTGTCTGATTTCTTTGATTATAACAAACTGACTCAATCTTTAAGTTATATAGGAAGTGCTAGGGCTTCTCATGAAGGAAAAGCATCATTTAATTCATCTGACTACCTTCGGCTTAATATCTAGATGATTTCCTAGAATTCCCAGAGACATATCTGTATCCACGTAGAACTGTGTTCTAATCAATTTACAAGTTCTCAGTAAAATTTCAGCACGCTTTGTAACCTTAATGATTGTAGTGCTGGTACACATTCAGGTAAACTTAAATATCTTCATTTAACTTTTGCCCAGTCATTTGCTCGCAGCAGCTTCTTAGCACCTATAATCCGCTGCTTCTGAAAGAGGGCATTGCATTTACAACAGTACCAGTGTGCGTGTAGCGGTTTTTCAGTTGTTTTATCATAGCTAATTAATTGTTTAATGCTGTCTAATGTGGTCAGTTCAGTGTGCAGACACAACAGTAGTGGCTTTGTTGTTGACTTTTCTTCCAAACATTCCATTAAGTACTGATAACAGTATCTTTCCTCTGCCAAGCAGTAAGTGTTTGAGGCCTACCAAACCAGTTTCCCAACAGAAGGAAAACCAGGAATATAGAAAGTCTCTTTATTCTAAATGTGGTTAATGTACATGTGATCCTGGGATACAGGTGCTATTAAATAGAACTCTTCTATTTTAGGAATCTAAGACAACGATAATGGTCAATATCCAGACAGAAATTTTCTCAAAAACTGAGACCAGGGATAAGACCAAGCTCTCCTGGCACTCCCATGGTTCTTCTCTAACCATCACTACCTCAACAGTGAAACCTCAATATTAAAGACCATATTATTTTCAGAACAAGCAGCTAAAGAAAATAATTTAGAAAATTGCATCTAGCAACATCTTTTGGGCACACCTACCAGAAGAATACATTTGCAGTACATATAGCCATTTGTTATTTATGTTTGGACATCCTGCTGTGCTATAAAGAGTACATTATTTATTTTTTTTACTTTTCATATACCTTTTGGGGTAAACATGTCATGATGCTGGCTGATAGCACGGATTGCAGTTGCTGAACTCTTTTGCTTACTTTTTGATTGCTCTGTCTTCAGGTATCCTGAACAGTAAGCACAGACCTCATCCATCTGTCTTTAAAGTCCATAAAAAATTTCCATTGGAAATCTACTTTGAGCCCTGAAACACACTGGCAGTTACGAAAATGATTCAGTCTTTCAAGAATCATCTAGTGTTACTCAATAGTTTACCAAATTATTTTTTCTCCCAAGTCTGTTTTCATCCTTTAGTTATTTACATTATGGGTGTTGTCTCCAAATACAGCACATACAGGAAAGTCAGGACTTTCTAGCCCAAAGGGAAATGACTTGTGGTACAAAAAACAGGCGGAAGATTTTGTTTCTTTATCCTGCTTCCTCACCTTTTCTAATTTACTAACCTCTCATTGAAGCTTAACAGAACAGCTGACAGTATGCAGCACTTTCCAAAGTCAGAGTTAGCAAGAATGTTAAATTTGCAAGGAAAGAGATTAAGTAGAGCAAGGAAGGAACAAAACAGAGAAACTAAATTTCTTTTTTTTTAGTGCTTATGTTTCATCAGATTGTTAGTTTTCATTCCCATGTGATTTAACATCATTTTAATTTCCATAACGCGTGTGCATTTTTTACACAGTATTTTCATTAGCTATCTTCCTTGCTTTCTTTGCCTGACCTACCATTTTGTCTCTGCACAGATCTGTACAAAACTGCTTTCACTCCTCTAGTTTGTGGCGGTTGCCTTTTTGAGCCAACTCCTGCCCTGTCTGTGGTGGGGCTGTAGCTTCCCACCACTCCAGAAAGTTGCCTCTGCTGACTCTGCAGAACGGCCCCAGGAAGAAGCATACTAGTCAAGGCCTTGGCAGCGATACGGGGTGCCACGGCTTGTATGTAAGTCAGGTAAATAGCAAGCGTGAGCCAGGACATTGCAACGTTTTACTGGTTTGTGTTGAATCCCGGGTTTATCGGAGAAGTCTACAGAAAATGAAGATACAGTGCACGTCACTTGAGAAGAACTTAGAAGTTACTTCAGTGATACCTTTCCTGACCTAATCCCTGCCAGTATTTCCTAAAGGCAAACAGATGTGTAACCATTTGACACTGCCTTAAAGGATGAAATACCAGTCCTTATATTCTTAATGGTCTGACAAGCTGCAAAAACATCTTCAACTTTTTCACCAGAAATCTCTACCCAAAGAGAAACTGCATGGCTAAAACTCTCAGTCTTCCAGATATATATTCTGCCTTATTTCTTCTCAAAATAGATAAAAAGATTATTTTCTCCAGTTCTGTAGAAAAAAGAATTTGCAACATTTTTTTTTAAATGTTTTTCCTACCAGAATCTTACTAGTCACAGAAAAACTGCAGATGTTTTTGCTTTCACTGTTATTTCTTGTAGGGGTCACGTGCAGCTTTTAATTACAACCTTATTCCCTACTGAGACCTGTGCAAGTATTACCCAGAGCAACGTTTTAGCCAGTACATTTAGACTGAGCTGAAAGCTAATCTTCTATGTCAGAGGTTTACTGTGCTGGATTTATTAACACCTTCACAATCCTCACCAGTACTTTAAAATTCTTCAGGTCAAATTCATCCTAAGTGAAGTCAAGCATAATGAATTCTCAGACTGCTGTCTAATTCTGTGACAGGTGACAACATGAAACTACAGAGAGATGTAACTGCAAAAGAAAAAAGTAGCTGTTGTAAATACCGATGGGCACAATAATTATCCGTTAACAATGACTAATGAGTAAATCAAGTATAGGCTACAGAGAAAGGATCCCAAGGACAGAGTTACATCAGGAAAAACTATGCTTTGTGTTGTACAGTCAAGGATAAATCTGTAATTTTAGTGAAAGTGCTCCAAATTGTTACCGCTTTGTTTCAGAATGTAGCTTGCTTTTATGTTATATTTCATTAACTCTGAAATATGTATAGAAGTGCCAAGAAATTGATTCCTTCAGTTATGTTTATATGGTGTCATTGATCTAAGTAGGAACCACATAAAGTGCCATTGATCTAAATAGGGGTCAGGTTGAAACATCCAAGGGAAGAATATGTTATTTTAGTTCAATAGGAGCAAAACACCCACTAGATGAATTAATTCATTCACATGCACTTTTCTAAGTGAGTCACAAACTATTGCTGTATGTACTGAGACCTGAGACTTGTCTGTTTCAACAACAGGGAGCAGAGGCACCCAAGTCTTGTATTTGTTGCAGTAGTGAGCAATAAATTAGCAAGAGCCAATATAATATTAACCTCCCTTAATTGCAGTCTCCTCATCTGTTTGCTCTACTGTATGTGTGTAGTTGCGCAGTCTCTGGATGCTGTGGTGTTTCCAGTATGATCACAAATAAATGACTGTGCAGTTCATTTTCAGGCACTGGTGATGAATTTTTATCAGCCTTTAGTAATGCTTAAAGAAGAATTTGACTGTTGCAAAACGTTAAAGCAAACACTTATATTGTTTCCTATCTGTTGTTTCTATGTAGACTCTTTCAGGCACTGATAATAGGTTAGATTCAGACTACAGATAATTTACAAGATTACATATCATTTAAGCATATTACCAAATCCAGAAATGATGAGAGAAGACAATGGAGAGGGCACAGATGAAAATGCAAATGGCAATCTAGGAGTCTGATGAATGGGAAAACGAGTGACTCGGCAGGTGGCACTCTACCAATACTCAGATGAAATTAGAGAGTACTTTATGACTGAAAGTGCTAAATATTTGATGAAATGCAAATTTAAGGTTCTGAAAGCTGGAGTATTTAACATATTCCAAACTAGGTGCTCTGTGTAGACAATTCATCGCAACTTAAACCTTGATCAGACGGCTACATAATGCAATTCTGCCGAAGTAATTCATCCTGTAGGCTTATTTATTTCCGCTTTCTATTGTATAGTACTGCTGTACAAAATTAAATCACTGCTGTATTGTGTTGAGAAGAGGGAGTAATTTATTTGTGACTGAACAAATATAGTCCCATTGTGGCTGATTTTTGTGGGAATTTCGTGAAGTAAAATCTATGTCAGAATCAGGTTTGGCAGACCCATGGCTTTCTGAAAACGCTTTTTGCAAATATAAGGTGTAGAATTATTCTGGAAAGTGATACACACCTAAAATTAATTGCTGGGTAGCAAAGCATTTTTATACTACTTGGCTGATCTTTAAACAACAGTTAGCATTTCAAAAACACTTACTGAAACCATTAACTTTCTTGCAGTGCATTCCAGTTCAATAACTTTAATGAAGAGAAGTGATATCTTCACGTTAAAATTCTAACAGGGAAAATATTTTCTAGTTGTCTCTGACTCCAGAAGTTTGTTTTTTTCACTGGGTTGAATTGCTTTACAGGAAGAAGTATCCATCATTCATATACAATATCCTAACCTAAAAAAGACCTGATTTATATCTATTTCCAGAGGTGTCCCAGCCTGGGGATATTAGTGGGAGATGACTGGAAAACAGATTCTATTGTATTATACAGCAAGTTTTTTAAAGCCACAAAATAGCACAAGATTTGCTTTTGCCATATGTATTGCTGATTGTTATTGTCTCAGTGGGTAATTATTCTCACAGTATTCATTTAACCGCTTAATACTTGAAGTTATATGGTTCTGGTGCACATTACACAGTTGGCAGAGGGGGCTACAGCAGCAAGCATGAGGGGTTAATTGACTTTTATTGAGGCAGTTTGTAGCTTGCTCTTGTCTTCATCCCTAAGCACTACTGATCCACTGTAAACTAAGATCTATTGGGACAATATTTTTAAAGATGTTTAGTTTTCTACTAACCTATATTTTATTTGCGTTGTTTCATTTTTTTCCCAAGATACTCCAGTGATAAAAAGGGATAAGGTCATTGTTACTGAGTCTCTTTTTCTTAAGGTGAACATATTAAATTCTCCTGCCCATTAAGGGGCAGATGTTGCTTTTTTTTTTTTTTAGATAAATTTACATACACTTCAGTTTGTGGAACAGAAATTGCAGTAATTCAGTAGGTAGCTACATTTGCTCAGCTTACATAAAGTGCTGTGAGGAGATCCGAGGGGAGAAGTGTTGCCCTTTTAAGTGATTTTTAAAATATCAAATTTTATTTCAGTTAATTCTAATGGTTTGCTGCTAGTAGTATTTTACCGTTATCGCCGTTCAGTGTGTTTGAGCTCTACTAAAGATTTAAATGAAAGTTTTATGGAATACACTTTTTTAGAATTCAGAGGATTTTATGGATTATTATTCATAACATCTGCCACTTACAGGGGAAAAAAAAGCCTTAAAATGCTCCTTTAATATGTATTTAATGCTTGTGATACAATGTTACATTAAATAAGAGTTGTTTTATTTTAGCAGTTGTGTTTGTGTAGCTGTGGGAAAGATCTGTTTGCTCTATAAACCCTTAGGTCTGAGGTTTATAGCTTGGCTATTAAGATTTTCATTAGGAGGAAACTTGATATTTCTCAGCATATAACATATACATGGGGGGTTTTGCAAAACAAAAAACATATATGTTTTATATATATCTTATATATATATAACATATAAAACTGGAAAATGAACAGAAAATAGAAATGTTAATATTAATGAATGTTTACTGGTAACTAAAATAGATTAAGTAAAGGAGTAATGTAGACCCTTTCTGTTTTCCTGCTGTATGTTTTATAAAATCATTTTCTTTAAGAAACAAAACTTTGCTAGAATTTCAGATAGCCACAAGGCAAACATATCAAGCTTAAGTTGTTTTATATTTTTAACTGCAGGAAACTCCCATTGTTTGGTTTTGTACTTGACATTGAACTGGGCAGGTGTGTCCACATAAGGTGTAACAGGGAGGATTTGCATGCTGGCTTGCTGAAGTGACAGAATTGTGCAAAATAACTGCAGTGGTCTGGCAAGCTTCAGGAAGCAGGTGGATCTGAGGTACCTAGCTCCAGAATTACAGTGCTGAAAATGCCTGCTTTCCTGCTGCCTAACCCAGGAGGCATCAACACTTTTTTTCCCCCACATTATTATTCACCAGGTTCCTCTTCTGTACATCTTGACATGCCTAGAATTGCCCCATTCTTGATGGATCTGGGTGGTATAGCCTATAACTGAGCAAATTTGGGATCCAGATATTCTATGTGCCTATATGTGAATATGAAGTACGGTGAATAGGAGAATTTGTATATGCATATTGGGAGGTATAAATTTACATACAAGAGAAGAGGTTGATACGGATTTTTACTGAATACAGACAACGCTGTTCGTTTAGAAAGCCCTTTCTCCTTTCGTATTTTTACCTTTGTTCACTTGCATTTCCAAATGCTGTTAATATTGAACAAGTATGATAGAATGTGATAACAATATCACATTAATCAGCAAGAGAGTCCTTTATTCAGAAAAGTTTTTTCATCAGGAAAAAGACTGGTCAAATGGAGGTGTCTAAAAAATCATGAAAGTTACGTCAGGGCACTTTTCCAAAAAGGATAAAGTTTTTGCTAAGTTAAGTGAAGAGACCAGAACAGTCCGTGGTCTGATAATTAGGGCATTTACCTAAGAGCATTTGAAGCAGTGATTAGAATCTGGCCCTGAAGACCATAAAGATGTGCCTGAACAAAGAGGAAATAGCTATTTTGAGGTGTTGTTTTCTTTCTCAAAAACTGTGTGTTACAAAGATATAATTGAGAACAGTCAATGTGGACTATGACAATGATAAATCATACTGGATCAGCCTGAAACTACTCATAAAAAAAGGCAATGGTGGAGAAGGGAAGAGTAATGAATGTAATATACCTTGATTCAAGAAAGGCTTTTCATAGTCTTCCACAGAATTCTCATTTGGAAACTAAGGAAGTTCGGAGCAGTGACGGAGTGTTACAGAGCCTGGAAACTGGCTGACAATCAGGCTGAAAGGGCCGACCAGTGCTTTGGTGTCAGAGTATTCAGGGGTACATATTGAGTCTGTTTATGTTAAATGTCTTTGACAGTGATCTGGATGATGCAAGTGAATACGCAGTTGGCCAAATTGCAGACAATACTAAATTGGGGTGGAGCATGACGAAAGAGAGTTTCAGTGCAGAGGCATCTGGAAAAACTTCAGGATTTGGCCAACATAAACCTGGTAAAGATGAACGAAGTGAAGCACAAAGTTTTGTACCGGAATGGAAAAACCCTGTGCCTTGGTACAGACCATGAGCCCATTGGCTAAGAAGCAGACAGCCCTGCTGGAAAGGACTTGGAATTACAGGGGATGTGAGACTGAATGTCAGCTGCCAGTGCCCTCTTAGCATGAACTAGACAAATTGCAAACTGGGCTACATTAAATATACCTGTTCATTTTTGGTGAGGCTGCGCCTCAAACACTGCATCTGGTTTCAGGCCCTCCAGGTCAAGGGGGAAGTTGACAAACTGCAGTGGATCCGTCAGAGGGTTGTCAGGATCATTAGGGACCTAGAACAACAGCCCTGAGATTGAGGGAGATGCACTTGCTTAATCTGGCAAAGATGGCGATAGCAGCCTACAGCTACTTGAAGAGGAATTGCAAAACTGATGGAGTCAATCTGTTCTTAATAGATGACCTAAAAAGGGGCGATTGCCATGAAGTGTGGCTTGGCAGGTTTGAATGAAACCTTCCTATCAAGACTGACAATGCATATACAGGTTGTGAGTGTGCTTTTCATGCTCCCACATCTCACAATCATTTCTTTTGGTATCTTCAACACTTCAACCAATTTCAGTTGCTTTTAACGCAGAATGAGTTTAAACCAGGTGAAAATTTCCACAGTCAGTTACTCATTCGCTCAGCTGTCTCCTGTCATATCACTGTATTCAAGTGAGAGCATGGGAGTATTCAGATTTGCTTTTTTGCACAGTGGAATGAATTAAAGGTAAATTATCAACTTGGAATTCCCTAGGAAAGGAATTTCAGTCAGCTTTCATAACAGGTTTTAGGCAGATTCAAAGAGGGTTTTAGTTTATGGATTAATAGCACATGCAGAGCATATACATTGACCTAGCAGACACTAACAGCTCTCTCTGAGACATTTAAGTTGGGTTAATGATTAACTGATTAAAAATTCTCAGTAGTTTTGGACATAATAGACTATCCTATTCTATCAAGTAAACCATACAAGATTATTTAAAATTGTAATTCAGATTAAGAACTATTTTTCCTAGAATATAGTAGAGTTATCTGGAAAATAAAGCACTAATAGAATTGCCAGAATAATTCACCGTTGCATGACATGAAAGTGGCTTAAATCTCTCCTGGCAGAGAGCACGCAGAGTAATGATTCAAAGAGATCATTACTGCTTAATCATGACACATTCTGCTGGAAGAGGTAGTTATAATTCTCCAAAATGATGCATTTGTATTTCCTCAACTCTTTCTCTTCTTCCTCTTTATGATGTATATCAAGTGACAAGGTTCATATTGAAATGAAATTTGTTCAAATCAGTTAGTGAATTAGTAGAAGAATGACCATAAAATAGTCATTTAAATTTTACTCAAATAATGAAAAGCATTTCAAATCATAAGTATCACTGTTATCATCATTGGCTTGAAAAATCAATAGCAGAATACATAATTCTTGGTTTTACTCCAATCATTTATATTTTATTTATATATTTACAGATGCAGTCAGGTAGCAGTCTCCAACATGGTGACAGTTACATATCCTACTTCTCATGTTTGGTTTTGCTGCATTACATTCTCATTATTTTCTTTATATGGCATACTATGGCACAGAATTCAATTGTTGCTATTTTTAGTTTACCAGATGAACCTTCTTCAGCAAGAACAACTGCGGAAGGAGTCCCTGGCAAGTATATGCGAAATTTTTTCTAAACATACATGAATACATTTGTGCCTCTTAATATATGAGAGGTAGTTTGAAAGAATCAATAATAATCCATAAGTGATTTAAAATTATGAACAAGATTTTTAAAATGACTAGTCTTTTGGATGCCAGTTGATTCATGCCCAAGGGGCACTGGAAAAGCAAGCTCTTTCCAAGTTTCCTGAGTAAATGCCTACTATATTATGCCTAATATATCTTCATGGAATTATTTTAAATACTGTAATCAAAACCTTTTGCTTTGAGTCATGGAAGTCATTATTTGGCCAAGCCTGCTGAGGCTCCTGGCTGGAGAACCGGAGTGCCTACAGCCCAGAGAAATACCATCAAAGCTTTTCAGGGTTAGAGGGAGGTGACTTGCCTGGATTACTCGGTATCACCTCCATTAATGAACTCCAGTAGGTGATGAAGATGTGTAAGTTCATTATAGGCCATTAAACATCTCAGTGTTGTATCTCTTGTTATGTCTGCTTAAAGAGACAGCACTGTCTCCCAAAAGTTCTAAAAATATTAGGCTTTTCTAGGTAAGAAAAAGTACTGAGCCATTTTCAGTTAATGAAAAGCACTGAATGACGAATCATTAGTGTATTGAAATGCCAGTCATATGTGAAACTCCAAAACTATACAGATGTTTTAAGTTTAATTAATTCGACTCTTGGTATTGATTATTAAAGGCAGTTTGCAAGGCAATTGTTGAATGGATGGACCACTCAGTTAATATTTTTGTTATAATGGATATTGTTTTCTGCTAAAGGAGGGGGGATGGTAGTTAATGACACCTTGCAAAGTTAACTTTGCCATGGAATTCTCCTTCAATGCATTCATCATTTTGTGACAGTGACTTCTTTAAATTCTGTGCCTTGTGACTGGTCTTCCTTGTTGGAACAAAACTGAACCATTTCCAAGATTCTGATTTCACAACCACACTGGGTATAAACTATAAATTTCTTCCATATCTCAATAAGATTAGAGAGAATATATGTCAAACATGTTTGTAAGGTCAGATCACTCCTTGATGTTTCAGTAGAGGTTTCTGGGGTTTTGTATCATCTTGAGCTTTCTTTTTCTTGTTTTAATTGTCTTTTCTTTCTCCCTTTTGAAGTGTCCTTCACTGACACACAGTCTTTGCACTGCAACCTCGCTGACTTCTGGTCAGGATGGGGTGACTTTGCTTCAATCTGCCATGCCTGTTTTGTGGCCATTTGTTTGCTAATGTCAAACATCCACTGTGGCACATTAGGCCAAGCTGTAAGAAGTAATGTCCAGGCTTCTTTTGACACTATCAAACACATGGAAAACGCCTGTCCTTTGGGATCATTATAGCAATTACAGCACTATAACGTTTTCCTTCATATCACATACGTGTCTATAAAATCTTCAATGAAGTATTTTTAAAATGGCTCTCAACATGAGTTCTCTGCATACTATGCGTTGCCTGTCTTTGCGTATAAAGACCCAGTATATGCCTGGAAGCTACAGAAGCTCTATGAAATGTTCTTGCTCTTGGGATTATAAATTATAATTTAGCAACTGAAATACTGTTCTTTACCACTATGAAAATAAAAAATGTGTACAAAAGCTAGTTGTTACGTTGAAAAGAGGAGCTCTGCTAACCTGTGAGATATGAAAGATGAGACCAGGCAGTCTAAAAAGCTTTTGAGTTTTGCCCCGAGTGAGTATTTGTTGAAATACCTTGAAAAATACACTTTGACTTCAGGTTTTGTAGGATAATGCTCTCACTGAAAATTTCCAATTCTGCACTTGTAGGTAGTCAATTAAAGGCAGTAGTAACTGGAAAAATCTAGGAACCCATGCTTAAAAAATCAAGAAACGTTAATCGTGTATCATAAGAGAATTGCAGTGCAAATAAAATGGGTTGATATTTGTTCCACAGACAATAACACTAATGAAAGGACTTATGGAGATCATGTTCTGATTTCACATTTCTGGGAAATATTGGGAGTTGCCTTTGAGAGGACACAAGGTGTTATTTTTTAAAGTTTATATGCAAGATGAAAACAGATGCTTTTAATAGCTTGTCATATAGTAAAGTAAAGTTAGAATTCATTTACTCAATCCAAGGATTTAAATGATCTAGAAAAAAATATTTTGTTCTTTTTTAAAAAGTACAGAGAAAAAGATTTAGAATCGTAGAACAGAGAAAGACAATTACTCTGGGCAAAATCAATGAGACTATGCACAAGGGAGAGAGGAATACTCAGCATGAGTTAAGGGTTAGTAGAAATAAGCCTTTAGTGTGAAATTCAATCCTGTGCTAAGTACCAACACAGACATATCACACGAACCAATTAAGGACCATTTAAGACTGATGTACTTTTTCATTAAGTGTCTCTTAAATGTAAAACTTGACTAGGTCACATCAGTCAAATATTCACTTAAAGGTGACCAATGGAGGTAGTAGAAAAGCTTTTCCTTTAAGTTACCTTTTCTTTTGACCAGGAAAAATCTTGCTGAGAAGCTTAAAAACAGTCTATAGTAACAGGAGGTTGAAAAGGTAGTCTGTGCTTTTACAAGTCCCTAGCTTATTTAAAAGTAAGAGATGCACTGAATTTTGCTCTGCAAGGCTGCAGTTTCTCATAGAACATCTTGTGAATTAGTAAGAAAGAGTACTAATTGTTTGCTTGATCATTAATTAGCCATCCTGCCTTTCCATATCAGCATTTAACTCCATTAAGCTTAATGGTTATACATATACCATATTAATGATCTCACATACAGATAGCAGTGGAATACATAGTGATTAGTGAAGCAATAATCACATAAAACATCATCAGTTTCATCAGTATTTATGTTAATTCCATCGATTTGCAGCATTACAATAGACACTGGATCACAATTTGAGATGTATTTTAGAGCTCATAAATTATTACCGGATAAAATTGTTTCCAGATGAAGAAAAACCCATGAAAATAACACTGTGTCTTTGTGAGGTATTCTTTAACAACAACAACAACAAAAAAACCACAAAAACCAAAAACCAACCGCAAAACAATAACAAAAAAAAGAAACCAGAAAAGAGGCTGAGTTTCTAGTGAGATCAGTATAATATCTAGAAGTTTTGAAGTTCTAATTTTCTTGAGTTCTTCTTTTGTGACATCATGATGACATGACAGCCATCCTTTTCAAGAGCTGTGTTTCTCTTTTCTATAAGTGTTCTTCCAAATTTTGATGGAGACAACTAAAATATAGACTATCTGTGAAAGCTCATAAAAAGGCAACAAAGCTAGTGAGATGTACAGTAAGATTTTACATATAAAGCGCTTCAAAGACTATAAAGATGCAAAAGGTATAAAATGACACTCCTTTGGATCATTTACCAGTTCATACCACAGAGGTTCTGACCCTAGAGTGGTTTTGTTTGGGAAACGTAGGAAGTAGTGGGAACACAACACAGTATTCAGAATAGTGATGGGGGCATTTTCTTCATTGCACAGCTCAGTGAAATAAATGCATCATTAAATTAAGGGCCAGTGCATTTAGAACAAATAAAAGCAAATATTTTATGCAGAAATAGTTAGCCCATGGGTTTTCAATGGCAAAAAGACAGATAACGTGTCTGTATGTAATGGGACGGGGTAATTTATGTTTGCTAACACTATTTGTAGCTGTGATAATACAGATGATCAAATCTCATGTGTCAGAGAAATATGATGAAAAGGGAACACGTCTTTATTTTTTCTACTATCATTTCATAGTCAGATGTTTTACGGTTATATAAAGTAGAGACATAAAGTATGAGAGGAGCTGTAGAACAGTAGATGGACCCGTTATGACAAATTCTCTATTACTTGCTTTGTGAATACCCAATCCAGAATGCCCATTGTTCCAAGCTGCAGAAAATATTTCTGTTTTAAGAGTTAGCTTGGACAAGCAAAGCTGATTAATGTTAGAGCTAAAATAAAACTATGGAGCAGAGCTAAGTGACCCAATAATAATATCGTACAACTTTTTTATTCATACGACACCTGATTTATATGGCTGTAGTTCCCACTGATTTCAAGGGTTCCTTGTGATTTACATTACTATAAATGACAGATCAATTCTTGCACGAAAAGGCATTTTCAGTTGAGATTTTTCTGTCTCAGTGCTATGTTGCACAGGTTCAAGCACTATTTTCTCTTTTGTCACTTTTTGGTCAAAACATATTCTCTGTAAAAGGTTCTGGAAGAGTTCTGTCACATTAATACTTTCTAACTGAAGGCATCATTTGCCAGAGCCTATATTCAGTGTCACACTCTTTTAAAGAATTGCTCTTGGCATCACAGCCTAATGGTATTACAAATCCTGTCACACTATCAATAGTGAAGTGGTAAGAGAGTTAGAAATATTAGAATGGTGCTCCGTAGTCATATAGCTTGGCGAAGAATAATCTGACTCTTCTCTTGCTCATACCAATGAAATGTTGTCAATCTCAACTATCCTGATTTATAGTCTGATTGGAAGACCACTGGAATCAATCTTCACCTGTCCAAGGGGAACAAAGAATTCCAATTTAAATGCTCCACAGTGTTCTAAATAAGAAGAAACCTGAACTTAGTGTGTAAACAGATCAGTAGTATCATCACTTGTTCCAGATCTAACAAGGAAGTAAATCACCTTAGCAAAATATTCTGTTGGATAAATTGTACAGCAAGATCATATAATCCAGCAGACTCCATATGGACTTTTGTACATCTAGTACAATCTGTCAAAAAGCCACCTACGAAAGCAGTGTCAAATTTGACCATATCAGACTACTGGCTGCAGCCTGTCTGTCACATAGCCACCCAGATAATTGGATAAGTGATGACAGAAAGAAGTATTTATTCGGTTCATTCTACACATTTCTGAAAACTAAGAGAATTTCTAAGACAGCAATAGTCTAGAAAGTTTACAGAATTTCCTAAAATTAAATGGATGCATTCAGGTGGTGTGTATGCCATTTCACATGAAAACCTCATAGTCTTAGTAAAACCAAATGTGTTTAGTATAACAAACTTGACTATGTTTGCAAGAAGAATTAGTGATTTCAATCTATTATTTTATATTATCAATGGGATAATTTTTTTATTTTTTAAATTTTATCAATTTTAAGTCTTAGAAAAGGGTGTAAGCTCTTTGTGAGAATAATTGTCTGTTATTGTCCACTCTGATGCCACCCTGATAAGACAAGAATTCCTACGCATTGCTGAGATAGCAAAAAATTATAGAATCATAGAATCATCTAGATTGGATGGGACCTTTAAGATCATCGAGTCCAACCATTAACGTAGCAGTAGCACTGGCAAGTCCACCACTAAACCACGCCCCTAAGCACCATGTCTACCCATCTCTTAAATACCTCCAGGCATGGTGTCTCAAGCCCTTCCCTGGGCAGCCTGTGCTTGATAGCCCTTTCTTAATCCTTTCTGTGAAGAATTTTTTCCTAATATCCACCCTAAACCTCCCCTGGTGCAACTCGAGGCCATTACTTCTTGTCCTATTGCTTGTTACTTGGGAGAAGAGGTCGACTCCCCCCTCGCTACAACCTCCTTTCAGGTGGTTGTAGAGAGTGATAAGGTCTTCCCTCAGCCTCCATTTCTCCAGCCTAAACAACCCCAGTTCCCTCAGCTGCTCCTCACAGGACTTGTGCTCCAGACCCCTCACCAGCTTCGTTGGCCTTCTCTGGACAAGTTCCAGCCATCTCAATGTCCTTCTTGTGGTAAGGGGCCCAAAACTGAACACAGTACTCCATGTGCGGCCTCACCAGTGCTGATTAGTAGGAATAAGTAAGCATAGCTAAAATGGAAGAAGCTTGAATATAATCAAACCATTCAATCATTTCTGATTTTTATTATCAGTTCCTTTAAGTAGACTGTTTTAAATGTTTACCGAAGAAAAAAAGTAAAAACACTGATGGAAATAAACCCTTCTAAAACCATTGTATTTTGCACATGCAATTAGTATTTCTTCTGTAAAACCATCAGAAAACTTAGTGGCTCCCTAAGGTATATTTAAATATTCTTTGATGAATTTTCTTGTGTCATACTTGATTTTGCATTTGTCACACAATTTCAAAAAATGTGTACAGTGGGAGCAATCACTCCTATATAACTGTAATATGGCTTCCTATATAATCACGGACAATTTACATACGTTATATCGGTGCAGGAACAACCATATTTAATACAGTCCTTCAGTGAAAAGACTCTATTCGGTCTTGTGGGAAGATTGTTATCTACAAAGCAAGCATTCAGGCTGAATATAAGGAAAAGGTGGGGTCCTTTGTTTGTTAGTGTAGCATGCTTAAGTGAATTAGGAAGATTGAAAAAAATTCAAGTATTTTTGTATTTTTAAAACCCCTTCTTTTTACGTGTTCACATGTCATCCAGTCACGAAGTCAGGAAGCAAATGTAGTCTTGTATTGGACTCAAAGAGTGTCCCTGCAAATGTTGGACAACATCCCTGCCAATGGGAGTTAGTATAATCCTTCCTTCATTCTACCACTGAGTTACTCATTGCGGTTCACCTCATATCACTGCTACCGCCTTAAAATCATCCCTTCTCCTTAAAGCCATCATGCAATTTTCACTGTTCTATCTTTCTTTTTTTCCCAAGTGTTGTGTCAGCATTACAAGCCTGGTTAGTACTGCATAGAACTGACATTTCTGCATCCTCTTGATTTTAGGCACCTGGAAAAGAAAGGACTCTTAATTTTTCAGTAAAGGGTATACAAAGGAAAAGCAAGAATCTTCACTAATTATTACACTGTGGACAATTTTATTTTTGGTCTGTGACATATATGTATGGAAATACATGATAATTACTGCTTGCTTTTACACTAGTGTTGCGACTCTGATGTCCTTGGGATTAGTTTTTAAGACTGGAGTGAGCAAAAACCATTTCGCCCATGCCTGCTACACTGGAGTCCCTCTCCCCTGTTCTCTACAGTCTTTCTCGGTGTTGATTCTGTCCACTGTTAGCTCCCCTGTCCTTCTCTGCCCTCAGTCTAGTCTCATTCTTTTTGGTTGTCCAGGATCTATAAGATTCTCTTGTAGCATCTGTCGTCTTGACCGCTCAGCCTCTGTCTCTTCTGCACTCTACTGCTCATTTCCAGTTTCTCTCAATTCTGTCTTCAGTCTCTGCAACAACTTCTCCCAGTTTATATCCCTAGAAACCTTTTTATCCCTCTGTAATCAAATGGGATAGCTTGTTCGCTGTTCATGGAAATGGCTGAACTTCTCTGAAATTTTTCTAAATTTTCTTCCTGAAATTTTCTAAAATCCTCCTGAGAATCTTGGAAATTTCCTAGACACTTTCAATCTAAATAATTCCTGTTTTGTAAAGCTATGAGCAATTGAGAATATGACTTTATGACAGTAATCATTAAAAACCTTAACAGGAGACAACCTTTTAGCCTTGCGTTTTCAGCTGTGCACAATAATGTTTTTGACTCATTATTATGCCTTATTATGCCATTAATTCACAATATGTGATTTCACTGAGATAGCCTGTTCTCGTTACTGTGAAAATTAGTGACAATATCACTGGTCATCACTGCTAGCTATCTTTTGCTGTGCTTAAAAAATATTCACATAGATCACTGATACCAAGGTATAGATGTTGTACATCCAAGTTTAAACAAAGTCTTATAGACAGAATGTGTAAATGGCAGACTGAGCAGAAATAACACTTTTTATTACTACCAATCCATCTTTTTTCTTTAAAAACAGAAGGGGGGGAAAGTAAGTTCTTTGATGCTAATTCTATTTTTAATTAATTTTTAGGGTCATGAATTAACATTACTAGAAAGTGTGAAGACTGAAGTTTCACTTTGACGTTGTACATTAAGATTTAATGACCTAGACTTATTTACACCTAAATGAGTTTTTTAATGGTCTAATTAACAAAATGTATCAGTTTGCCTCTTTAAACTAAGCCACTCTGAGGTAGTATCTTTTAGTAATTTCAAATGTTTAATAAAAGATGAAAGCCTTCCATTATTTTAAATGAGTACTTTTCTAACAAGCTGTTTCATCTTAACATATTACTGCTGCCTCAAAAAATAGGACTTTACATTCAGAGTAAATTTAAATCAGGATCAATTAAATTTAAATTTAAATTCCAAGGAATTTGAGCATTTTGTGTAGGAAAAAGGTAAAGAAATGTTTAGATCTTGATAAACTCCTGTATGAGAAATTCTAGCTCCCAGGAACTGCTCTTTCCTCCTGAACTGCAAAAAGTCCAGTTTGTGAAATGAGAAGTATGATCTTCTCAGTGCTGGGAATAAGTCTTCTGTTTCTCTTGGCTGCTGAGTCAGACTCGATCCATGGTGGATTAAGTCCAGTTCTATGGGTTTGGTTTTATTAGGAAATCTAATTATGAAATACTTTTTACTGATTTTTGAGCATTCTTTCCAGCTGTATTAGCTAGAATTCAATTTACATCAGAAGGCGACAATATATGAATTATCCTTTGTCTGCAGGCTTCCAAGTACCTTGTAGAGACAAATTTTGCCCCCTTTTTTAAAGAACAGGAAGCTCGGATATAGAACAATTCAGGACTTGCCCAAGATCACACAGAAAACTGGGCGACAGACCTCTTCATTCTTAGCTAATCTTAATATTGTGACAGAGGCTAACGTTTCTGACGTGCAATAGTAACTCATATAGTTAAGGCAAGCTTCAAGGACAAGAGGACCCCCACTGGTTTCCATGGGGCTGCTTGTATGAATCAAGTTGAGCATTCAGATAAGGTGTTTGCAGGATTAAGGCTTTACATACGGTGGAGAATTGAGCTTTCTATAAACTTTAAATAGATTCCCAATCCTTTGTGCTTCCCATTGTCCTGTGTTGCCTCTCACTCCGAAATAGGGCATATCAGACAGCCAGGAGAACTGAGCAGACAACTGGAAGAGAGAAGGCTGGCTCCTATGAATTAAAAAAATCTAAAGGCTGACCCCCCAAATCATACGCTTCAGTTTCAATAACTTTCACAGCTTTGATATCAATCCTGTGATTCTATTTTGGTTTGTCTTCTGATTTTTGAACTCCTGGGGTTGGCTACACTGACATAATCTCTAAATTTGGTGGGGAGAGAGAAAAGCAAGCACTGTCAGGGTGAAGCAGCCTGAACAGCAGCAGCTGCTGATCTGCTCAGTCAACACAGTCTATTTTATCACACGGCTTGAGATCGAAGGTTTCTCAACTATATTTTTAGCGCATTAAGTAAAAGCTTATTTGTTTTTTGACTGAGGTGATTATACCCTTGGTGAGGTGCTACTGCTTGTTCTGCAAAACAATAAAGACTGTTAATCTTACAATAAACTCAGGGGTGCAAAATGAGCATCACTCAAACCTCTATTATATGGCATTCATAGTCAGAACGCTCAGAAAACAGACCCGCATCTCTGAAGTTGTGATAACGTGCATTGCATCAGTTACAAAAGATAAAAAATAAGTTACCTGAGTGTCCTGTTAGGGCTGGGGAGCTATGCAATGTAAGTAAATAATAACACAGAACAGAGCAAGATCAGCAAGATCAGAACAGGGGATACATCTGTTTATGAGCTCTACCTCAGGAGTATTTTTAGCCTAAATCCCTTAGAGTAAGGATTTAGGGCAAGAAATACAGTATGTTAAGGGAATTTGCTGTCCTCTAAATAGGTCCTGCACTGGAGTCCATGAAGTATTGTAGACCATAATTAATCCTTCGTCTTACCATCAGTGGTAGGTCGGTAATTTTGTGACAGACGGGTGAATCAGGCAGCTTGTGAACCCACTACCTGTAACTTGTTCCTAGAGAGTTCTACAGAAAAAACCCAGAGCTCCAACAGAGCTGTGGCTGTGTCTATATGCACCATGTAATATCACACAGAAATACCAGTAAGCGAGTGCTGAGTGAGCACGAGAAGCCATCCAGCAGCAATAGCACAGTGCTCTGTTTGCGTTTATTGCTCTGATAGGAACAATATGTCAATATTGCAATTCTACTTCTAGTACCAAGCGAATTTGGAAATATCGCTGTATAACACTGCATTATGCTATGCAGGCAGGTACCTTGCGAAATGGGAACAGAGAGGGGAAATCCTGGCTCCCATTAGAGTCAGCAGGAGTTTTCCTATTACTTCAGCTGGTTCAGGATTGCATCCATGTTTTTTCAACTGGTTTGGGGTTTCCCATCGATGTACGGGTTCATCCCACAGCTGGTATCATCACAGCCTATTCATTGTAATTCTTATTCTTCATCCAAGTTGTTTTGCAACTGTTATAAACTGAAGAATAAAAGACAAATCTCTGGCGATGTCTTGTCTGTTTAGACAGAAAGGTCTTTAGGAACAAGGACTGCCTTTTACCGTGTGTTGCTATAGTGCCTAGCACAACAGGGGCCTGGGTCTTAGTTGGCATCAATGCAGTACCCTCATTGTAGTAATAAATGTTCCTGAGGAGATAGAAAAATACAACAGCTACAATGCAGTTATGCACCATAATGGCATAAAATAATTTGATATGCAGACTAGTCATATTATGTGTGGAATTAAACCTTGCTATGGCAAAAACTTTCCAGGTACTAAAAATAATCCTTCATGTACTGCTGATCTTGGAGTAACCCAAATGATTATACAGACCCCAAAGCTCTCTTTCACATATATAAAGATACCATAGTCTCTAATGAAGCACTGAAATTGGGAAAATGCAGCTACACAGGAGATGAAATGCAGAAAATTTAACAGGACAAGAGCTGCAAGACGGAACGTGAGCTAAAAAAACGCACTTTGTTAATGTTGTGAGGTGGATTTAATGTTGCAGGATGGAATTTGGCAAGAAGACCAAACTATAACATTCCCTCATGTCATCCAAAATGTGTCATGTCCACCTGAATAATGACCTCCCAGACAGAAAGAGGCAGAAATTTTCCAGTAAGCAATGCTTAATTAGAAAACGCTGAGTTACTGGAAAAAAAATATATTTCTCAGGAAATTCTCTGGGTCTTTGGGTTTGGTTTTTTTTCTGGTGGTTGTTGTTGTCGTTTTGGAGGCTTTTTTCTTCTCTCCCCCCCTCCCCCCAAAACACAGGCAGGTCTCTATTATTCATTGCTCTGCATCAGACCTTCTGTGTGGCCTTCGCCTGACTCCAGGGCACCTAGCAGGCTTCTGCAGCTCAACTAGGAGCTGAACCCGGAGCTCACATATCTTCCAGGTGTCTCTGGTAGAGCTGGAAGCCCTGGATTTTTGAGGTCTCTGGCCCAAGTAGGAGCTCCTGCAGCTTTGATTCCTGTCTTCACAACAACGAATTTAGATACCTTAATTACTGCCCCAACTCCTGGCCTGTGGGAGTGGAAGCCTGGAAGCCCTTGAAAGCTTGCCCAGTGGCGTCTCGTTCTTCTGCACACCCAGCACTGGGCACTGTAAATGCCAAGAATGCTGGTTAAAAGGTGGATGTCCATATTTCTGAGGTTCCTACTTTATCGGTAGGTGAGAAATAACCCCCCGAGCCCTGAGGCTCTCACATCCGCTGCTTTCATAATGGGATGTTTCCCAGGTTCATCTAAGATTTGTACAGTTGGCCCCATTTGTTTCAGACAAAATAATCAGCATCAAACTATTTAATTTTTCCAATGTAAAATTTTCAGAATTTTCAGAATATTAATTCCATTGGAAATTTTGAGAATATTCTTTTTTATTCTCATTTGAAACAGAAATGTGGAGCAGAGATCTTGAATTTGAGTGAAAGCATCTCCAGACACTGGAGTCTGGGGAACTACCCAGTGCTCACTCCTTGGACCAAGTGCTTCACGCTGAATTGCTAGCATCACTCCAAACCTGTCTGCTTGGTAGTTTGCCATCTGAGGTTGTTTGGGTTAGTCATTCTCAGCCTGTGAGATATGGCACATCCAGACTGGGAGGTTGATAATGTTTGGCACTTAATTCTTGGTAGTATATTGTTTACACTAGAGCCACTAAATGTTCTATAACCTTCAGATATCCTGTTTTTTAACCATTACTTTTATAGCATCAAGATGTGCTGAAGCGTATGTACAGTATGTTCAGTCATGATGCGTGCAGAGTTCAAAGCTTTGTGCCTTTGTTACACAAAATCTCCCTGTGCCTTCACAGCTATAATCTTTCCTCTTGACAGAAACATTAAAAATAGCTGCGTATGTTAAAGATGCTCCCTGCTACCTATAACAACAGTGTTTCATTGCGTCAGAGTTTATAGCTGGGGAAGGACTGAGCACAACTGACTGGGGCTATGATACGTCACTGCGTTTGCATTGAATGGTCTTCTGTCCTGTGCCAACATGGAAGAAAGCTAACAACACTTTAGATTAACAGAAGTTTGCACTTGGTGTGGTAAGTAAGGATAATTAAAGCTCTCAAAACACACATTTAATAAACATTCAAGAACTGTAATAATTCACCAGCAATCAGTTGTGAGCAAATTTTATCAGAAATCAAGGGATATATAGTGCCTGTGTGTACATATATGTAAATACAAGGGTGGCCAAGGCTGCGGGTTGGCACCTTGTCCCTCTTTGTGCCCCTCCGTGTAGACCAGGTGCAATGGCAACCTTGTGCTCTTGCCGTGCAAAATCTGCAGTTGCAGGTCATTTGTAGGAAGATTTGCCTGGGATCCTTGTACCAGGGTGCACTTTGCTCTGCAGTACCTGAGAACGCAAATGGCATGCACGTAGGGAAGAGCACTGAGTGTTGAATACCCACCATCAGCCTTCTGGCTAAAGTGGGGATACTCCTATGTGGCAAAGTGTTTGCAGGATCAGGACTTGAGAAAGTGTTGGCTAGGATTAGAAGCTGTCAGTTCGCAGAATCAGAAAATTCATAAAATGATAGTGAAGATCTTATTCAAGGCAGTGTGATGAATTTTCCGCACTAACTCTTTTGCAAAAATTATGTTAATAAACAGTTAATCTGGGAATTATTCCAGCAGATCTTGCACAGGGACATCAAAAAAGAAATGGTGCTGGCATCATTTTACGTATAACGATTGAGATATCAACACTATACAGTGATTTGAGCACACTGGTGCCTAACAAAAGAGGAAAGGTGTATGCTGGGGGAAAGAGAGAGAAAAAAGAAAAGTTGGAGACAGTGTTTGTTTAAAGAGAGAAATCCATCATATGGCTTTTTTAAATGAGGATAAAACTACTCTCTCCAGCTGCATACAAATGGGAGAGCATCTCACATATTAAAATGGAACTGGGACTTTCAAGTACTTCACTCAATATGCAGAAAATGATACTGGATGTTGACAGCTTTTCTCCACAAAGACGACAGCTGTGGGGGTCCTTTTATTAGACAGCATAAAAAAATAATCCTGAAGTTAAGTTTTCCCAAGTAAATAGGGAAATATTCAACAAAACAATCAAGTGCTGTTTTTATTTTGCTGTTCAGTATGGAGTTTGTTATATTTCCTGCAAATAATACACAAAACAAATCCCTTTTTAGGACTGTGGGAAGTACTCACATATGACAAATGGTGATTGGTATATAGATGTGCTGAGCTGGTAATGTCTGTGTTCTCCAGAGCCTATGAATCATCTGACAGTGCCAGAGTGATGTTAAAGTAGAACAATATTTTCCTTCTCCATTCTGGAACATCCTGAACTTTCCAGAACCAAGGAGCCTTCCTTATAATTAGAGATGACACCCTGTGAAACCACAAACCCTGTCCATTCTCAAAGCCTCTGTCTAGTTCCATGTGTGAATTATATGCATAGTGCATGTGTGAACTATACATATTGCCCTTATTCTTATACACGTACCCCTAGCAGAGCCAAATCCCGGATTCAAACACTCGGAATTATGTGCTAGCTTCTAGCTGACTTGAAACTGCATTATCCCTCTCTCTCCATGGCTGGGATCAGTCTGGGAGCTGCCCCTAAAGGTAAATTCATTGGGTTTAGATGCAATGTGACTGATATGGGAGTACTTTGGCTCAGGATCTGCTTCCTCCATGTCCTAGTCAGCTGATGCTGAAAAAAATGCATTCTAAAGCAGTTCTCCAAGGATTTTTTGAGTCTTCTCCAAGAACATATAATATATGGCAGGCAAATCTTCCTACAAATGACTTGCAACTGCAGATTTTGCACGGCAAGAGCACAGGAATATGTTTGGAATAGTTTATACTGTTGAAAGTGATGATTATATCTTTCACAAAATATTTATGATCCTTGTATGAGCATCTGGATACAAAACAGTTAACATGCAAACAACAGAGTTAACTGGGGTATTACAGAACATTAGCAAACATATACAGTATAAATTTGACAGGTGATACACAGAGATAAAAATCAGCCCAGCAGCTCTTAATTTCCATTTCCATTCAAAAGACAACTTTCCAGAGGTGAAGTACTGCTCCTAGAAACAGCTGCACTTTCCCCATGCTTTATCTCTCACAGGTTCAAGGAGGGCCTTTGCATTTCAGGGAAGGAATGCTTCTTCCCTAAAACTTCATATATTATCTGTCTTGGTGTTTTCTCTCTTAGTCACTTTCAATCAAACCAGAGGTTTCTTTGTTTGTCTTCTGTGTTTGCCTGCAGAGCTACAGTTAAACACCAATTACAACTTGGATAGGTGACAATGTAATGCCATTCCTGTTTAACTCTCTTTGTTGAGTCTTGATAATGTATGTCTTAATCATAGTGACTGTTAAGTTATCATATAGAAAGCCAAATGTATCAAATAGAGATGCTATTAAACAGTTTAAAATTATTGCCATTTAAGAAAAGTAAAGGGACTGATGACGATATACTGAGAGGGTTTTTTAAATATCTGCAAAGACATGGGAATACATTGCATAGTGCAATGCTAGTTATGTCTGCAGCTAGTTCTCATTTGAAAATCCTTACGTAGTTTTGAAAAGTCATCCCATTTTGTCTCTTCAAAATGTGCACTTTGTTCTTCACTTTCTACAGCGGCAGAAATGAGGGCCTAAAACCGTCTTCATGGCTTGTCATTTGACAAGTTATTCCGCTGGCTCATCCTTCACCTCTTGTGAAATACAAACTTCTTTGCCACAAAGATGCTCTGAAGCTTACCCCTTTCTCCCTAACTAGCTGACTTTTGTGTCTGACCTCCATCAGCACTTAATCAAGGGATATTCGCTAGCTTTATTAGCCAATACTGCGTTTTCTGTGAAATCTCTCATAGCCTCTCTTACCATGCCTGTACAAGGCCCAGATCCTCACCCGTAGCTCAGCAAGGCGCAAACTGCACTTGCTCTTCCCTGACTCACCTTCCTCTATTCCGCTTCTATATCTACAGAGCTAACCAAGGGGAGACAATTTATCGCCACTTTATTGACTCTTATGCTCTATTCCCACCTGGATTTCAGTGCCGCCTGGGGCTTCTAAGAGCTAGAATAACACAAATGTTTCATAAAGTTAATATAGAGAAGGAAGGAGAGCAGGTAGGAGTCAGGTTGCCCACAAATGTTGAGTAACGGGACTGGGAGAAATGCTGCAAGTCACTGTAAGCTGAAAGCTTACATTAACATCTCTATTCTATAATTACATGGTGTACTCAACGGCTGTTAGCTTTGGCGGGCGTTGCACAGTAAAGATGCATTAGAGTAATTATATTGTAATGACAGAAGATCATGAGTTAAAGATGTTGTGGATCCTGTTAGTACACACATCTGAAATTGTTTGGAGCTGATGTGGGAGGTGTATCCACATGGAATTTGATAGCACTGATATTGTAATTAAAGCTGAGGAGATGGGGTTTGTACTTATTTCCTACTGCTGCCTGTGAATATTAATTAGCTCATGTAACCACCTGACCCTCGCAATAATCAGCTCTGTTAGATAGAGCAGGAGGGGAGATGTGAATTGCCCGCTAAATATTTATTAAGAAAGCTGAGATGAAAATAGCCCAGTTGTGATAGACAATAGAGGCTCCTGGAAGCCCAAGTGCCTTCTCCCTGGTGGAAGGAAGAGCAGAATCTTTCCAGTTTCCTCTGGCCTCTGTTTCATGGAGGACAAGGACATTTTTGGCACCACACAGATGACAGAAACACACCTGGTTTGGCACAAAAATGAGTAAGAGAATCACAGGTCTGCAGAGATCTCAGATTTCTGAAGACAGCTGAGACTTTTTTTCCTGCTTGCCTTCCTGCGTGCATGAGGCTGTAAGGAAGAAAGGTGACTCCAGAAGGCCAAAAATGTAAGTCTGAGCTGGAGAGCTTCCCTAAGTCTGGACACGCTGGGTAGACATATGTTACTCTTTCCAAGGGCTTCAGCATCACCCTCAGAGAGAAGGGAAATGATTATTTCATCATTTGCAAAGATGGGATGAAAATGTACGTGGGGAAACCCTGCATCTTGTACTGGGGAAAGCCCTGAGAATTAAGCTAAATAAAACTAAAATTCTTGCCCCAGTTCTACGCTGCCTGGCAATTGTCTCTGCCTGGCAAAGCAATCCTTTTCACCATTCATACTAATAGCGTAGGGTGAGCTTTGGGATACCCAGAAAATTGGGTTCAGGGCAGAAGTTTGGATGCATGCTTTTTAAAGATGGCAAGTAAAAGCCGTGTAGAAAAGGAAGATTAGTCTATATCTACAGCATAACTAGTTAGCTCTGTTTCTCTCCCCATTAGGTTCTGGTCTTGTTTGCTGCAGCAGCAGCCTTCCTAATGGTTTCCTGATAAGACTTATTATGGAATTCATATTTTTGTCCTTCTCGCATCTCCCTCATCTCTTCCTATCTCAGTCCCATCCCCAGTCATAAGGATTCAATCACCTGTGATATACAGTCTTTGGAGTCTGTGCAGGGGGACAGGCTGTGTTAAAAAAATGGTGTGTTCCTAATCGCTTTAGGGTTGGCTAGGCAGTAATTCTCGGAAAAGGTGGTAGAGCACGATGCTGCTGTGCACCAGTGTCTGGTTGCTGCTCTGCTGGAGATCCAGGAGCAACAATAGCACTGCGAGTCCTCTTTCTTCTTTCCTGACAGCACCGCGGTACCTGTATCTTAATCAGTCAGTGTCAGACAGTGTCACAGGCTCTGAACGCTCCTCTAAGCAAAGCACAGCACAAATACCTCCCTGCTGCTTGTAGCTTAGGTTACCGTTACGAGACTGAGCTACCTGATGTAACACTTAAATGCCCCAGACAGGCTGAAATCTTCAGAAGCGTTGGCACCAACATGCCTGCAGGCCAAGACACCCTTCAGCCAGGCAGCTCCCGTGCTCTCGGCACTCCGGCAGAGGCTGCCAGCCCTGCTACCCTGCTGGAAACGGCACAGACAGGAGGCAGAGCTGCTGCCAGAGAGAGGCGACAAAAGGAAGAGGTCGTTGTTGTGGCGGCTGATGTAATTTTAGTCGTCTATGTTATAGAGAACGAGAAATCTATGTACATTTTACGTTACAATATTGCATGCCTCTCTGGCTATCTGATTTGTAACTGGCATGATTTAAATCAGAAAGGATGAAGGGGGAAACCTACCCAAAATGAAACGGTGACATAAATAAGAGTTTTAGAGGAAACAATGGAATAGCTGACTATAGGGAATAATTGTAGCTCCATCAAAGTTAGAGTGGTTTACTGTTCCCAGCAGTGAGTCTAGCATCAAAGGGAATCCTAAACCTGAAACCCTTCGAAAGAAGTGGGTTATCAGCAGATACAAACTGACTCATGTAGAGAACAAAGAGAACATTTTGTGAGTGGGACAGCCTGGCTTCTCCCAACTCAGTGACAGTGCTCCCTTCCCTGAGCACAGGGAGGTTAAGCTTGGGCTTTTAGGCCTTTTGCCATGTTAACACATTTTCCTCAAGGCCCTGTATCTTTGACGTATGAATAAATAAGGCTTTATTTTTAAAAACGTCATAATAAGTTACATCTGTTCAGAGGATCCTGCTGGGAACGTTTTCAAATTCCACAAGCAACACCTGTGGTGTTAACACAGGGGTCTGGTGAACCATGTTCACCCATGGGTGCTGAATATTTACAGCAGCTTTATTAAACTTCTGGTGTTTAAATGCTTTACAGAATAAGGGCCACCAACGATAAACTTGCAACTTGTCTTTCTGTTTGTTGGCTACCACTTTATGGGCGCTCGTGGTGCCGTACGGGCCTTCGATGTGCGTGGAACAGAAATAATGGTTTATTTGGAGCTGCCCTGCTAGTCAGAGCGCAGACAGGAGGCAGAGCCGCTGCCGGAGAGAGGTGACAAAGGGAGAAGATCATTGTTGTGGTGGCTGATATAATGTCAGTCTCTTATGTTATAGAGAATAGAGAAACTGGGTTTACTTAGGGTGGAAACGCAGAGGAGCAATGATGGCTTTACACTAGGTGTTCCAATTTGGCTGGGTCAGTCCTCCTCCGAACAGAGGACCTTCATGTGCAGTATTTGGGGTGTTACTTTTGTCTCAGGTTTTCATTGAGGGTATTCCTTCTGTCCCCCTTTCGAACCAAAAGCATTTCACCCCCTCAGTTTAGGAGTGTGCCTCAGTGTGAGGCACATCCTCCAGCGCCTGGTCCAGCACTCAGGCAGATGGACCTGTGTCTTCCTGCTAGATGATATCGTGGCAACTCTTAAGATGTCTCCTGCAAAACACGTACACAAATGGATGCAGAAATCAGTGGTACTTTTTTTTACAAGCATAAGGCCATTCGCCTTGAGCTGTTGCAGAGTCCTCGGTCAGAAATAAGATATTCAGTAAAATTAGTATGGTCGATATTCATTTTTGAAATCTTATAAACATTTTAAATATCTTGGAAATGAGAAAGAATACAAAAATGCTCAAGTACTGCATATTCAGAGGCCTCAGCTTTAGTAAAATGTTGTGGTTTCTTGAGGCTGCCTTATAATTCGCTTCAGCTGCCCCAGAAGTAAAATGGCAGTGGTGTTTCAGGGGCTGATTGCAGAGGTCATAACCTTCTGCACACAATATATTGAACAATTCCATCATTCCTGCCTTCAAAGTGAATTTAGACTGACATAGCAGAATAGAAAAAAATGCTTAATAAACTCAGAGTTTTATTGCACACACACAGAGTCTCATAGGTATGCATTCAGCAAAGAGTGGGCATGACTCTAATAGGTACACTAAAAAAAGCAATGTTTGTATTAATATCCCCTTTCGCCACCCTGAGTAAAAAAGCCCCTTTCCGTTATTTTACTCTTTATCCTCCTCAGTTTTACATTTGTTTGACTATAGTATTAGCTTAGTAAAGAAGCCTGGTTTTGCAAAGTGATAAATATGAAATTCAAGAGAATGAGTCTTTTGTGGGGAGATGCAGCGCACTGAGCCAAGCGAGGGATTCAGGAGAGGTTGCCCTGGCAAGCGCTGGCCTGCGCGCGTGTCCTCTGGCGAGAAGAGAAACTTTCTGTTGTGCTGCCCCTCCAGCCTTCTCAAGAGCAACAAAGGCGAGCGCTTCCAGGGGCCAACTCATCAGCCCGGATGCTGAATCAGCCTAAGAATTTTTAACTAGAGGAGCAAAACGGATCACACTAGAGGATTTTCTCCTTGAAGAGAACTTCACCCCATTCTAATCAGAGATGGAAATTTCTGAGGTATTCTGGCCGCCTTTAACAGGTCTCAGCAGTTTTAGTGCAATAAAAAATGGAAGTCATGGTCATGCGCTGTTCACCCCAGGCATAAGCATTAGTTAACCCTTTGGTGTGATAAGGTTTGTAAGGCGAATCCCTCAGACTTTCATCCCCTTGAAAAGTACCGTAGCAAAAACATTTGTTAAATCATGTCCAATCTTTAGCACCCTCTCCTGCACAGTACCGCCTACGAGAAAGAGAAGCTTTAGTATCCCTAATTTCCAGATGAGCAGCTGAGCTCTAGACTTAGACCAAATCCTCCAGGACATCAGAGTCCCTCACAGCTTTTGAGACCATAGGCCAAACCGACCCCCTGGAAGCCAGGACGAAGGACAGGAAGGAAAGCCTTAAATCCCAGGCCTTTGTGCCTTAAATGTTAATCATAAACACAGCACCATCCTCCTACAGAGAAGTTTCTCTCTGTAAATAATTCTTCATTACCAACACTGGTTTGCTAATTGCTTTTGCTTTGCAGTCTCACAGTTTTATTATAGTGTTGTACAGCCACTGCTATCTTACTTTTCAGCCATATGTTGTCAATCGTATTTTTGCTTCTTGTGGTTGCGTTATTGTCAGGCTCTAAGCTGTTTGTGAGTCCCTGAAATGTGAAATTTTGGTCTTGATCAGTTTTCAGCTAACCCTGCTGCTTAGATGCAGGAACATCCCATTTACCATAGAGAGAGATTTATTTAAAAACCAATTGTGAATTACACCGAGGAATCTTCAGTAAACCATGACAATAAATAATGAGAGGATGTTTGCCTGGAGGACTTCTCCCTAATGAGGTTTGGTCTTAGGCAAGCATTCTGTTTGGCAGTCAGATACCTTGTTTCTTGAGATTTTCATGCTTCTCCCTATCTAGCAGGGCTTTCTGTGAGATTTTGTTAACAATTGACCGTGGGGTCACTAATGATTACACGTAACGGGAAAAGGCATGACCATGAACATACCTGGGGGGAAAATAATGTTAGGTACCATTCCAATGTCTAATATTTTTTTGTTTGTAAACAAAAATCTTAACAAGATAGCACAGTGTTTTGGAAGTAGGTGTAGCCAGGTGTGCTTAAAAAGAGACTGTGAACAGTTGTTTAGTAGAAAATACTATTATGGTCCATGTTTCTTCAGAGAAGGGTTTCTGCTCTGAGGTACATCTCTTTGAATCATTACAGTCTTGTGTAGGGTCTGTTAGCAAATGAACTTCTCTAAATGAACTCTCTCTTTTGTAACTGGGCCATTTGCAGGAGTTCCCCCTTCAAAACCTGCTTTCCTTTGCATGTGCCAACCTTGCTGTCTGCTCCTTCAGTGACACACAGGACCTGTGCTAATATGGGGCCGTAGCAGCTTCATGGATGAATATTCGTGCTCCCAGTAGTCCACCAGTTCAAACCTTCATTGCTCTGTAAGGTACACAATGCAATGTAGGTATTTGCATATATACCAGTGGAGGTATATACGATGCATGCGCAGGAAGAGGAGGAAAATCTGTAGGGAATGATGAACAGCTTATTGTGTTTGAGGGAGACGGCTCGTTGAAACCCCTGGCATCCTGTACCACAAGCCTGTACATTAATTTCACAACTGTTAAAAGTGGTATAAAAGTGGTATAAATTTTCTTGTAGGTTTACTTAAAGATTGATACAAATAAGAGAGTGAAGCAGTATTTTACTTGAACAGTGAGAAGCATGAGTTTGATTACATAGAGACCCAGGGTCCCCAGCCAGTTCATTGGGGTTACTTACTGGATGCTTCTTAGATTCTGCAAAATAAATGGACATCCAGGTAATGGGATAGGAAGGTCACCAGACTTAAGGATTCCCCTGTGGACAAATCCCCATTGATACTAAAAGGTAGCCAGGATGTGCACATGGCAGGCCATGGTTATCCAAAGGTAATATGTATGGATGGCAAATAGTTTTGGTTGGATCTCAAGCTAAATTATAACCTGCACAATGATTTTGAATAACTGTATCCAGGATGAAGTCCTCCTCCCTAGATGAGATATTTCATCTCTGCTTATTAGTAGTTCGTTCCTATATTGGGCAGAACTCTCCTTAAAGTGGAGCGCAAGGGAAGAATAACATTGTCAGACTCCTAAATTAATAACGCTCTCCCCTGATGTAAGGCAGCCCAACCATTTACTTACTGCAGTGAGCAGCACGCCCTCAAGTTACGGAGATTCACAATGGGGAAACCTGTCTCTGCGCCTCAGCCGCACGTCTGATGGCCCTTAGGCAGAAGACAGGTTTGAAAGGCAGCTAACCAGTAGCTGCACACAGTCTCTGGTTCTTCAGGTAGTGCAGGGTTCAGCAGCTAAGTAAAAAAAAAAAACAAAACAGCATCACTCCTTTCCTCCTTGCCTCCAGCAACATCTGCTTGTGTGACAAAGTGAAAGCTCAGTAGTTCTGCACTTCAAAAACTAGTTTGATGTCTGACTTATATTCAAAGTGCTCAGTAACTCTATGCTTTGCACTTACCTAAATGTTTTAATCTCTCACAGTGCAAGCAACTTGATAACATAATAATCAAACAAAAGACTGACAGAGGATGTAGCAAGCTTAACATATCCCTCTGATTCTTCTGCCGTAGAGTGATAGATACTTCAAGAAGACAAGAATTCCCCTAGTGGCTTCATTGTTTCCCAGGCATCTTTCTAGATGAACTTTTCCAATAGTAAAATCATTACAAAAGTAGAAATGCAATCTCCCTAAGGGCTAACTTGAAAACCTAGTCTAATACAAAGAGCTATGATGCAGTAATGAATCCTATAGGTAAAACAGGACTTTTTGTGACCAGCTTTGTAAGGTGAAGAAATGGGAGAAAATGTTGCATTAGGAGAATTAAGCCAGAGTGTTATTTTTGACTGCCTTGTAATTTGGGATGTTACAAAACCAAGGTCTCTCCAAAACCTAGAGCCCAAACTCTAAAATGAAAACCCCTTGAACTTCTTGAAATGTGAGCTCTCATCTACACTGTATTTTTGAAAAGGAAAAGGCAGTGCTGAGAACACTGGTGTTCGGGTATCTCTGATATTCAAATCTCGAACTGGATTCAAATTTTACCTCTCGATGGCAGCTGCAGTGTTTTCTGCTTCCGTTCCTTCTGAGGTTGTTGCAGGGTACGTCATCGCACAGTTACTTGATGAAAGATGGCTGGATAAGAAGAATGGCTGCATAAGAAGAAGGTCCCTTCCCAGTCACGCCGCAGCCGGATCAGGCCCTCTGATGAGCAGCAAAATAATGCCTCCGCTAGAGAAAGGTAGTGGGAATCCAGGCTGATATCATCCCCTCTGAGATGGCTTATTGGGAATTTTTATATGTGAAAATAGAACAAAATCAAGCCCGTACAAAAAGAAAACTCAAAACTTGCTACTGGGACAGGAAATGAGCGAGAAAAAATAAATCTTAGTCGAAAAAAGCAAATTTCATTTCCAGCACAACAGAGAGGAAATAGATTGCAAAGTTATAGATTTACAGTGAGAGTTCAGCAAAGACAGAAGTCTATACAAAGTATTGAAAATTAGAGACACTTGAAAAAATACTTCCTTTCATCCTCCTCAGGAATTCTAACAAGTAACTGCAATCAATTATGTTGTAATTTTAATCTTGGCTTCAAACTAGTTGTAAGATTAGTCTGTGTTTAATAATGCAGCTTACCCTAGTATAAGATAAAAGCACGGTTTGCCTAGTTCAGAAAATAAAACTTCACAATTGCTTTGTTCAAGTTGGAGCAAATCTAACAGTCATATGTGTAACAAACCACAGTGACAGTTCAGGACAATGCAGTATCTTAGACATATTTTTTTTCTTTAATTGTGATTGAATTAACATGGAAAAAATCAGTTTCTAATTTGCAATTAGTTGACTCCTTGTATGTACTAAAATTTTGGGGAAACCACAGCATTTCTACTGTCCTCAAAAAAAAGATTATAACACGAGTCAGTGCCCTGCAATAAACCTAAAACAAACCCACAACAACTGTACTTGGCAAACGTACGTACCTACCTACCTCCCAGCAAAGCAGTCATCTCTGAGACAGGCCCACTGTTTAAGTACTAAAATTATACTAGATGAACATCAAGGCTCAAATCCTTGAGTGGAATGTGTACAGCGTGAAAGTTATTTCCTCTTCAGAACGTTTGAACATTGCATTTTCCTTAAAAAAAAAATAATCTGGTTTTAATCCAAGAATTATAAACTATAAGGGTCATTGAAAGCAAAAAAAAAAAAAAATAATCCCTGAATACACGACAGAAGAGGAGACAGTAGACAGCAGAAATAAGACTGTAACTTTGCTACTACGCTGTAACCACCCCCAAAAAGCCTTTGTGGGAAATGTCTGGGTTGCTTGGACAGCCCCAGAGCAGGTGAGGAGGCAAGGAAGAATTACGGGTGTTAGCGAGCCGCTGGGTTACCTACAGGCAGGGAAGGGTCTGCCACCTTCCTGCAGCGTCCTTTGCCGCAGTAAAGGGGCAATGTCTCCCTGCTGGACCAGCTCGTCTCCCTCCTGGCTATGAACGGGCCTCAAAGATCTCTTCTAAAGCTCGTCCAAGTTGCTATCATTTCCTTCCTTTTTATGCAATAAATGTTACGCTGCTAGGAACAATATTTGTCCTCTTCTGATATTGCAGCAGTCATTATTAGGAGCGAACATCTTTTTTTTATATATCTATATACGCACTATATACATCTAACTTATACATTTATTCCAATTGTATTATTTGCATTTTTATAATTTGTATTTATATATGCTGTATATTTATATGGTTATTTATGTATTTACATTTTATGTATGTACTCATATATCACCTATATTAATACTTTATATAGCATTTATGTTTCTATTATAGATATTGTTTTATATACTAGGTAAATATATGTGTATCATGTTATATATTTAATTAGTTTTATTTTATATTATTTGTGTGTGTATATATAGATATAATATGAAGGCTATAGGTGCTTTGCACCTGTTTGGGTGGGTGGGGAGAGCAGGAGAAGTGTTAGGAGGTGTTTTTTTTTAACGGAGTCAGGAAGAGCAGTTGCCCCTGTGGGCCCGGGCTAAGGCTGGTGCCGGGAAGGACAGTCCACGATCCGGAGTGCCGTGTTGGATGCTGTGGAAGTGATGCAGCAGCCGCCCCCGGCTGAACAGCAAAGCTACACTGCTCTCGCAGGGTTTCACCGTGGTCAAGTGCTTTTGGGGTCTAGTTGTTTGTTCTGTTTTAAGCACACCTCTGCCTCCGCTCCCAGGTGTCTGCAGCCAGCAGCACGCTAAATCCAGCTCAAGGCTCTTGTAGAAGCAGCCAGCACCCGCCCTGTGGCTCCTGGGGCGCAGGGAAGCGGATATTGGCCCTTTCCCAGGCTAAGGCACCCCCCAGCCCCACGGCGAGGGCACCGCAGCCCCCCTGCCCCCATGTGGGTGTGCAGCCTGCCCCGGCCAGGCAGCGCTCGGGCTGGCCGCTGCGCCCGCACGGAGCTAATAAGGAGCAGGTTTCTGATGGTGCAGAATTTTCCATCTGTTCTCAGGTTTATAATTACATGCAACTCACTGCGCACCTTCAGCGATCCCTAATTGGTAGGCATTTGCCTCATTAATCATTCAGGTGCTGTGAGCTGCTCCACGCACAACTGCAGAAGTTATGGCCAAATTTACAAAACCTTTGCTGTGTTTTATACCATTTACCACGCGCTTTTTTTTTGAACTGTGGTTGATTCTGGGGACATTGACAGTTCTTATAGCTCAGGGTTTTTTTAATATCCCGAAGTGCCACAAGATGGCACTGATTCCGAAGTACCTCGGCCTGGCTGGGCTCTCTACTGCCCGGGATCCGGCTCTGCCATTGCAGCAGGTGCAGTTCGGGCTACTTTGGTCATTTTTTACTAATTCGCTGGTGGCTCCAGCAGCACTCGGCTTTTTGTGGTTTGGTTTGTTTTGCTTTGTTTTAAGCTGTGGCTATAAAATGCCATGATTCTGTAACAATGATACAAAGCTCTAGGATTTAGACAGATTTAATTTTCTCATGTTGCATGTGATGGCTGTTTTGGTTTTAAGGCCTGAACTAAGCCATACAAACAGCATACAAAGACCAGGCTGCGGTTAAGTCCACCAAGAGCTAACATTTGTTATTTGTTGCTAAATTAGGTGAATTCTTATCAAAAGGTAGAAACCAGCCATCGTGGAACGCTCAGGAGAGCAAGATCATCAGCTTAGCTGAGGCATTTCCTGAAGATGGTACGCAACTTGCCGCTCTGGCTGCTTCTTTCTGGAGCCTCCTCCTGCCACCAGGCTGGTAAGTCCAACACGGCTGCTCACACGACAGCATCTCATGTTCCTTAGCACGCACACTCACCTCTAGACTCTCCAGGTTTCCCAGCTGGTTCATTCCGTCTCTTGTCGTTCTGCCGTAACAGTAAGCTATTGTTCATTACTTGTGACCAAGCTGAGCCCTTTAGGCCGGCTGTAGCATCCTGAATGGTGCTCCAGTGGCTCCTTTGATTGATGAGTTGCAATAACTGCTTTTGAATCCCTTTGTTGGGACACTCCTTTTCAGTTTCACACGTGTATAATAAATAGCCTAACAAACACAGTGTATTATTTCATTCCTTTATTAAGTCATTTATTACGCTGCAAGTTCTTTAACTGCATCAGAAAAGTTTCTGGATAAAACCAATTTACTGCCATTACAGTTTAACACACCACTCTTACATGGATTGCTTTTCAGTAAATCCATACATTACAGAACCTGCCCAATGCTAAAACAATAATCTTTTCATTTAACAAACTTCTTGTCATATCAAATTTTTATTTTGCGTGGAAACCGAGTTTGTTCTGGTTACCGAAAGGGAGAAAAATTCTCTTTTAAATGCCCTTCTCATCTATGAAAAGACACACACATTGGCCACATGCCGAAATGCTACAAAAGCTGTATTTCTTTAAAAATAGGATGAATCCCACACTTTTCCTGGGATTGAATCAAACTCTTAGTCAACGGAAAATACACAAATAAATACAGACAGTACAGTACAAACACAGAACAGATGTTTACATTTAAACATATGCCATTCAGCTGTTAAAAAAATGATTCAGACACAAACATATCAAAGGCATATTACTGACATATGGTGTCTGACATGCTTCCACAAATGAATACGTACGCTGGTTTTGATGATAATCATGCAAATTGTATCTTTCCATGTGAACAGTTTATCAGGGGAACAGTCAGATCTCTGCCTGTACAGGAAGATGTATTTTGGATTTCTTCTGGAGGACACACTACGTTGTAACCATACAGTGTGTCAAATCCAGAGAACGTGTGCCAAATCATTCGCTCCCTCTTATTTCCATTCAGACCCTGGGTAAGACTTTAAAGCAATCCTCCTTCCGGGATAGCAACCCTGTCTCCAAAAGAAGGGTCGGAGAGAGTACCCTCTAAAACAGCCACACAACACGGTGGCAAATTTCAGCCAGCCATACCAGGTTATTTTTCCCCTCTGTAGTGAATACTTGCCCTGGTTCCGGCAGTCCTTCAGCATCAGTAAGAACAAAAAAACCCAAGCAGCATCTCCCAACTGTTGTCACAACACAGTCCTCATTTGCCGCATTTGCTAGAACCATTCCATACCATGTTACTCACCTCACAAAGGGACCCTGGGACCAGCAGAGCACATCCACTGCTGCTGCTGCTGAGCTGTTCTCCCAGAGGCAGGCAAGCAGAGTAAATTAGGCACAATGGGCTGCTCCCAATGCTGTTCTCAAAACTGACAGCCTGATCTCCTTGGCATATGGCTGGCGGTTCCAGCACATGGGAGGTTACTATTTTGCCATAGGAGAAATAGGTGTTAAAGCTTATTAATATTGTGGGGATCAGCCAGGCTAACATGGGGCTACATGCCAAGGTACTCAAGTCCTGTCTAGAATTAAGCATGTTTCAGTGGAAAAAAAAGCATCGTTTCAGATGCTTGGGAGAGCTCTGCTGGCCTAAATTCAACATACCAACTTGGAGGCTCTTGAGGGGCCCCCAGGGTCAGACGTAGGGTTAAAGGAACTTTTAAGATTTCAGCTTTAGACTTCAGTGCCTAAATTTTGCCTATGTTCCTTTCGAGAAAGTCGTCAGGGGGTAGTTGTTCAGCTCAGAGCCTGTGAAAGCAAGAACAAAATAAGCAAAGACCATAGCGAAGTTTATACAGCTACCTGCTGCTGAGGAAGGTCAGGCTGTTGAGAGCGAGCGACTCTACTGTGTCTGTATACGTAAATAAACAAGGAACGCCCCCTCCCCCCCCCCGGCATAAAGCTAAATTAACTCTATTGTCTTCGCTTCCCTGAAACAGTTCCAGTTACAACCCTGAATTCAAGTTCATGGGCACTACCCAATTCATGTGTCCTAAATAAATATTTTTCTCTACTAGCTAGCTAACGTATTTTTGCACCAGAATATCCTCGAGTCTAGCAGTTAATTCATTATTTTAAACAAACACCATTCTGAGGAGTCTTTCCCATGAACACATTAAATAATAGAGAAATTCCAAAGTGTTATTCCTTCTCTGGCTCCGTTTAGAGCCTAATGTGGTACACTCGCTGGTCGCACTGATGCCCGGACAAGGCTTTCAAGCTCATAGCTGGCTCATATCCTGTCACTTCGGAGCACAGAGAGCAGCAAGCTGTCCTCCCTCCCTGGGGACAAGAGTACATCTGGTCCTCAGCCCAAGGTGCTGAAGACGGGCAGCACACTAACCCGCGTTCAGCATAAAAATGCCAAGCGAGTTGGGCTCTCCTAAGTTGCCAGTTTGATGGCAAGAGATCTGCCTTGATGCCTTCTGTACTTCTAGTCCTAAGCTTTCTGCCCTAAAATAAAAATACTGTTAGTGTTTACAGAATTTCCACAGTTTATTTTATCAGCCTCTCCTGTGTGTTCTCTCTGGTATAGAAAAGGGAAAGAAAAAAAAGCCATACACTGTCTTCTAGTCACTAGTTGGTCCTCCTTTAAGGACCTTGTAAGACATTTTTTGTGTATTGTTTCCCTGCATATGTGGGCAGCTTTACTACTTCATCCCCCTCAGGACCACTTAACAACATCAGCAAAGCAATTAAGTGTAGTTTTCAGGAAAATGCCAGAGGCATTACACTGTCTGGATGGGAGTCTCAACCCAATTATTTTCAGCTAGTTGTGAACTGTGGAAAGTGGACTTTACTTCATTATAACTTCAGTTCCCACTGATTAAAAGTCTAGTGTGTTACAGACGGTAAGGAAAAATGAAACAATTAAACTTTCCATCAATAAAATTGCTGTATATTCTTCAACATAGGGGTTTACTTCTCTCCAGAGAAGTGATTAAAATGAACTGATTGAACTATAATTTGATTGACTGAAGAGCCTCAATCCATTGCACTAAAGCTTAAATTCCATCTTATTGCTCTATTTAACTCTGAATATAAAAAATTACTGGCGATCTTGCAAACCCCTTATGCAGTCATCCAGCTGAAATTTCTTGCGGCTCACAGGCTGCGGCAGGGTCTGTTCTTCCTCTGCTGTGTGTGCGTGATTCACAATGGATTGACGCTGAAAAAGACACGATGACACCTAAGAAATTACATTAAAACAGCTTTAAAAAAATTAGAAAAGGCCTGTTACATTATCAGCTATCTTGTACCTATTACATAATCATTTGGGAATTCTAAACTCAACCACAGATAAAGTTAATCCAAGAGACTGCAGAGAATAATTGTCAGGTTATATACAGTTGTTGCAGCAAAAATTAGCATAGTCCCCTGACAAAAAATGCAGCCGTGATGCACCTTTCTACTGCAGAGCTGTCTTCAGCCAGGTGCGAGGCTGCCGGATGCAGAGGTTTGTATGCACGCGTAAGCGTGACTCTTTCCTTCTAGGAGCTACTAGAGGCACATTTAGTCTGGTCTCGAGGCTAAGTTGCGCTGGCCGTGAATCCGGATGCCTGGATTCCAGTCTGAAGACTGTTCCTTTGGACTTGGGGCAAGTTTTTATGGTTTGCTTAGTCTAGGAGGCCTTCATCTCCACAGGTGAGAAAGTGTGCTGCCAGAGTCAGAGACTCCTGTTGCACAGTGAAGTCCTATGAAAGCCAGTGAAGAAACAACGGGCTGCTTGCTTCTGTCAACTGACTACTATGATGATAAAGAAAATAAAATACCTACAATACCGTTCCCCCTCTGAAAACATAATTGAAATGCCATTTCCTATTACGAGGTTGCCCCTCTGCTGTATGACACCTGCCTTCTCTATTCCCACCTTGTATTTTGAATTAAAACACCGTATTGGCTTACAGCTGCACCACAGTAACACTGAGTAAGAATATATTATAGTGTTAAGTTGCACCAAGAACACATTCTATTGGTCATGAAATGAATCAGACTAAGATATGCAGATAAAGATGGGCAACAGCTGGGTTAAATACTTAATGCACTTCCTCGAACAGGCAGCTCAAACTCCAAATGAAGCCAATAGATGTTTTTCCATTAACATCACCAAGAGCCAGGGCATGTACTCCTCGAGCTGTAATATTTACTACTGAGCTCAATCTGCTGTTGAGCTTTGCACTTCTGGCTGTGACTGATCTACGAGGCTGGCTTCATAGCTAACCAGGCCATATATGTGATTTGTATCCACTCCAAGCCTTGGACATTGCCAATCCCCGTTTTACAGGGATTTCTGACCACAGTCAAGGGTTACTAATTCACTAAATTCTTTGGTCTTATTGTTCAAGCATACCACAATTCTTCCTATTTGTTAGCCAAAAGCTACCAAGACTGTACTGGAGTCACTGATGCAATATCGATCAGACAAAACGTTGCTGCCGTCTGATTTAGAAGGAACACCTTTGACTAATTATATTTGGCACTTAATGATAGTCTTGCATTATTGGCCTCTTCTTTTGTTTCCTCTTTCATTTTGATTACCAATTACTGTGAATGTTATCCTCTACTCCACCTCACCACATGTAACGTTGAATAAAGATGTGCAGCAACAACAGTAACAGCAGCATTTTAAAGGGCGACAAGGGCACATGCAGAACCACAAATTTGTAGGTGTTCCTGGAGGCTGCAGGAGGTTTGCTGCATTCCCTGAGCCCAGCTTTATGTACACACACCAGAGGGACGTAGGGCCCCAAACAGCTTATATGCCTACTTAGTGCCTATTTAATAATCTTCCAATTCTTACAAAGACACATGAATTCTCTCAATTATAACACCTTTGTCTGCATAAAAGCTGCAGAAGAAGGTGCTGTGTTTGAAGTCATTTATATCTTATTTTCTTGCAGGACAAGAAAACATCAAAAAGAGGAGCCTCAAGTGTGAAACTAGCTTCAAGACTTCTTATTCCTAAATGAGAAAGTGGCAGGGATCTTACAAACCACTTATTCATCTCTCACAGCACTCCTGCATCTGTGGCAGCAAGCAGAGCCTGGGAAGGGTTTTTTGTCATGCTGACATGAGACACAGGAAATGTGGGGAGCGTGCACACAATGCCAAGAGTAAGGCAGGACCTTCTTCCAAGCCCCGCCTGTGCAGGCACGTGAAGAACGAGGAACAGGCATCTGGTGCCCCAAGCAACTGCTTAACGTGGTTCCCCAGAAAAGCAACTGTATGGACAGGCACTTGCCAACAGTTCCACCAGACCATGCTGGACCAGCACGTCAGGGAAAAAGAGAAGAATGATTCAAGCTGGATCTGTTTTCCATATCAATGGATCTCCTGGCAGATGCACAGGAATAACCACTCACAACTACTATAAAGAACATAATTTTACTATGGATGCTGCAAATCACACAAGTGACTCCTCTGTTCTTACCCTGTTTTAGGGAGCAGCATCAGAATTTTCTGTTTTTCAACAGCAAGTTGATTTCAAACACTCTAATTACAAAAAAAAAAAAATAAAAATATATTAGCAGCAGATTTATGTTTGAAAAATACAGCACTTTAATTACAGAGATATTGTAATTCTCAATTTTTGAGGAAATGTGATCACTGCAATTTCTTAATTAGGTTATAGTTTCACTATTTAAGAAAATGTTATTTAAAAAGCACAGTGTTATCTGTTTATTCCACACTGTTAAAACCCCAGCAAACACTTGAATACTCTCTTCCTAGCAACCAAGGTCTTTCATGAGACAAGCAGCATATTCATCTTTTTTCTGTACCATGTATTAAGCCAAATTTCTAGTTTGCAACCCTCCAGGCCATTCAATAACCATCACATTCCTGGAATATAATTTTAGGTGAAAGTCTAAGCCAGTGACTAAGCCATCTCTTTGTTCATGTTCTAAAAAAATTTAATTGAGCTTTTTTTCAAAAACACCACGAGTAACAGAAGTACCCTCAGCTTTAATGTTACAGCAAAACCATCTATCAAGCTACTCTAAATTACTTTGGGCCAAAATTCCACACTAGATACATCTGAATCCCTATTTGAGTGCCTGTGTCACCACTACTTACACGTGGTCATGGGGGCCACATTTTCCGAATTCTGTGTGACCCTTACTTCCACTGACAGAAATATGAAGAAATTAAATTTAGGCACTAAGCTTCTTTACATTTACTAACTTGCTGCATGACTTAATCCTTCAGCAGCATTTTATGAAGTGCTGCATTTCTGCAATTCCCACTGCACTGAGTACAAAATACAGATACTGAGTACTCCCTTGGGATTTAGCTCTGTCTTTAACGGCTGGGATAGCAGTGGTGTTTTTACTGAAGAAACATGGGGTTCTTTGGATCTCTTAAGACCTCTGCGGGATGCTGGGGATCCAAAAAAAATCCAGAAAATACTTACACTAACAGAATCCTCTCCTTCTGTACATCCCTTCTTTTCTTACATAAGGGTAGGTTCTCCTTTCTTTCTTTTCTTATCTGAGGGAGACCTATGGTCTCCTTGCTAACTCTTCAAGAAAATCAGAGGTGCAACTGGGAAATCTGCCTTCCACAGAAAAGATGAAAGACTGCTAAGTGAGAGGATGTGTCCTTCTCGACACCTACAGTGTGGTCAAAGAGCCAGCACACACACACCCCCCCCAACCTTTTCCCAAAAGAGTTCGCAGACAACTGTCCAGAGAAGTACATGGTCTCCTCAACAGTTCTGCTAACAGCAGGATATACGGCAGCACTCTGGACTGCTGCTGCTGTGTCATTCCTGTGCCTCCGAGGTCAGCTGAGTGTATTAAATTAACACTGTTCCCAGACAAAGCGCAATGCGAACAGAGTCACGGAGCGTAATAATGGGATATGAGGGGTAGCTACATGCCTAAATATTAAACAGTTGGAAGGAGTGGGGAGCACTGATGTGATTCTGACTTAAGTGACCTAGTGCCAAATCTAGATTATCAAACTCATCTCCCAGCAGATTACGTCTGTTCACCACCACTTAACATTTTCATAGCTTATTTCAGTATTTTTGCATTTGTTTCATCCTTAATAATTTATTTATGATCTTAGGATTATTAACAACTTGAAACTTAATTACAAACTATCCTGGGGGGATCTCACCTGCCTCGACCCATCAAATTATTATTCCCAAATATCTAATTTACATTTAATAAGACATCAATTGAACATCAATAAAATAATAATGAATTAATAAACTATAGCTTCCCAGAATTACTAGTAGCTTAAATATGTAAGCAAACTCAGTGCACAGTGTCCAGGTCAGCTGTCAAATCTCTCTGAGAATATTTGTCAGAAGCATTTAGTGTTTAGAATATGATAATAAGCCATAAAAACATTTAATTGCTGTGGTCTTCAACTAATTCTTGTAATAATTGTGAACCACACCAACGTATGGCAGAACTGGGAAGTAACCAAGTATTCTATATGTGAGTAAGAAGGCCATCTCAAAACACTACAAGTGCCTAAGGGACTCCACATCTTCATGAAATGACAAAAGAATTTTTGTTTGGGTAAACACTTTTTTTTTTTTCCTACTTTAACATTTTATTTTACTATACATAAAGTTAAAACGGTTTCTTTTTTAATTATTTTTTTTTAAACTGACCTAAGTGTCTGCCTAAGAACTTTAAAATAGCATAGATCAACATTGCTGGTTGGGTGTTCCATTTTAACAAAATATCAACCCAAAGGACAAGTTTTGGCAACTATTTCTATCCAGACAGAAGTGGCATTGTTTCACCCTGGGGCATTCTGGTAAAGGCCTTAATCCTATTTCACCTTATAGCTCCACAGTGCTATTTATCACTAATTGGGGCCCACTTCCATGTACATTTCCAAGGCTCATGCAAAGCCCACAAGGCTTAATGGAGGGAGGGGGAAGCACAAGAATCAAAATTTTCATTCTGGATTTTTTTTTTTTTCTTCATTTCACTAAGTTCTTATTATGTACTTTATCATTCAAATATTATCAGGCCTTGAAAAAGAGCCTTAGATGGAAACGATGACCATGTTGTCAGTAGCACGCCTCTCTGTCCTAGTCCACTACGTATCCCTTACTTACCCTGTTCTTCAAAATGATCCCACTGAAGTCAGTGGAGCTCCCTCAGCCCCTCACTTCAGTAGAATTTATGTGAGGGCTTCAAATGCCTATCTGTGGAACTGAAGCCAAAAGACAGTCTTATCCTTCTATGACAGTCTGGTATTTTTTAATATTCACTGACGCTCTTTTTTTCTCTTTTCCCAACACATTTGTCTTTTTTAACTGCTGATGTCCACTGTTTGGATATCTCCATTACACAAGCAAGGACTATAAGGCCAGCTGTCCTCAGGCATGCAACATGGGTTCATGCAAAAATTACAATTCCATTTGAAACCCTAGTGCCGCTAGGGATGTTTACACATCCACTGAGGTGTGCTATTCAAACCCTATCATAGACAGGTTTCAGTTTAACATTTAAAGAAAAAACGTTAAGATCTAAAGGGGCCATCAGACATTCTGGTCTGACCTCCTACGTCAGATCTTTACTCGGTTACTTCTGTATCAATCCTCATAACTCCTATTTGACTAAAACACACCTTCCTGAAATACTTCCAGTCTTAATCTGTAAAAGGAAAACTCATCATCTCCTCTCTGCAGTTTACACTAGCATTTATTACCCCACACTTAAAAGCATGTCTTCTCAATTGAGCTTGTCAGGCTGTCACTCTCACTCCCTGACTTCCCTCTGCTACACAGCACAGCACTTTGGCAGTCCATATTTTGGGCCCACGGAGGTGCTGGTACACTACAACCTGGATGAGCTGGACATGCAAGCAATCCCATGCACACATTCACATCCTCAGCATGTCTTTTTACCATGAAGGATTCACCAAAATCCGTTTATGTTGTCTTCTTCCTGAGCAGATCCAAATACACTCCTTTTTTTGAGGGGAGCACTCTCATAGGGAAATGATGACAAGTTTAACACAGAGAGCATTTGCTCACAGCTTTGAGGGATGGTTCTAATTTTAGGGCAACCCGCTTACCAGATTTTTCATTTCCTCTCCCTTAGCCACACTCAAGTTTTGAAAGAAAATTACCACTCACCTCTCTTTTTAAAAAATTTCCACTGTGGACCAGTTTCACTGCCCTCATTCAATCAAACTACTTGCTGACTTGAATAGGTATTTTTCTCAAGTAAGAAAGAATAAAGCCTTCAGTTTCTGGGCCTTCTTTGCAATGGAACCTGTGAAAATCAAAATAAATAATGTACACCAATTGACCTTTATCGAGTGGAAAAACAGTCCCCCAGAGTGACAGCTATCAGTTTGTCTCCAGTGAGAGCTGTATAACCTCTCTCATAAACATGACAATGAATAATGATCAGTCTTTTACTCCTCTCTTACACTCTTGTGTGACAGACCCTTAATTATGGCTATTACGTTATTAATTGCTTCAGAGAAGTCTACATGGCTAAAGTTGCGGTCTCCTCTGGATATCAAAGACAGTATTAAAACCCTGCTTAGGAAAGCTCCTCAGAAACATCTGCTGATGTTCATCCCAACTATGGAATGTGCTGTTCTACACAGAAAGCACATAGATTCTACTCGCTGCCTCCTCCTCCTGGATGATAAGGCATCCTACAAAAACTGATAGACCACTTCAAAGGGAAAGATTTCCACCTGAAAACACTGAGAGAAAAGAGAAGCCCACCTCTCATTAAGCTCTGAAAAACTACTCAGTTTTCTGTTATGTCAGTCTCTAGATCCTGCAAAGTTCACCCATCCTTAGTAAGCTCCTGACCACCGAGGCTTGTGACACAACAACACTAAAACACTATCACAAATTACGCCTGTGTAACAGAAAATGGAACTAGCAACCACCCACTAAGGCACTGCACCACCAGCATCTATTACTGCACCACAAGCAGAGCTGTAACATTTTAATTTTGTATGTATAGCATTTATGGGCATCCTTTAGGGACAAATGTAACTCTACGTGCTTCTACAGTCAACCAAGAAGGATGTCTGTGTAGATGCCCCAAAGAGGGAACAACAGAGCAGAATCAAGATTCAGGTTTGCACCAAGCAATGAATGATTGATAAACTCTTTATATGTAGGTAACATGAATCAATTCTTACATAGTAATTACTAGAAAATTAATGTAACTGTCTCTCCAGAGAATTATTGGAGAACTTATCTTCTGCAGGTACGTAGATGCAAGCTAAAGCTAAGTATATACACACAGTATGATAATGCATTTGTTTTAGACTTGTTTTGGAATATGTAGCGACTTATTGATAGCCAAGGTCTTACAACATTATCTATGTGGAAAGTAATGCCTCTCAATTCTTAAAAAAGCTTCTAAGTATTACTGTTGATGCTGTTCTTTATTTTGATACAGCTGATTTTTGTCTGGGCTCAGCACTGTGGCTCATCCGTGTTTTCCCCAGCTCTCTCTGGATTTGCAAATACAAATTCCTACTTGATGAGCCTGTTAAAAAAGCATGTTCTAAAGCATGACTGCATTTCAAGCAGAGTTTATGTCACACATCTCAATTGCCACGAGCTGTTGTAAGCAATTATGATATACAAAGACACAATTCTCAGTTATATCCTTAGATAACAGTAACATTTCTTTGTGAATACTTCCCTTTCCAAGTATCTCTTACCAACGTCATGTCAGCTACTCTGTGAGCCATGTTCCTCAGCTGTGGGAGCTTAGCAGCTTTCCACTGATTTAGTCAGCTGTGGGGGTTGCTAAAGATCAGGGTTCGTGATTCTGAGTTCACAAAAGTGTTCTGAAAAAGGACATTTAAACTATTTACAGTTCTTGTTGCAGTTTAAATCCTGCATAATATTTTTGATGAAGCTTTGTGACTCCAAAAAATCCACAGTCTAAATGAAGGACTGCTAAAAAACCTTTTGATTTGCCACAAAAATCGATCTTCCGCTGCCCAATTCCATTTTTAATGAAAGAGACAATTCAGAAACCTACAGGAACATGCTTTATTGATTCATTCGCAAGTCACTAAAGCCTGCTGCCTATGTTCCCTCCAATAAGACTAACCACATAGTGCTTCTTGTGTACTGAACTGCAGGAAAAGACGATGACCCCAGATCTGTTCTGCTGGAAGTCCAGTGAGAATAAACATACCCAATAAATGTAAACACAGTACGCCACTAAGTTAATGATAAATGTGTGTAGAAGACAAAGACTTACATTTCCTCTTTATTATCCCTCCAGTTGAGCCACTGCCTTATCTGGAATTTATTTACCCAGGACAGTTGGGCCCAGATGCATACCTGTTTTTTCATGGAGATACTTGTTTTTCTCAATTTTGCAGATGGATTAAATAAGCCAGGAGGAGGCCAACCTACATGTGTGAGGTCACACAGTGAACTGTAATCTACACTGCAGTAGATGCCTGAATCCATTCAGGTTCAAGACCTAATTTGGCATAAACCTGGTGTGTAGCTGTACTGCACTGTATATTTTATAAACATATCTCAATAATCTCCTGTGCTTCTTATGAAAGCAATAGCAAGCAGTGAGAACAGCAGAGCCTATATATTGGGCAAGCTTTCCTATTAAATTCCACTAATGCATCTCAGCTGTGACCTGTAGTAATTTGGGTAACCTAATAAGGCTGAATGCCCCATAAGAATCTGGGATGATATACTGTCTACCTGCAAGATACAAGAAAGTACAAGAGAGCAACTAGATACCAAGTATCACCTAGCAGTCAGAACAAAAGTGAACATAAAAAAATAGATGTAAGAAAATATAGGAAGAGAAAACACATTATCAAGAACATGAAAGTCTGCTTTACATAGTCCTACAGGTACTTTCAAGTACCATTTCAATATTCATTTCCAACTCAAAACACTACATCTGCTTGTCCTGCTAATGGAATATGCTACACTCAGATTTATTATCAGGCTTTACAGTAACTACAGTTACTACAATTATTCCAACAGGAGTACCTTGAAGGGTGGCATTTTCTCAGATTTACCCAGGGTTTGCCAGAAACCCAGTCTTCTGCCTTCTACCTTATGATACAATAGGTTTTAGAGAGCCCACTTCTCTTAAATCATTCTAATACTCTTCTTCCTTTATATATGCTTTTGATAAGTGGGCACAGACCCAGTCAAGCATAACACTCTCCACTGCAAAACTCATCTGTTCACCTGCATTATGATTTCATTCCCTTAGTGGCTTTAGTACAATTCAATGTAGAGAATGGCTTCAGAAAGCATCCTCTGCTCTCAGGTAGCTGTTAGTTGGATAAATAAGGTAACAAGCAATTTAGTGGTGTAGAGAAGAATTAAAAGCTTTTTTATGCTCTTTAATATTTCCTCTAATTCTAAAATCAACCAAAACCCCAGCATAAAAATCACTTTTCCTTTAGTATTGTCTCTCAGCAGGATAGTGCGCACTGCCAAGTTATCGCTTTGTGCCATACCATATTTTCAAAGCCACCAGTATTCAGTGTGCTAAGAAGTAACACTGAATCCCACAATCAGAAATAAAACCAAAAGATTCAAAAAGATTTCAGAATTTAGATGAATATAAATAGCTGCTTTGAAGCTGCTTTTACAGATTTACATTTTAGTCTGTTTTGAATGGATAAACAGACAAAAATATTTTTTGTAAAGCAACAATAAGATTTCCAGTTTAAGACTCTCCATAGTTAGATTGTAAGAAATACTAGGAGACACAGAAGGAATTATTTATATTCGCTGTACAGAAAGCTTACGTTTTATTTCTGCTTATTACTTGAGCTCCTGAAAAGCATCTCATTTTCTAACCTTAACAACTATTAATGTAAGCTTTCTGCAAATGTACATTCCCACCTTCATTCACACTCTCATCTTTCCCACCCAACTACAAGGATCCAAAACAACCAGGGTGCCATCATCGTTTAGTCAAGAGATTCAGAAGGTTTATCAAAGGTTTTCTTTTCTTCTGAAAGACACAACTAATGTTGCCAAAGCACTGACACACACTTAGAATTATAAATGCTGAGAAAAGGGCTCTGAAAGGAAAATTAATTGGAAAGACTCATTTTCTAACACCGCTTCCTGTCACTTCACTCCTAATGACTGAAGTGCTTTTATAGTTTTCTGTGTTCTCCCTTAGTGCCGTGTAATTTGATTTCCAAAACCCCTGAGAGCTCTGCAACAAACCTGCAGGGTGTTTCCAGGATGTAAAGGTCAGAGCTGAAGAAGATGGGGATGGGGTGTGCAGAAGACAAGTCTCAGAATCTCGTTTCAAATCCGTCACTGACACAGAAACCATGGACAGTAAAGCACAATGAGCAGTCTCTTAAAGGAAAAATCAACCCTGGTGGAAACCTCCTGAAGATACTAGAATAACTGCCAGCAGAATCCAAGTGACACTCCTTAAATCAAAGGAAGGAGACAGTTTTCCCAGAGATCTGCATGGAAGTCAAACAGGCTTCCAAATTTCTTTAATTTCTGAAACAAAAAATCTTACACTGGGAAGCCCAAACAATGTGGCTTGCATGCTTGGCTCACGTAGAACGCTTGGTATTTAGTGAAATCCTCCTGCGCTATATTCCTGGACTCCTTCCCACCCTGCCCTCCTCAGCCAGCTCCTTCACCGCCCTCACACCAGCCTCCAAATTCCTGGCAAGATGTTGCTGTTTTGGTCTAGACATTATATGACCTTCCCTATGCTGGCTGGCTCCATTAGCGTTAAAGAAGTGCCAGCCAATCTCTATCTTAGGGTTCCCTAACAATCTTATTTTCTTTTTTATTGGTTAATTAACATAATCACTTCTTAAGAACAACTGTAATACTAGTTAGTGGAACAGGTGTTGTAACTAGTAAGAAGTCTATAAAGAGAAAAATCAATATCCCACTAGATGTATGTAGAGGATTTACCTTCCAACATCACAAATTCCCTTTTGGGGACCTGAAAGAATTCTCTGCTACTTTTGCATGATATGCTTCAGTTTTACTTTATCTGTTATTGTCTTTTTAATCAAGTTCTTCTGTAGTATAAATGTGATCACCATTATGCTAATCTCTGCACTAGACATGCAAATATATAAACATTTGTGTGCCAAATTATTAAGGTTGTCTATAATGTTATGCCCCTATTTACTATCTATATTTTATGTCTTACGGATTTCTAAACCTTTAAATTTATATCAGTGCTGTCACATATCTGCAAGCAGAGACAGTTTTATGAGCACTAAAAAAGCTGCAACACACAGCCACTAAATACTAATGACATAAATGGTATCCACTAATGGTCTCTATTTTTATTACAATTCAAAACTTCAATATATTGCAATTACCACTGCTCTCAGACTGAACCATACACGCTGTATAACACCAACTTCCATCCCTATAGCATAAAACAGCATTATTTGTTGTATATAGTTCAGCTCTGTACTGAAGATGTTGACTGAATGCTCACGTCAGCAGTTGCAGATAAAATTCACTCTATTTACAGAGTGGTACTGTTAACTAATACCCTAAATTGTCAGATATGCCAATGCATTAGACATTTTTCAAAGCCTACTGCACTAATAGCATGTAAGCGTAGCGCATGTCTTGTTGTACCTGTCAACAGCCCAGTAACTTTGCAAAGGTAAAGCGTGTCAAAAAAGGAAATTATCTTCTTATGCTTCTGCGTTCGAAGATCTTTAGTGAGAGATGCAACACAAAAGTGCATTGAACAAAGCTTAGGCTCTTGTAACTGTGTTTCTATTTTACCTTTTTAATGTTAAATTTTAAATTCTTCATTTGTAATTAGAACAGTGTCTCTTTTTACTTCAGCTATCAAAGAGACAAAAGCTTGCTCTTAGGACTTTGAGACAGTAGAAACCTCAATGTTGTCCATAAAACTACGTGGAAAAAAAAGTGTATGGCAAAATCCCTCATACATTAATTGAGAGGCGGTGGGGTTAATTTCATTTCATCTATGCATTTTACTTGCCAGAAACTTTCACCAAAAAAGGAGAGCTAAATTCATCTCTCAGACTTTCTCATGCCTGTTTATCTATCTCACATAAAACAAGCCCAGTTATATTCCCTTTCATTGACCTCAACTGAGAATAACCTCCAGAAAGCTGGAAGTTTTGTTTGAAACAGGAGACATTTTTTCTATTTCCATGCAGCTGGGTAGTTATTTACACAAGGAAAACACTGGAGACAAAGTAGGTGTCAGACTTGGTAGCATTTAACATGCGTTTCCTGACACAAGGCAGACAACAGAAACGTGCACACAAAATATTTCCCTTCAAGGGCTGGCTAGTAAGAATAGAGAAAACTAGAAGACATTAGTGTAATTATTACAGAGCTACCAAATACTACTTGTGCTTAAAAATACCATGCAATTATCATGCTTAACTTTAAGCCTGGAAAACCACTCCACCTGAAAGTAGTATTTTCTTTAAATGTTCTCACTCAGCTTGCATAAATCCAACATACATGACTGACCACAGAAGAATTAACAATGTAAAATACATAGAATAATAATACCTGGAGCTTACAACTGGGAATACTGATATGGTATTACTTTTTTTTTTTTTATCTTCCCTTCTCTGCCAATGATCTTGAATATGACAAGTGCTTTCTAATGTAATCTGAACCCACTTCAGTGTTCTAATATTTTGACTAAATAGGTTTTATGAAGGATCCCAGTTAACTGTCTCTGCTCTACAATTAGTAATAAAATATTCCAACTGAAAATTCAATGGCAGTTTAATTTCAGAATACAGAATTTCTCAAAAGAACAAATTCATTAGTTTAAATATTTGTAAGAAAATACAGCTTTTCTAAATAAGTAGAATATTCTAGTTCCATTTCTCAACTAGAATTGAAAATATTAGCTCATTTTGCAATGCAAAATGTTGGGGGGGGTTAAGCTGTAATCCTCTCTACGCATCTTAAAACTTGAAACAAACCAGACTGACTGACATCACTAATGCAAAAATGAAATATTTGAGTACATGAGAAGCATTTAATGTTTTAATGAATTCCCTGTTTTTCTTGAGGAAACTGTTTGGGTAACTATAGCCCATTTTGAGGAATATTTTTGGACATTTTGAAATGCCATCTTTGACAACCTGTATCGTTCACTGAAATTCTTTCTCTCTGCTTAACAATCACATTGTACCAAAGGAGAAAATGAGCTCTTTTAAATAAGACCTTGGACAAAATCTGAAGCTTATCAACTTGAAAGAAAATGTTGAGTTTGTTTAAGTTTTTAAGTGTAATGCCTCCAACAGAAAAGCAGCAATAGGTCACAGGTCTGCCAACGCCAAGCCCAATGTCATTCCCCTAACTGACGGCACTTTGGTGAGGTCCCTAATTTAGGAAAGCAGCTGCCCTAGACACACTGTAATATCAAGGAGAAAGAGTAAGACATCTGCAGAGGCCAAGTCAGATGGTCTCCACACGAGAGTACTCCCAAGCTCAGGTGTCTCAGTCAGATACCCCAGTTAGATGGTCTGAATCCAATCCAAGATCTAAACTGTCCTCCCCTAAAAATCCTAAGTGAACCAGTTTTGTGAATAAGGATTTCTATTTCAGCCTAAAAAGTGTAAGGGCACTGAAAGAGAACACAGCTAACAGAACAGCTGCCACCCAGAATCAGAATTACAAAGGTCTCCATGGATATTACGTACATTCACATAGCAGTATGTCCAGGGCGTTTCTGAACTTACAGACTTGATTGCTGTCTCTGGACACCCTTCCACCCTGTTACTCAAGTCTCTTCTACAGTACAAAAACAACGAGCTCTTGTGGAGTATATCTCTACCTGGATACACACAGTGAAACCATGCTCCTTCGGTGAAACAATGAAAAGCCCACGGAAAACAAAAGCCTTTCTGTACACTTCCACGGGTGGTCAATCAAGCCCTAAACTAAAAGTCTCCTGCCTCCATTACCTGTTTGGAATATTTGGCTATAGATAGTTTTGTTTTCACGTGTAAAGATACTATTTTAAAAAGCGCTCTAGAAGGATGGCTGTCCACAACTGCATCCCCTCCAAAGGGAATGGGGTAGAATATTTACACAAAGGCAATGGTTTTTTAAGGTGTTTCTTATTATTATAACAATACAATGAAACGGCTATAATATCTGAAATGTTTAGACTTTTGTCTTGTAACCCTGCAGATGAATAGCTTCAACCTTTGAAAGAAATTGCAGTATGAATGTCTATTTTATTCCAGAGTTGTGTCTGAGCAGACTATTAGTAGAATACTGATAAATGCTACAATAGCTATTCTTTTTCCTCCCCTTCTGCTTTTATGCCATTGCCAATACCTATCCTTCCCCTGGTGCTGTCAGCTGATACCTGCCTCGTAACTCTCAGGGTAACAGCATTAGAAGAAAAAGAAATTAAGTTCAAATAAAACTGCCAGGTAGAATTCAGCGTTAGGCGATTATGGACTGAACTGTTTTCTGAAGCAGGCACATATATGCAGAGTTATACCACTAATGACCCACAAAGAACTTACATATTAAAATTTAATTACTATAATATTATTTAAGAGAAGGGAAAAGATACTAAAGCTGATTATTTTTCTTTTTCTAGTAGCTCTGTGAATTTTAATGGAAAGTAATAACTAACTTCATCTTCTCTACACATTTCCTGGGGGCCGTGTTTGTAGCACCATGCGTTGCACCATGTTCGCATCTAATCAACAGATGTTACAAAATCGTTGTAAAATGTGCACGTGGCTAGTAGGACATTTAACTAGGCCTTTGCAAATCTCACTAGCCATTCTTATGCACAGTTGCATTTGCACCATTCTCTTCTGTTTGCTCTTCTGCAGTAAATCTAAAATGGAGTTGCAACTGTTGGTCCTATGAGTAAAAATAAACCAGCGAGATTATGGAGAAGAACATGCAATATAAATACTACACAATAATTACGAAGATATCCAAAAAGTAACTGCACGCCATGCAAGTAAGAATAGATGAGTACTTGATTATAATACCAACGGCTTTAAATTATCGGCATCGAATTGTTTAGGTGCCTTTGGTGAAGCAAATGAGTAAAGTTGTTTAACATATTTGTAAGAAAAGTTACTCATGCTATAACTTATGTCACGTACCTTAAACCCACAGTCAGATACTTCATTTGGATTGCAGCAACTGCTATCGCCATCAGAAACAACCAGCTCCTCAACTGGCTGTTTCAAGAAAGCCAAATAATGAAGTGACACAGAGAACAAATACATTTTTTGTTCCCTGAAGCAGTGTCATCAGTGAGTCAGAGGAAACAGCTATGTCCCAGAGAAGCTTATACAGCTGTAACTGATGTTTCATTTGCTTTGAAAATCTGTATGTTCTATAGCTCCCACACAATTAGGGTTGGAGCAAAAATAACACATGTAAAGGACACCAAGAGAAACAAAAATCTTTTTTCTCATAAATACCTACATAGATTTGGAAAAATTAGAAACATCTAGATATTTGTCCAATCTTAATGCAGTCCAACACAGAGACATTTTGTTTAAAAGGCTCTGGCATGTCCATGGTTAAAAGTAACACTTCCACTGAATAATAAATATTTACCTGTTAAGATCACCTATATGCTGTTGAAACATGCACCACGCAAGACATTTGCTCATGGCTGGAGAGCTGTCTTGGTGAAGACAAACAATCTTATAAAAATCCTGTAATAAAACTGAAGAGAAAACTTTGAATGGAGTATGCGTGAAGCGGGATAATCAAGGAAAAGAAGGAAGTACGTTGCAATTTCATTTTTCAGGAAAGCTGAGTCAGTTGTGGCTCTGTTAGTTGGAAGCCTGGACAACACCAGACACCAGAGGAAAACCTGAGTGTCTGCCCACCAACAGAAATCTGACTAGTGGGAATTTCAGTGCGCAAACAACAAAGGACTAGACCCTATAACTCTATTAAAACACTATCATGGGACTGACAAAAAAATTAGCAATGCTAATGGCTGAATGCCAGTGTATGCAAAAAGTGTAGGAAATTAGAAGGATGCAGTAGTCATGGTGAAGCAGATATCAAAAGATGAAAGGAAATCTAAGAAGATCTGGGAAAGCAGACAAAATTGACAAATGGTACATGAAACAGGAGCTGATGAAAAAGGGGGACTGGCAGTTAAAATGCAGAAGAAACAAAAAGAAGTTGGAACATTTATCAGGAGACTTACATAAGGTGATTTGTAAATAAATCTCGACATTTATAAAAGGCAAGGATTTCTCTTCAAATATTTCCTTTGTGTATATATCCATACTTTTAGAGACTGTCAGTTTTGGAGATTACACCATATGCATATTAGCCTTCCAAGATACTTAAACATTTTTTTTTGACCTTTCCTGAATAACAAGAGGTATGTTTATGTAATTTAGTCTGATTCACTGTAATTCCTAATCCTTGTCATTGTATCTAATACCTTAAAGATACTGGGCATGCTTCCCATAGCACAGCTATTTCAAAGAAGGAACAAACTGAGAGTAAACAAACACGTGATAGTAACTTTAATGATTACCCAAAGAGTCATCCAGAAACGGTAGTCTAAATGCTTGGAAATTTGCAGTTTCTCTCACAGAAGTCAGAGAGCCAGCACTTTTTGCATCCCACTGCCGCTCACATTGGTATCTGCTCCGAGAAAACTCGAAACATTCGGTTCTAAGTCAGGCTGATGGACTTTGCAAGCCACTATAGAGAAAGCATTTGTGGCATTTTGCTCAACTCTGTTGAAAACTGCTCTCCTTCCCTTCCTCTCTGCCCACTCTGTGGAAGCCTGGTTGTGTTCCTGTAAGTGGGAGACAGAGATGGAACGTGGCTAGAAAATGGCACTAAGCGACAATACTGCTTCCCTTCTACCTTTCTCACCGAAATTACCCCCTCATACGCCCCTCCAACCCCCACTTCTCCTTTACAGTGGCTAAATCCAACAATCACACCCTTTCCAGAAGGAAGAGAGCTAATGAGGGTCTTGGAATTTAGCTGTGGTGACTCATGATCTCATACAGCGCTTCACAGATGTCCCTGCCACCAGATCATTCATGTGACCTCAGGAAAATCTCCAGTTGATTCCCTTATCCCATCTTACTCATATTCATGTTGCAGAAATGGCATTTGAGTTTCTCCTCTCCCCACCCCCACCTTCAAAACTACAGGGAAAGAGAACAAGCCACCACTGAAACTCTGAACTGAGAGCCCACCAGCTAGCAGCTGGTTACTTTTTACATTCAGTCTTTCCAGTCTGTGTTCACAGTTAACAGTCAGCCTGCTACAGCCGGCCTTCACCTGGTATCTTTTTCACTTCTTCCTTTCATATTTACCTCAAATTACAAATATCTGACATGTGCCACTATGGCAATGAATGAGAATGGATTTAAAGTTGTCTGCACAATGAAGGTTAAGAGCTAGGAGTTTCTTCACATAGCTGTGCACTGAGCTGTAAGAAGCTGAACTAAATGCAACAGTAAAGCGGAGCTGAACTTCCAGATGCATCCCCTCCACTTGCTATGTCTCTCCTAGTAACAGAGGTACTGCTCAAAAACATAAAACCTAACTAGCTGGTATAACCTAACTTTACATAAGCAGTACATAAGACCTAAACAAAGTTTGAACAGTACACAGCCTTTGGGTACTCTTGCCCCAGTAAGACATTTTGTGTTTAAATTTAGATTTTTATTGCCCTTGGAATGCTGAGAGAAACTTTCAGTCCCACTGGTGCAACTGCAGGAAGAGACTATATTAAATTCTGCTGTTTGTGAAGGAGCACGCCTTCCTTCTATTCATTACCAGGCATGCAAGCCAGGTAATAAAGCTGAGCTGGTTTTATTCATATACAATGTCCACCTTATTATGGCTAGCAGAATTCTGCAAGAGCAGTTCCTATCAGCAGGTGGTATCACGCAAGAGCTGAGGGGTCATCAGGGGTCTGTGGGGTTGAAAACACAGACCTGACACACACCAGGGCCTACCAGGGAACGGTCACAGATTTTGTTAATTTTTTCTCTAGCCTGGGATAGACAGCTTGTCTCCAATTTCCCCATTTCCGCAGAAGAACATTTAGAAGTAACTCAAATCAGCTTACTGAGACAGCACTTTGAAAACACAACAGAAAAACAAAACATCTGAGTTTCGAAAAGCCAGACAAAGAATTTGCTTATTTGACAAGGAAAAAGTCTTGAATACCCTAATACCAGTAACATGCATTAGTCTTAGACGCCTAACATCTTACGAGCAAAAGAAAAAAGTAGGCATTGTTAGGCCTAAGTCAAAGTAACAACTCTGACTCAGGAACAACCCAAGATACTAATAAAATTAAAAATCCAGTGTTTTGTCCAAGGTTTCATTACCACTTCCCAAACTGAGTCTGTCCTAGAGTCAAAACAGTTTAGTTAACTGGGAACAGGGAAAGAGAAACCTTTCTCTTACAAGTCGCAAGGAAGATTCACCCATCGCATCTCCTGTTTAATCTTGTAACTGGAAGAAGCATTCCTTATTTCAAATGCAACGATCCATAATGCTGCACAGGCCCTAGGCAGAACGTTTAAGGTTACAGTTGTAATAGGCAATGAAGCAGAGATTCTTACACATGAGAATTGGTGCAAATCATCGTTTGCCTCAACAAAATAAACTTCTGAGGCAACTTACTCAAAGTTAGGCAGATTCCAATAATCTGAAAATAGTCCTCGGGGTAAAATAATGGTAACCATCCCTATGACAAAGAAACTAAATGCAGCGTATTTCTTGGTGCAACTTGTCATTACCTTATTGATGTTCTCTCAGCAAATTCTCATTCGGTTCTGCTTTTATTTCAAGCAAAAGGTCGTAAGCCTTCATGGCACTGAGCCCATGTCACAAGCTGGAAGTCTGCACTGGCGGCAGAAACAGTTCCATTTTGGGGAAAATGGACGGAGGTTATCCAGATCTTTACCCTGCTAATAGCAGCTGCAGCTGGTATGAAATGCAGTGTTAACTTTGAGTAGAGCATGCAAGACTACTGATATACCTCTCCATTGCATTATTTGCCTTTCAAGGTGGTATGGAAGGGAATCCCTATGGTTTTAATCATGTTCATTACAGGGGAAGAGAATTTGTGATCTAACTGCTAACACAGTACGTTTAAAGAAGAATCTGTCATTTTGACTGATCATTTTTTAGATTTATATTTTGTGGGTATTTTTAGTTGGGTTTTTGTTCTTTAAAGACAGACAGGAAGTTTGAAGAAAAAGCGGAGAGGTTGTTTGTTTATTTTTTAAACGCTGTCTCAGCAATATAGTCAAATTGACAGTGCTTCTCCGATCCCCTTTACCCAGAGGAAAGTTTGTGATTATCTTCTCTTTCTGCACACAACAAAATTGCTTAATGTTCCCTTCGTCTTCAGTGCCTAATCTATTCAGCTAGAACTGGCTTAGATGGGCTTCTCTTTTGCTGGTTTGGGGGGCTTCCTCCATCTCTTAGCTTCACTTTTAGATCTTTCCAAAGCAGTTTTTTTCCAGAATACCCTGTGATGTTCTGGCCCTGGCCCTTCCTCCTTTTCTACAGTATTTTGAAGTTGAATTTTATACAGTTTTTAAGGCTTTTGATTTTATTATGTTTTTTGTAACTCCTACTGCTGTCTTTTCTTTATGCTTTTATAGATATTGATAACATTATGAATTACATTACACTGTACAGAAATAAAGCTCTCTATAATTGAAACTCACTGCCATTTTCTTCCAGTTTTTGCAATGGCTTGAGACTCCCTACGAATTTGTTTAAAAGTCTCCTTTAATCCTCCCAGTAGACTGATGTTTCCTTTCAGAAAAGGAGGACACTGTTCCAGTCAGAAGAAATGACATAGCATGAAGGAAAAGAGTGAAAAAAGTCCTGAGTCATGAAAGCAAAGAAGAAATACAAGTGAAATAGAATGGAAAGATGATTAAACTCCACAAACTGGAAGGAACAGAAAAGCAGGATGGAGCTCTAATTGAAAGGAAATTGAGGACTGACTCTACCCAAGAGCTAGGTAGGTCAAGGATGGAGAACTTGACCAAGGGAGAGCTGAACTAGAAGACACCTCTAACCTTTTAGCTCTACTTATTATCCACCCTGTGTCTTCTGTTCCCAATGAGAGCTGGGAGCCCTTCTGACAAACTTTCTCTGGCCACAGTCAATGCTGAAGCTTGAAAGCAAAGCCTCTGGGAGAAGAGCTGCTCTCAGTCGGTCACACAAGCACTACCAGGGTGTAGTGATGGACCTGCACTATCCTTCCAAGGGTGGGATGAATACCTGGGCTCCAAGGAACATAAGTTAAGTCAGTTCTTGTTCCCACACGACCAAGAAAAGGGAAGATCTGTACCTAAAGTTTGCGAGTTGATGTATTTTGTGAATAAGTGCTTCCCATCTTTCCTGGTATCCTGGAAGTCTGATTGCTGTGGAGGCAAAAAAACACTGCTAAGACCTAAGCACACTGCAGCTGTCTCTCAGTCATGAGAATGCCCGATACAGCCATCAATAACTAACCACTGTCCAGGATCACAGAGCACAGCCTGCTTTCCTCACCTGTGTGCAGCCTGGCTGACTCCCTGCAGACCTTTTTGTCAATTAGAGAAGCAATTTTTTTTTCTCAGTTCATTAACCTTCTTCCTACTCCTATACACCATTTTGGAAAACCCATGTTTACAGTAGCTGAATGCACTCTGCACTCATCAAAAGGAGCGTTACAGTGTTAAATCAGAGCCCACAGTTATAGAATACACTGCTTAATCTACCCTTCTTAGCAGTTCTGCAGTGTGAGGTAACAGCATTTAAAACAGAGCCGTACCAACTAAAAAAAAGTTGAAAAGGCAATTATTCCCACGGAATGCACAACTGGATAAAAGAACTATGACTTTTTCATATTCCTCTTTCTGAATTGGATGTTAAAAAGTAAATCCTTTTGAGCATCACGGCTATAAAGATGAGTCCAGCAATAAAAAACATTTCCTATGGATAACTGATAAATTTTCTACTAGTTGGAGGAAAGAAAAAAAAAATACCCCAAGGTATGCCAAGTTTGAGATATAGGTGATATATGATAGTAATTGACATCCTAACAATACCAGACTATAAGGATACCCTGAAATTATTTTCTATTTCTTCCCTATCTGCTCTTCCTCCTCCGTTTCTTCAGTGAGCCAGATTTGCCAGCAAGGCAATTTAATCTTCCAGGGATAAAGAAAGTCTTCTTTGTCTAAGAAAAATAAAAACTTCTACTGGTCAAGGACAGAAAGCCCAAGAGGAGGAATTATCTTCTGACAGTGAGCTATGTTTTTTTATCTCTAGGAACGGAAGCAGCAGTATTCTGGAAGAAATAACATTGATTTAGCTAGAATGTAAGGAAGATGTCTTCTGTTTGATGTATGTTGCTTTCTGGACAAGGGTAGGACAATAGCTTGTATTCCCTGAACAAAATACCTCCTACTGTGTTTTCACTATTATTTAGTGAGAAGTATTTTATTCCCTTGGAACATTAAACTCTGAACCATGAGAGACTTCATGCTCAGTCATGAACCTGGATGGATGCTTATTTAAGGAGCTACCAACAGGGTAATTCTTCTGGGCTCTTATGCCATGCATAACTGGTAGAGGGAAGAGCCATTTGTCCTACCCTGTATGGATAATAAAGTAAACCATGCAAGCCAAAGAAACAGGTGCGATTTACCTCCTTGGGGCAGCAAAACAGAAACCATACCTCAACTATTGCGCAAGTTTACAATCCTGAGCAACCTTTTTTCTTTGTTTTTGTTACTGCACTTAACAGCACAGCAGTATGCTATCAGTAAAGTACCATTTAATAAAGTAACTTACTAGTCAAAGAAACAAACTTGCTAACTTGGGCTTAAATGCAAATACAGAACAAACCTCCACATCTGTCTTCTTTCCTTCACAAACATACATTTGCCATCTTGTCAAGATCCACCTTAAAAGTAGCTGACTGCTGCTTGTGATTCCTTCTAAAACAATGTTCCAATTGTTAGAAGGACACTTTTATCTGTTGGTTTAAATATAAAACAGCCCTCCTTCTGAATGTATGCCTCAAGGCATACATGGCTGGTAAGCTTATGCTTAAGTGCTTTAACACTATGTACTTTAACTGGATAAACACATTTTTCACATCAAGCACGTTCTTAAGTGTTTGCAAAACTGTAGGCTTCTCAACAGAATAACTATATACATTGATATCTACCTCCATCATTTCCTGAGGAACCAATGAGAGATATGGGTAACCAATACTTCAGCCAAAATTAACATATTACTGGTTTCCAGCAGATATCCTAATACTGTATATCAACAGGGTTCTTCTAAACAAGAAAAAAAAAATTAAGTTAGAGAAGGAAAAGCACAGCATGAACAACCTATAAAGGTAGTGGAGAAAACTGCAAAGGGCTGTCAAAGGAAAGAATTATTTTAAGTTAATCTCAGAGATGACAAGAAATAGATAAACAAAGAGGCAGGCACAAACTGAGTTAACACAGCAAAGAGGGTCGTCTCCCGACTGACAAGGCTGAAGTACTGGGCTTTATGAGAAGAAAGATGACTAAACCAGTTAAAGCTGAAAAGCTGCACAACTGGTAGAGGAAACTCAGCAGATGAGCAACTACATCAGAAGGAACGTACAATGACTCAAGATATAAAGGACTGTACCAGTATTGTGGCCAAAGATGTGCACTACTGCTGCAAAGGGTTTAAAACTCTCCCACAAGTGGTCACTTGTGGCCAGACCTTGCCTTGCTTGCTCTGAAGTGCTTAGCACTTCCCACAGGGTAGCAGTCCCTTTGCTTCAAGCTCGCAAAAATGCTTTCCTGCTGCACAGATGCAGAAAAAGAGTGTATTGCATTCTTCCTCTGACCCCAAGAACAGACATAGGGTTAGCTGCAACCTGGCCACGGCGTAACAGGAGAGAAATTTCCATAAACTGCAGAGGTAAAGGGCTGAGTGAACAGCATCGGAGTCAGACAGGAACTCACTCAGCTGCACTATGTACAACAGCCTTTGTGCAGAAGTATTCATTAGACACTAGGGTAGATACAGTAAGACAGAAACACAATGTGGTATGATATGCTGTCACCATTAAGGTAGGATATGACAGATATATCCAGAAAATATAAAATATATTCACACAACTTCAAATTAAGAGCATACATGTGAAGCCAACCTGAATAAAAAACCCTCCCTCTTTTGGAACGTCTTGGCATTAATAACACTAGTAAGACCAGCTCCTAATTATATCAATTTAGAAATAACACCCCAACATTGTATTTGCAACACGTTCCAGCTTTGCTCAAAACATATTATAATAAGTGGAACATTAAAAACATGCTTAAACACTAAACTAAAATTATCATTGTGCAGTTGATCTGTGGTTATACAGGACTCACTCACCTTCCCCAGCTGCTGAAGCGTAACCAAAGGGATTTGGCTGCATTACCACTGTTATTAGCATAAAGCAGTCATGACCAAACCCCCGGGTACTGACTAGATGGGTTAGAAAACCCAAGCACCAGTTTGCCTGGCTTCAGAGAAGCCAGTACTACCTTATTGACTACCTTATGACCACCTCAGTCATAATAAGACACAAAAATGCATCAGAAACAAAAATTACATTTTTGTCCTTGATACTGTGTTCTCCACATTTTTGAATGCACTCCACTTGTTTGGTCTTAGAACAGCTCCAGACCAATTCAACTATTTCACACAGGACAAGTATTCAAGCCTTCAGTACCATCTAAATGACTGCTAGTAGACAGAAGGGAGACGGTTCCTTTGTAAAACCATCTGCCATTTCAAGAGAAAATAATGGATGTTATTTAAACAAACACCTTACTTCATATGTTATGTTTCAATGCTTGTAACTGTTTTTTTCTTCTTTTTCTTCATCTTTAATAAAATACTATAAATATTGTAAGTAGGAAAAGTTTGTCACAGGACTAGAACAGGTTATGCACCCATAGCCCTAGACTGACAGAACTTAACATGACCATCACGAGATAACACTGGACAGCTTTGACCCTGTGACATTCCAATTATTTTCAAAACACTATCCTAGACACCTTAATTTCTAGACAACTGCATCCTTCCACCACGCATTTGCTGCTGAAATTATTAAATGCCTCCACAGTTATCCAGAAGTTCTACATGATCTTGAAAACATGGCCAAAAGAATTCAGTTGTGTTAAGGCCACAGGACAAATGAAAATCAAACAGGAGAAGAAGAAATATGGATATGTTTCTTACAAAGTTCTAGTTATCCAAATAATCCTTGTCTCATGCAAGTACGCCCACAGCATGCAACAAGTGAGGTAACAGGACTTGGGTGTATTTCTTGTAGCAATACTACTTCCTGGCTTCTGCCATAAGATCCCACGGGCAAAGTAAGTTGCGAGAATTTGCACTGCAACACAGCTATGCAAATTTATGTCAGCAGAAAAATCTCATTTAACAACCCACTGGAATTTAAAAACCATATCCTGAAAACTGAGCCCTGGCAGCTCTACTTTAATAATGAAAGCTCCTCCTCTTCCCATTATAGAGAGAAGCTGATTTTTCTCTCAACATATCTGTTCCAAAGCCCTTTCTAGTGAATGAAGTCGTTCACTACACATATTAGGAAAATAAATACAACTTTCACAAGTCAAAACGTAATGTTAAACCAGTACTTCAAGACTCACTGATGTCTCAGCTCAGTCTGAGAAAACAATTTAATTCTGAGTTTGGTCACAGCTATGCAATTTTTCAAGTACACGATAAGTTAAATGCAAAGCTGGGAAGTTTATGTATACTAATGTTGGTGAATTATTAGCAGGGCTCTCAATTAGCTTAATCAAGCCACAATAGGGACCTCAGAATATTACAAGAAACTCAGTGAAGATCTCTGCTCGATACATCACTGCAAGAGGTTAGCCACATGACAAAATGCATGGCTACCTGAATTAGTATTTCTGTTACGTATATAACAACTGCTGAGACTCATCTCACTATTTTGCATAGAACTGGTCCAGCCTTTTCAAAAGAGGCATTTCAAAACTAGAGGCAGCAATCCTCTGGGTTGTAAGAACAATCGAGCCTTTGGAAAGGCTCTTGGAAGACTAAAATAGTGAGATTAATCACTCAGAAAGGAGAAAACAAAGGAACAATAAAACCAGATTAAGAAGAGAGACAGCAGAAGCTTCACTTTTCCCACACCTCAACCAACCGAACAGTAGAGAAATTCAGCTCTGTTGACAGCTGGGAATACAAAACCAGGTAAATGATAAAAACATTCAGAAGGGAGTTATGGATCCACACCAATCAATAATTTTAAAACATGACTCAACATACGCCCAAGAATTTGGGGAGAATCAAAGTAGGAAGAAGAACGGACCCATGAAATTTCAAGTCTTGCAGACCAGATTTTAACAATTATGAAATCGGGAATAGTACCACATGCATGGGAAAGAACAAAATGTTTCTTTCTTTCAGCAGAAATGCTATTTATCAGGTCAGCAGATCAGGCAGTCTGACCAATACCCTGCAGTGTTTTACATGAGATTTTGAAGGAAAGAACTGTTAGAGTGAGCAATATGACACATTCTTTTTTTGTTTGCTTGGGTTTTTTTAAGACTCCACATTTTTATTTGATAACAGAGAAATATACAACTATTTTGGTGACAGCAACACTGAAAACAACTATCATGCAATTAGTGGCACAGGGTTTCTATTAACATAAAAGGTTTGGGATTATCTTTATTTTCACTGCAATATTTATCTTTTCAAAAGGGTTACTTACTACTGACAAAAATGGGAAATACTGTCAGTATAGAAGCAGCTCAAGGAGGATGGCCCTGACTTGAATGACCCTGAAGCCCAAAATATCAAAAGCGCATTAAAATTTATTAGCATGAAGTGCAACAGTGAAATGAGAATTTCCACCATATGACTATTAATTGCAAACAAAGCAGGAGTCCTCCTGTGATCCTCTAGTCCTTGAATGAGTGTTGTATAGACTAAAAAATAAAAATAGCACTACCGCTGGATGTCTCTGGCAAGAAATTTTCAACACGTCTGACTGGAAATATAACTGAGGTTGACGCACTAATATTTATTCTAACATACTGTACACAACATAAATTACTAATACGAATGACAATTATTCACATCTTCTGTCTTCATTTTGCTCAAACTCTTCAAAAATCTCTTTCTCAGGTCTTCTTTCTTCTGATAGCTTAGCAGAATTTCACAGTCTCCCCCAACTAGAATTACTCTCCAAAATACAGCACGGAGGCACACAAGAGAAGGTTTAAGATCAAAATATGTATGACTTGCTACACTATGGTAGAAGCAGAATTAAAAGGTCACTAATAAAAAGAGTGCTAGGAGCAGCATTCTGCAAGGGAGACTCACGACACTGAACCCATTTTTGTTAGTCATCTAGGCACAAGAGGCAGGAGACCCTTGGGAATCTTTTTGCAAGTCTAGATGCCTGCGCAATGCTAGAACCATTCTCAAACAGCCCCACAACTCCCCCCCTGAAGGAACATTCCCCAAATAAGGCTTTTCAGCATCCCAGGCACATCTTGAGCTCAGAACAGCAACTGCTTCATTTTAGGAATCCCATACTGTAAGAAACTAAATGCAACTGGTGAAACGTAAAATGGCTCATTACAGCATCTCCCCATCAACACAGGTAAAAAGCTGCCGAAGGGCAAATGGCATCTTCCTCACTTGTCCAACAGAAGGCTCAAAGTTGCCATGGGGAAAAGGGAGAAAGCTCTGCACCCACATGTGTACAGCTGTTTACACTGGGATCAATATTTCTACTGACCCAGAGTTGAGCAGAGGCACCCCATGCCCTGTATCCTAGGAAGCCTGGAGGTGCTAGTGGAAGGTGGGGGGAGATGCACCTAGTTCAGATATCCCCAGTACAGGCAACGCAGCCTCAAGTCCATGCTGGGTTTCCAGCGAGAGCGTTGAGATCACAGAGAGAAGCAATGCTCCAAGATACAGGGACTGATTACTGCTAGCCTTGCCCAAGACCTCTTCTCCCACAGCAAGGCACACAGCTTGTTTCACTCTCCACAAAAAACATAAGGCCTCTTCTCTTTCTAGGCAAGCAAGGAGAGGCCTTTTGGCAACTCTTATCTGGCAGACCATACTCCATACTTCCCCCACTGTCCCTGACTGAGGGGAGACAAGAAAAATCAGTTCTGCAAGCCCCTTCTCCCCGGGATTTCTGCACTACAGGGGTTCCCCACAGAACCTGAGCCTTCCCCCTCTCCCCCTGCACGTGCCTCCAGCAAAACGCTGTAATCACCCACCCACCCACCCAGCCAGCCAGGTCCCAGATCACCTTCCCATTTAAGTGGAAAGCACAGTCCCAGAGGTCACCCTCAGGGACACAGACTGCAGATGAGGCACATCTGAGGCACACAAGCCACCTCCGCCCTGCTCTCCCCCCGGTTCTCACAGTACTGTCCCCTC